>JAFBMS010000339.1:0-198794 GCA_019788955.1 Albula glossodonta
CTGAGGATGAATCTGGCGGCCGTCTACTTCAGGCCAGCTGGTCATTATGATCCGGGGATGATTCTGCAATCAAATTTTAACACAATGTATGAAACTTACCTTTGACACCAATTCAGATGACTGGATTTGTATTCAAGCTTTGCACTATGCAAACCTTGTAAGCAGAATTATAGGAAGCTTCTACAATGTAATCAGTCAGTGAAACTTTAATTGCATAGTGTAGTTATACTGGCAAATAGAGAACTTAATTATATATGCAATGTGTTATTTACACTACAATATGCAATGATCTTGTCATTCATACCAACAATACGGCTCTATTTCTGCTGAACACTGGTCTGTTAAGGCAGCCCACTCTCCTTACCTTCAGGAGTGGTTTGAACGATGGTAGCAGGGGCTTTGTTCTTCAGGATGTCAGGAGGCTTTGGAAATGCCTGCAGACCTGTATTCATATCTAGATGGAAAACAGTCAAAAGGATATTCATAAATCATTCTGCACAATATTTTGTGATAAACTGGTTATCTGCAAAAATCTTACAAAAACTGATTTCTAATAGGTTCAAGGAATGTATTCCCACTCACTTGTCTTTTTCTTAACTGTTGAGACATCGTCTCCTGACAGAAGTGGTCCTGAAATTTTTACGTGTATTAATCTACTTTTTGCAAGTAAAACATTGTATAAAGTATTTTACATGTTTTTTTAAATACATTTTTAATACATAACAAAATATTTAAAAATAAATATATATATTTACATTTTTTTAATGTATGCACTTACCTTTGATATAGTTGTCATAACTCTCTTACTGTTTTTGTCTGGCATGGTGGTGGTACCCCCTTGGTCAGTTTGAGCTGTAGCCATAATGTTCACAAGCGTTCTCATTTTCTAGAAAAGAGGTCACCAAGTTAAATACTAATATAAAGTAACCTGTGATCCCCAAACCAAACATAAAAAACAAACATATTAAGACAGCCATCATACCTGATGTCATTTTTATCTTCAACAGCTGGAAAGTGAGCCAGTCCTTCACTGGGTCTGTCGTTTTTTTTACATGCAAACTGCACCTGGGTCTTTGGCCATCGCACAACATTTTTATCTTCCTGGATCCATATTTTTGGGATGACACATTCGAAATGTTTGTCACACTCGATCCAAACAGCACTTGCAAAAACCATTGTCTAAACCAAATACAAAAGGGCAGCCCACTGCCTACTCTGTCACTGTCTTACTAAAAATATTAATAATTTAAAAAAAGAATAATTCTGTGATTCACTCTGTTTCATGTGATAAAGGGAAGATGGCGTATCCTCCACTATGTGGTAAACAAACACCTTTCCTTGTCAAGTTCTGGCTCTGTAGTAACTGTATTTTAGCCATGCTGTGGACAGTGCCAACAAAAGCAATGTTCAGGAGTTTTGACTGGCAGGGCTTCTCAAAGAGGTTGGAGGTTCAATGATCTGGAATGACGCTGCAGACCAGTTTTCCATCTGACCTTTTCTCAGTCACAAAGGCAACACTGTCATCCTTGAGCACAAAACAGCCGTCCCTCCACTTTACTGACACTGGCTGCAGTGGCCTTTGCTTCTGTTTCATATTTTTTGTGCACACTCCTTCTCTGCCATACGCTTTGCCACTTAGACCAAAGGGTTGTGGCTGATCTTCACAAGCTTTTTGATGGTTTGAAGATGGTTCTCAAAGGGGAAACAGATATGTCATTCAACGAACAATGAAAATGTGCAACATCTTCATGGAGGTGTTTTACAGCACGCACATTGTAGACAGTGAATTTGTCTCCATAGACCTTGGTGCTTTTGACCACAAAATGATTGAGGATCTCAGCTGCATATGGCAGAAATTGGTTTCTCCTGTCATGATCTGCAGCGAGAAGGATCGACATTCCATCTGTTAGCCAGAGGAAATGGTGGTACAATTCTGGGTCCACAATCCCATGGAGCACCACTGGCCAAGTGTATAGCAGAAACTGTCCGAAACTGCTTACCATCTGTCCATGTGATCTGGGCCTCCCTTGCTACCTCACTGGGCATTGCATTCCTCAATCCAAGGAGTCCATTGGAGAGTTCAGCTGTCTGTCTAGGAGGGAGCCTGTGAGGGTTGGAGATCTGACACAAGTAACACAAGGATGCGCCTCACTACTCCAAGGCAGACAAGGTGCGTATAATCAGGGGAAATGAGCTGACTCATGGGATGCCTGCTCTGATCAGTGGTGGCTCCCCATGCTGATGTTTCACTCTGTAGTCCATCTGGCTGAACTTTTCATCTGTCCCTCATGGGAATGTATCCCTGCTGTTGAACACTACTTCTCCCAACCATTCACCTTCCTGTTCACACCTTTCACAGCTGTAGTATCCAGTGTGGTAGATGATGTTTGTTAGGAGCATCACATATAAAGTCTTTTAAATGTGCCTGTATGACTCCTCCATTGTGCTTTTCCTCCAGCCTCCTAATATCTACCACTAAGACTTGGACATCGTCTTCCAGTGGTTCTGCTTTTGTCATGCCACTGAAAAGGCCGACAACGAAAGGCTCAAATCTATCAGTCTTTGCCAACATGGGCCAGAACTGAGCACCACTAGAGTTGAATAACGGTACACCTGCAATGTTAATACAGACAGGAATGTGTTCTGTAGAGGCTGTGCACTGCAGGAGTGTGCTGCGTATGCCAGTTTCTAAGCCATAATAAATGTATTCACTGTTATATCTCGCCTGGCGTTCAAGTACTTTTGGAGAGGAGAGAAGTGTCCGTGAGTCCTTGGGTAGTTCATCATGTCTGTCTTTATGAAGAATTTGGAGCACGTCATTGAGTGATTTGTGTACCTGTTTGTCGGTCACTGCCTAATCTGCCAAGTCACTGTTTAGGTCGAATCTATTTTCATTATCATGTTTAAATTTTACTCAGTAATGATGTAGTAATGAATTATTTGATCTTTATTTCATACTAATACATTTTATTTCCAAATGGCTTTTTTCGAGCAATCTGTTTTAATTAACAATGAAACTTTTATTTCATAATGCCACTTTTTTCACAATTACTTGTGAAGTGAAATTAATTCAGAGTGGAAATACTTGCATCTTAAGGCAAAATAAGTTTGCACCAACATTGACCATTCTCATATATGATATGACACCCTTACTTGAGTTACCATACATAGCTGGCTTGCTCATGAGCAATAAAACATTGAGCTGTAAAACATTAAAACCTCTCAATTTCTTTAGTCAAACTGTTAGATTCAGGCACAGAACTGATCAATTAATTTTGAAGTAATAACAAAGAGACACTGCATTTGAGGAAAAGCTTTAGGTATCTACTTACAAGTCTGAAGGATGTAACTGTCCAAGAAAACAGTGGAACACAATATTGTCCTCGACTATTCTAAGTGACTGGTACATTTTGGTATGATATAGTTTCAATCAATGACAAATCCAAATGACATATTAATTGATAGTTGTTTGCATTTTAAGAACATTCCTATTGTGACATCACAGAAGCTGAAATACTAAAAATTCTAAACCACTTCAACATATTACTGTTGCTGGGAAACAGATCTGATGTGAATTCTGTCCAATTCTATGTTGTAAATTTAAAAGAATACAATGTTTTAAATAACAGTAAGCGTTTACAGTGCTGAACAAGCAAGATTTTTATAAGAGCAAAAAAAAAAATATATATATATATATATGGATGTGTCATTTAGGCTGTTTAACAAAAAAAATAGAGAATGTCATTTAGGCTCTTGGTAACTCATATAGAATGAAGTAACATGTTAAAATGTATTTTCATTGCTTATTTACATAAAAATCAATTTATGAAATATTATGTCTTATAAGTCATGTCTTATGCATTTTTACAAAATCAACAAAAGATGATAAAGGGACATCAAATTTTATGGGACTTAATTGCTGCTTCGTGAACCTTGTTTGTCTTTGACGCTCTGCTGCTTCATGCTCCTTCTCTCAGCAGTCTTCCCCAAGTTTAACAAACCACCACTGATGTATATGGAGTATATCTGTCTGTGAAGCCCCTCAGTCTACAGCAGCTCATTCAAATGTCACACAAGCTGCCTTACATACAGTGACCACAGGAGGGAGACAGAGCACCACTATTGCACCTGATGTTAATAACAAGTAGTAAACAGAGTGGAAGCTACAGTTTAGCATCAAATCCTGATCTGACCAGAGTAGACCGACAGATATTATAATCACAAATATACATTCAATATGACTTAACTTTCCAAATTGGGCAACTAAACATAAAATAAACCTTGATAAAAAGAAACCTAGAAAAGAGAGAACAACATTGCTGCCCCTTCATTTAATGTTATAAATAGATGGAGTTTGCAGTGTTACTCAAAACTCTCATATATTACACAGTACTCATTATGGCTTTGAGAAGAGGAGTGTCAAATGACTGTATGACTTACTTTGCAGTGATGGAAATGCATTATAGTACTCTTTATATTACTGTGTGTTACTCTCACCCTACACTGAGAGGCACTCCTGAGCAGGAACACATCAGATCAGAGCTCGATTATTCCCCTCTCAGAATTACCCAGTTTAAATGAAACTGAGTTATTACCAATCAGGATAATGTTCAGATCACATCCAGTTAATTTAGCATGTTTATGTAGGAAAGCAGCAAAAGCCTCATTCACTGTAGTGCAGAAACAGCAATGGCTGCAGAAGCCAGACCTGACTGGTAATTTAATACAATGGGAGTCAATCACAATATGCATTACTTATCAGTGCAGTAGTGATAGAGGATAACTAACTTATAACTAACTTAACCCATAGCATTAACATTAGGCAAAACCCGAGGTTTCTTCATGCAATTTCACCTGCTCAAAGACCAATGCTGCATCTATAGAGATGAGTCAGAGGAGGGGTGTATGTGCTGTTTAACAGGGGTACATGTGAGAAAAAGAATATGATGGCAAAATGTGAATGATGTTAGTTTGGATTGTGATCCTGCTGTCCAGACACTGTTACACCAGTGTTAAACTGCTCTGTCTGTGTCACAGCCCATAAGCCCTAGTCTGCCTCCACAGCACTGCTGGGCTACAAGTGCCTGCTGTACCCAGGAAGACCATTTGCATAGAGAAGACACTTTGCATTGGCAGCACATGCTTCAGTGCTCTGGGAGTGTTTATAGTCCTGTGAGTTTAACACTTGATGACTGAGAGCTGTCCTTCATGGCAACAGAACCCACAGCAACAATGACTTTTATCACCATCTTCATCTGGGCACTCGCTTTCTGCATTCAGGGTGAGATTTTTGAAATTACTGAAGTATATTCTGTATTGATTGCTTGTTTAAATTTAAATGTAATGCATATTTTGAAATAACTAAATGTATCACCCTATATTATAATATTCCTCATGTATAGATAATACAGTTATATGTTGTTTATTCTTCTCTTCAGAATGCACAGGACAGGTGACTGTGACTCAGACTCCTGCTGGTAAATCTGCTCTCATAGGAGACACTGTCACCCTGAGCTGTAGAACCAGCACTGCTGTGTATAAAGACAGTCATGGTGAAAGAATGGCCTGGTATAACCAGAAGCCAGGAGAAGCTCCTAAACTCCTGATAAAGCTTGTAAATCAGCGTATCTCAGGGATTCCTGATCGATTCAGTGGCAGTGGATCTGGGACTGACTTCACTCTGACCATCAGTGGAGTCCAGGCTGAAGATGCAGGAGATTACTACTGTCAGAGTTACCACTACATCAGCAGTAACTATGTGTTCACACAGTGATAGAGAGCCGTACAAAAACCTCCCTCAGTCAGGCTGCACTGCTGCAGCTGGGACGTGCTGCAGGTGCTGAGGGGGGAGGCACTGACCCAGGATACTGCTGTACTGCCAGCAGGGCTCTAGTGGGCAATAGAGAGCTACAGACCTGTATATAAACCTCTCTGAGCTAAAGAGGAGCTTCTCTATGTCACACACAGAACCAACATCAGAGCTGCTACTGCTGAACCACACACTTCTGTACCACAACATCACTTATTTTATGTGCAGAGAGAATTCACACTGACACAAAGATGAGAAGATTAACATTAGAAATGAATAACTGTATCATTTTATACCTGGAATTCACAATGAGGGCTTGAGAGTGAAAGGGTCAGATTATGTTAGTCACCTTTAATGTGTGAATCAGACATCAAATCATGGATGTGATAAACACAATAAGTAGTTATGACAGCACAACTGAATACTGACACACACAAACACACACACACACACACACACACACCATGTCCAGTATGTAGTGCATAGTTAACAATGTCCCATCTCTACATAATGACTTTCTGATGATGTCTTATCTCTGTAATATACTGATCATACATTGTGTAAAGTTCATTACAGAATATGTTTATATATGTCATTCATTTCAGTTGAAAAAAAAAATATTTGATAATTTTTTAGATTTTGCAGTTAAACATGAAATCAGAGCTTTTACATTCAGGGGTAAAATTATTTTCACAGGCCCAGCCAGTCCTGTGCTATGGCTCTGTGCTGGAGAGGAGAGCTCTGTGCTGGGGAGGAGAGCTCTGTGCTGGGGTGGAGAGCTCTGTGCTGGGGAGGGGAGCTCTGTGCTGGGGAGGAGAGCTCTGTGCTGGTACAGTGAGTTTCATAGAAGATGAAGACAACACAACTTCGATTTCCCTGATTTTATTTATTACACTAACACTGTCAATAGATGAGGGAAATTCATGCTGAAGTTTCCATTTAGAGATGGATAGAGAGTAAAATCACTAAGCTGTAAGCAGTGCTTGCTGCTTTCAGAGCAGATGTGAGAGTGTGAGTTCATTCAGCTGTGAAATCTCTAATCTGAGCATCATGCAAATGCAGGTCCCTGGTACAACCACCTCCCTTTTCCCCTTCATCGTCACTACAGAGCTAAAGCCTCCACCACCTCATCTTCAGTGTACATATGAGGCCAGCTGCACACAGCTGTCTCAGTCAGGGCTATTTTGGGCTGAGAAACTGTGAGCTGTTGGGCTGAAAGTCACATTTGCATATTTGGGGTGGGGCTGGCTGCTTCTGCTGTCCCTCAGTGGGACTGATTCTCTCTCAGAATAGAGCAGCACGGTGGCCAGGTGTCTGGCCCGTCCCCAGGGGGTTAGTGTGAGCTGTGCGCACATCCTGCTGCACAGAGCTGATCTGAGCACACTGCACACATCACTCCTCCTCTCCTCTGCAGGGAAACTGCTGCTCTTTCACTGATCCCAGATCAGTTACCTCTCAGACAGTCTCTGATCACCACCTTCTACTTTCTACAGTGTGTGAGACTCCTATAAAAGTCAGGCCAGCATGAAATACTGGAACACTGACTGAAATAATATAGTGATGATGATTCATTACAAAATGATATACATGCATATCATTTTTATGATTTTTAAAATAATATATTTAATACTAAAAATATGGACATGATGCAATTGGACTAAGGTCACATGGTTTACATCCAGTGCACACTTTGCACAGAAATTTATATCTACCAGAGCACCGAAGTTCACTTTTTATAATAAAAATCAGGACATCAAATGATTTGTTCAAAGAGTCTTTATTATGTAAAGAATTTAAATCACTCAGCGTTTGCCAAAATCACAGAAAGCAGCACACATGAGAACACACATGAGTATATTTGGAGATGAACACAAGCAGAGCACATGTAAGATGTGGGTGCTGGAGGAAGGATTGACACACAGGCCAGTGTGACAGCAGTGGGGCAGTAAGAAGCAGAGAGGCAGAGTACAGAACAGGGTAAAAACAGTGTAATCAGAGTGTGAGAGCTGGGCCTCTGCCCGGCCTACTCAGAACAGTCGGCCGGCCTCAGTGTCTGAGGGACGGCAGACTGTGAGCCCTGTGTGGCCTCACAGGTCAGTGACCCCGCCTTCTTCCACTCGTCCGCACTGAGAGTCAGGGAGCTGCTCCAGCTGTACAGCCCATCCTTCTCCAGGACCCCCGCGCCCCCGGCCACACCCGAGCTCCAGCTGCTACCGTCCACTTTCCAGTGCAGCTTCCAGTCTGAGGGGAAGCCCTTGTTGGCCAGACACAGCAGTGTGGCCTTTCCCTGATTCAGCTCCACACTGGAAGGGGGCAGGACTGTGAGGGTGGGAACTGTGTCACCTGGGAGACACAGCACAGGTGTGAGGTCACAGAGTGGACACAGCAGAATGAGCCAATCAGAGCGTTCACACAGTAAGAGCTGAATGTCAAACTCAACACATCAGCACAACATGTGACTGTACTTTACACTGAAAGCTTTGTGAAGCACAAGAGGGACTGTTCCTCAGTGCTAACCAAGGCAACATTTTACACCTCTTTCACAACCAGAGCCGTTTCATTAAATTATATTCATCATCATGCAATTATTAAATGACTTACATATTAAAATATAGGTAACACCACTGTAAAATATAATTGTTTGATGTATAAAAGGACTGCAAATTAATCAATAATATTATTCATTAAAATTTCATTAAAGCAGTCGTATTAAATTAGTTTTTTATTCAAAGTATGAAAATGTATCTATCCAAGCTGTGTACAGTGAACTATACTTTTAAGAGATCATGAAAACTACTAAACTACATTATTAATCAAGGAATAAAATTAGAATTGATATTGATATCTTACAAATAGCATTGGTTCGATTGTATCAAAACTGTATTTAACTGTATTTCAAAATTTCATTGTTTCAATAATGCATTTTACTGATATACTTTCGGAAAGTATAATGGAGGGATTTAATGTAAAAATTAAACAATTAGTAATTACACATTTTTGGACATATCTGGCAGTTTCAGTTAAATAGTAACACACGCGAACACTTACAAGAACTTATTAATTTGAACAATATTTAAATAATACATGTGATACTCCATTTAATGGCGCGCTTTTTAAACTAAAGATTAGTATGTACCTTTCGAAAACACATCACAAAACAAACACAGACATTAAGTGCAGTTAACTGTAAATCCTTCCAAGCAGTAGTTCATGTTTAAATCAGAAATATGTTACATTCGGAAATCGAGGGAAATGGTCAAAATAATATCCTTTACGCGCGAATCCGCAGTTACCAGATCTTAGCGGTATCCCAACATGCTGAAATAAGAGTCATTATTATCACCTCCGACACCCAAATGGAATTAATTAACTTTGGGGGTTTTTATATAATGTGCGGAAAATATATGTGTAGGTTTTGGAAAAGAGCTGTACTCGTTAGAACAAACCTTCATTTAGCAAGTCTATTTGATTATCATTTATGCGAACTCAGAATTAAGCATATGATTACACATATTATTTTTAAAGCTTTTCGAATATTCGTGAACATTAAAGAGACACCTTGCTTGCGCTCGGAGAAAATTATTTGAATAGAAATGACTTACGTCCAATTGACAGTTTGGTGCCGCCGCCGAAAGTCCACCACAGTGATACAGTCTCATTCATCGGCCGTACAAAAACCTCCAACTCAAGAGAGACGCATTTCCTTTGCCTGTGTTCATCTTTCACACATCACTCATCTCGCAATGTAAAGTTATGAGTTGTTTTTACTATGGGTTACATTTCGTTTCAGTAAATATGTGTGTAATCTATACATTTTTATGTTCATATTTTATCTGTTAGCCCGTAAGTAAACAACGCAAACAGACAGAAAGTAGGAGTACAAACGCCTTGCTTACTCTTTAAAGAAAATATTACAGCTCATATAACCTTGAGATGTTTCTTGCAGAAAAAATCACGTTTTTTCCCCCACTTACTGCCGATATTCAGTCTGGTCCCACCACCGAAAGTCCCCACAGTAACTGAGTCTGAATAACTGCTGTTGAAAAACCTTCCTGCGCTGCAGTGACCGATCTGCAACGACAGGCTTCTGTGGGATTGTTACAGCACGTCCCCTGCTGGTCACTTGTACAACTACAACTGAAATATGTCTATGTCCAACGAGAGCGTGAAAACTCAGCGCCCCCATCTGCTCCCATATGCCATGGGGATTGTGTCTCCTCAGGTTATACAGCACTGAGTTTATTCTGTATTACACTCACTGCTTTGCTTATTGATTCAATACCTTACTCAATGGGCCCCTATTATATCCCAAAATCAGTTTTGCTTGTATGTGATTTTTTTTTCTTTTTTCAATATCAGGCCCAAAGAAAACACATAAACATGTTTTAATTCTCACTGGAACATTTATGGAAACATCAAGAGTAGATGAGCAAAATAAATCATATTTACAAATGTAATTGTACTCCAGAATAATCTGTTCCTCAGAGAGCTGTTGTCTTTGTCACCCTGCTGTTCTGGGACCAGAGAAGAAGTGCTGACATTTGGAAATAAACAGTGGAGAGTGTACAAACCATGTGTGTTATAAAGTGCAGCCATCTCACATCACAACCTCTCAGACCAGAGTCAATATGAATATCATATCAAATACAGCTACAATACAACACACAATTCACCTCTGAGCTCATGAAAATGATTGACTCTTCTCTGAGTGATAATGTACTGATATGAAACATATTTCAATGTAAAGTCATATTGATTCTGTGGAATATTATAATCAGTGAAACACAAATCTTGTGTCTCAGTGTCCCTGGCTGTTGTGCAGGAGGTGCAGAGAAGGCTACTCCTCTTTGGCTGCAGTCAGAGCTTCCTGCTGCTGCCCACAGTCCTGGAAGCACTCAGGACCATGGACAGCCACAAGGTTACCCAGAGAGGTGAGGGTATGAAGAGAGTTTTACAGGGGGAGAGACCTTGAGGCCCAAGGGTGCTTTTGTTACTTTTTTAGCCCTCCTCAACTCAGAGATGGAAGACTGAGGCTTCACGAAACCCAAAATGGGAGGAGCTATCCTATGATCACTGATGTTGACCAATCATTACATACTGCTTTGGGTCAACACACATATTTAATAAAAAGTCACCACTAATTGTCAGCACTTTCTGGTGTAAAATACATTGATGAATCAAAACTTCAATATGTGAGTTTCTAAAGCAACATGTGACATCTATCAGATTTTGAAAAAGTCGAACACTTTGGTGACAGAACAGCAGGTGCTTTAAACACAAAAATGACAAGTACACAAATGATTTAATGCGTCAAAGCAAAATCAGGACAGTGTATTCTAATCAAGGAACAGCTGAATCCTGAAAGGAAAAGTGATTCACAAGCTGGATCTCATCCATGGAAACAGACACACATTTAACAGGATGGTTATGAAAAGCCAATGACCCATATGAGCTCAGAAGTGAATCTGCACCTCACTTATACAGTCAGTGCAGATGCAGTCATAGTGCTCTCCCTTTTAAGCAGCAGGGTCTTCTAAACCGCCCTGCAATGTCATGATTTTAATTTCTGTAAATGTTTATGTGTGAAGTGAACTGTGACACTGTCAGAACTCAGAGAGACTCAGGTGCAGACAGAGATAATAAACGGGAGTTTATTAAGCAGCCAAATGTAAAGTCCACAAAACCAAAATCAGAGTCTGAAATCAGGCAGAGGTCAAAACCAGAGAGACTCGGCAAGGCAAGGCAAGGCAAGGCAAGGCAAGGCAAGGCAAGGCAGGCTCAAAAGGCTTGTAACAGAGCAGGTAGAAAACACACTGACAAACTCACAGCTAATAGAAGAATGAACAGGGTATAAATTCACAGGACTAACAAACAAATGAGACACAGGTCAACAACAGGGCAGGTGAAATAAATGAACGATCAGCTAGACAAGTAATGAGGAAGGCGGGGCGAACACAAAGGGCAATGAAAACAAAAGCATGAGGACAGGGGAAAACGGAAAAACCAAAACATACAAAAACAACCAAACAAAGCTGAAAGTAAAAAATAGAAAAGCATTTTCATTTTGACAGCATTACTAACAGACACTATGTCGAACCAAGTGCCTGCTGTACCCAGGAAGACCATTTGCATAGAGAAGACACTTTGCATTGGCAGCTCATGCTTCAGTGCTCTGGGAGTGTTTATAGTCCTGTGAGTTTAACACTTGATGACTGAGAGCTGTCCTTCATGGCAACAGAACCCACAGCAACAATGACTTTTATCACCATCTTCATCTGGGCACTCGCTTTCTGCAATCAGGGTGAGATTCAAAAAACTACTCAAGTATATGATGTATTGCTTGCATGTTTTAATTTAAATGTAATGCAAATTTAGCAAATATTGCATGCAAATAACTAAAGATTTTGTATCACTATATATTATAATATTCCCTACATATGGATAACAGTGATGTATGCTGTTTGTGATTTCCTTCAGAATGCACAGGACAGATGACTGTGACTCAGACCCCTGCTGGTAAATCTGCTCTCATAGGAGACACTGTCACCCTGAGCTGTAAAACCAGCCCTGCAGTGTACAGTAACTATTTCTCCTGGTATAAACAGAAGCCTGGAGAAGCCCCTAAACTCCTGATAAAGTTAATAAATCAGCGTATCTCAGGGATTCCTGATCGATTCAGTGGCAGTGGATCTGGGACTGACTTCACTCTGACCATCAGTGGAGTCCAGGCTGAAGATGCAGGAGATTACTACTGTCAGTATGTACCGAACATCAGTGGCTGGGTGTTCACACAGTGATAGAGAGCCGTACAAAAACCTCCCTCAGTCAGACTGCACAGAGACTGCACTGCTGCAGCTGGGACCTACTGCAGGTGCTGAGGGGGGAGGCACTGACCCGGGACACTGAGGGGTTCTGCTCCAGTGGTTCAGTTATCACTTCCAGAAGCTCTCACACCTAATACAATGTTTGAGCATTTTCATGTCTGTACATCCAACTGTTTCAAAGCCCCATGGATGAACAATTACGGTTATGTGAAATACCGATTTTTTATAAAATAAGTACATTTATATCAGAGGAGGCTGGTCCAGAGACGTAAGGGAGGATGTTTAACCCTTATATATGAGAGGAAAGAGGAAGACTGAAATTAAAGATACATGTGTCATAGAATATTGGAAGCTGTTATTATAATAACCTATTATTATTGTTATTATTAATAACCTTGCTGTTATTAATTAAAAACACTTTTACATGAATAAATGAACCATTAAGGCTCGTTAGTTCGTCATTTTATTGACACAAAGTGATAAAACATTTGGGTCAAAACAATAAAAAATCATACATAAAATAAACCCATAAGTTAAAAAAGGTAATGAAACCAGCAACACAAAGTCCCATCACTCAGTCCATAGAATACTGCTGGTGCTCCATTAACTCAAGGCAAGCATGTAACATAACTAAAGTTCTGTTATCAGTGTCCACAAAGAGTGAGCTCAGTTCAGTGGAGTCATGCCCATATTTCACACGGATATCCTGTGTGTGAGGGCACACCAGTATATGTTCTTCATTCTGTATGCCAGTCCTGCAGCAACACACGTGTTGTTCAGGTGGTGTACGGCTCCACCTTCCCATTTCCACTGGCAGTCAGTGAGAGGACAGCCGGAACCGTGTGAAGCTTATTCTCAAGTGGTCTTCAATATGTTGAAGGTTGATGGCTTGGTGGGTCTTGTATCTTGTTCCTTTTTTATATTGCAGTTTCTTAATCATCTCCATATGGTCACCGTCAATAGGATCTTGTTTCTCTGTTATCTTAGATAAATGTGAGTTCATAACTTGGTTCTCTTTTCTAATTACTTCAAGCACATGCCATAAGGGGTCATCAAGCATGCCATGACGCTCCTTCACCTTGGTCAAAAACCTGGCTGGCTTTTCTCTCACTAAAGTCTGGATATCACTCCAGTCATACAGAGAGTTTCAACAGGTTTTAAGGGCACTTTTAACCAAGACTCACACCCATACAAGACAGCTGATGAGAAAGCAGCCTCAAATACCTTTAACACAAAATGGGGCGTCAAAGTTGGTTGATAAGAAGATGATTAATTTGTTTAAATGCTTTGTTTTCTCTTTTACATGAAGAGTGAGGTTTGGGAATTTCAATCAGCAGTGAAGATAGCTCCAAGATATGTATAACTGTTACAATGCCTCACCATAAATGAACCAAGCTGAATAGGCTGCCTGCCTTCATCAGATCTCAATTGTTTTACCTTCATTACCAAGAATTTCATATTCATTACATTCCATATCATATTCCTCCAAGTATTTCAGTTTCTCAATCAGCATTAGAACATGGAGTCATTTCAAGAAGCCATCGTCTCCACATTGTTGTTTAAACTTTCTGATCAACAGGTCAACAAACATAACAAACAGGAAGCAGGATGTGGGGGATCCTTGCCTCACCCGATGGACGATGTTGTTGCTGTAGTGCCCAGGATACTTGTTGTCACACTGTACATTGACATCAGAACCTAAATCATAGCAACTCCACACCCCAAGCGTTTTAAAATTGTGAACAGTTTTCCTCATGGAACCCGGTCATAGCTTTGGAGAAGTCTATAACAGCAGTGTGCAGCTGAACCTTCTTTCTGATACAATAGTCCATTATAAGCCGAAGTGCCACAATGTGTTCAATGCAGCCTCTTTTAGGTTGGGCTCCTGCCTGCTCCCAGAATGGCTCATACCAGCCCATCAGTCTATTGTTCAGCACATAGTCATACAGCTTTGCTGCACTGTTGATCACACTTATCCCCCGGTAATCATCACAATCAAGGGCGTTACCTTTCTTGAATAACACGATCAATCTAGCAGGGGTCCAGCTCATTGGATAGCCAGTCACAAAGATGAGATTTATATGCGTGCATAAAAATATTACCCAGTCGCCGGGCAGAAATTTGAACACGCCTGGGCTTACCCCATCAGGGCCCGCTCCATTTCCTCACTTTAGCTGGTGGTCGATCACATGTTGAGTCTCTGCTGTTGTGATGGGGTCATCTAGCAGTGGCATATTCACATTATAGCCCCCCATATGCAGTGGGTTTTCTCCCTCACCAGCAGGGAGGTTCAGCAGCTTCTCCATATGTTCTTTGAAGTCAGCTCCAGAAGGCATCTCTTGGTGAGGAGTTGAGGAAAACCCCCCTTTCCAATCAATGGCCTGCCACAACATTTTAGCATCAGTGCACCCCAATATATGCTGCCCATGGGGTGAAAGTGCTTCCTGATTCTGGGGCAGGCTGTGGGGTCTAAGAGCTCACTAGTTGGCTCTGGGCTACACAGTTATACAATAAATCCAAACCACACAGCCATATCATCCAGGTTTTGGTCACAGCTAATGATGGGTGCTTCCAGTGAACTTATGTTGAAAGAAAATTGATCTGCATCTATATTGTGGTGTACAGTGCCTATAAGGCACTGGTTTCCTGCAACGCGGGTTGCCAGAGTGAGTCATAATAGAATGCATACACAAATCCTGAGCACTGTAACAAAACCTTTGCGTTAAACGTTTCTTCAGGGAACACGAGTTCTATAGACAATGGGGTGTGATCGGATGGCATGTCAGTGTTTTGGTTCACTTCAAAGCTTTTAACACAATTAATATGACATGCAGAGATTAGACAGTAATCCACGTCAGAAATCAATTATTTTTCTCTTGCGATAGGTTAGGGAACTAGGGAAGGAGTAAAAACGCTGTGTTCAAGTTGTTCACAATCAATAGATTATTGCAGACCTGAATAATACTCTTTCCACTGGTGTTTACTGTTTCATCAACAGGCTTGTAGTGCATGTTATTGCTACCTTCAAGCAGCTCATTCACCTTATCTCCACACCTAGTGTTCATGTGACCAACTACCACATAGCCAAAGGTGTTGTTCTGGGTTCTGGCCTGGATCTCAGAAAAACGTACATTAGAGAAAAAAGGGGAATCAGATGGCGGTATATAGGCTCTGCCAATCATTATACCAGGAACGCTCTGCAGTCCAAACCAAATTTGCTCTTGAGCTGATGTACCAATTACGATGACATCATTGTAAATATCATGTCTAAACAGAGCAGTGACACCCCCTCTCTGACTGTACTGGTTATTGGCTGCCACAGTTATGAGTCTAGGGGCGTGGGTCATATTAGCTCTTTTAATCTCTGTCAGCACCACTATGTCATGGTCCCTCAGCCACCATGTCACATTCATATTTCCCAGTTTATTATGCAGCCCGTTAACATTCCAGAACCCAAGTCGTATATGTTTGGACCCAGTATCTGAAAAGGTGACACAAACTTATACACCACCTCCCCATCTTTAGTTACAGCGAGCTTCCTGTAATCCACTCTGATTGTGCACCCAACATATGCAGGAGCTGCACTCTCAGTTTTTGCATAGGCACGCAGCCTCTTCCATTCCCTACGAATGGCAGGATGTAGACCTTTCATTATGTAAACTTTTTTATGGTCTTCTTTAGTGGAGTCCTTCTACGTTCTGGCATTATCCAACACAGTCTTCGCCTCTGTTATAGTAATCACCAACAATGGGCGAGGTGGTGAATTTTCATCCCTTGGGTTCCCAAGCCTCATAAATTTAGCAGGCACAACACCAGGGCACTGAATCTCCACTAATATGGCTTCAGCATCAGCTGCATCCTTTTCCCAAAGTTTCTCTCCTTTATTACTCTGCCACTTCTGTAAATATAAGGTTTTTCTCTCTCTGTCTTTGTTTTCCAGATTTTCAAGTGCATGTTGCTGTTTGGCTACAGCTGTCTTCACCTTGCTATACTGCTCATAACAGTCACCATTTGGGGTCTTATGCTCTTACTTACTGCACTTGCTTCAGAAAGTTGTTACTTGAAGACTTCATTCTGAGCTTTGAGATCTTGGACTTCCTTGGCAAGATCTTGTCTTGAATTAAGCTCTTGTATCTCCAGTAAGGCCTGCTTCAACATTGCGACGCATTCCCCTTCTCTGTCTTGCTGGATGTTCAGCAAATCCAAGACTTGAGTTTATTTTTTGTCCAAATATGTGGAATTGTCAATCTTTCTTCTTCCGTTGACATCTTGCTTTTTCCATAGGAATCAACAAACAAAATAATGGCACTTTCTCCAAAAACAAAATAAAAGTGCTAATCTTCCGAAAATTACCAAAAGTGATGAAAAATATCAAGAAAAAATGTTGTATAACATCGATTTATCACTGGATGGCAATCTTTAACATAGATATATGATGGGTTAAAGGACTGGCTCTGAGGAAAATGTGAAATCTTAGAACACCCACATCGTACATGTGGCATGCTATATACACACACAGACACACACACACACACACACACACACATACACACAGTTTTTCATCATAGAATTCAGAGAATAACTTATGCTAAAATAATTCACCCATGCATTACATTTTTCCCTCTCTGCCTGTGCTTGTTCAGGAAACTTCATTGCTAAATTTAGCGCTTTAAGGGAGGTGGCCCTCTCTTCACGCTTGACATCGTGTATGCCCAACCACTGGCAAAGCATTCTTGAGAACAGTGTTGTCTCTGTTTTAAATCACCAACCTATTTTTTGTCAGTTTGAATTGAAAGACTAAACTGATCGTAGATGCTTTGACAAGCTGTGAAGAAACACTTGTCGTTTTGTCAAGGGCTGATTTTTCTTCTGATTTTCTTCAATTCAGCAAACTGCTTTTGCTAGCGGAGTCGCCTAAATTGATAATGTGTACCGGTGACATAAAAAGTGAATTATGTCCATTAGCAGTATTTTATGTTTTCTTCTAGATGCACCCAGAAGTCTATGAGTAGTTTGAATATTCACATTAGTACATCGATAAGGCAGAATGGAAAATGACAAATAAATGAGTCATTCTAAGCTTAATTGGAGACTGCCACGGCACCATAGTGGAAGAGAAATGGACGGGCAAGGGAATGTTGTGGATTATCTTTCATCAGCACCATGTTACCTTCTAGTTTAATAAAACTGAGGTATAGTACTTAAACAACAAGAAACACAATTTGTTGTCTCAGATTATTGTTACTTGATAAACAGACTTGTCTGTAGAAGTGTTAAAAGCATTCAGTAGTACAAAATGCACAGACAATGATAGAGCATTAAATGAGTTTATTGATGAGGGATATTGTAGAGAATGTACTTGGGCTTGGACCCTAAGGGGGAGGAGTAGTTCTGTCCTCGAGGTGAGGGAAACCCCCCCCCCCCCCACCCTCTTTTTTTTGCTGAAATAAATTGGGAGAACAGTTAGGATCAGGTACCTACAGTGAAGAAAGAAGGAGAAGATGAGGCAGAGATGGGGGAGGAGGAGGTCTTGCTGTTATAATATCACAATCAAGGTCTTGCTGTTACAATGAATATGAGCACGGCTGTGATTATCTTTGGCACTCGGGCTGTGGCCTCGTACCTACGACCGAGGTGTGATATTACTCAATTATTCTTGTAAATTTAGAACATAGAATTGGATAGAATTCACATCAATTCTGTTTCCCAGCAACAGTAGTATGTTCAAGTTGTTTAGAATTTTTGACATTTCAACCTCTATGATGTCACAATATGAATGTCTTTAAAATGCAAACAACTATCAATTAATATGTCATTTGGACTTTTCATCGATTGCAACTACATCATACAAAAATGTACCAGTCACTTAGTATAGTAGAAGACAATATTGTGTTCCACTGTTTTCTTGGACAGTTATATCATTCAGACTTGTAAGTAGATACCTCAAGCTTTTCCTCAAATGCAGTGTCTCTTTGTCATTACTATGAATTCAGTGTATGATGTGTATTATTCTTTTTTCTAAATAGCCCAAATGAAATTAAATTTTTTTTTTTAACACATCCAATTATTCACCCTCAGTAGAGTTATAGCTGCTATCAAACGCTTGTTCAGTCTTTTTATCCTCAGCTCTCCATATAGTCATTCTGTAATACCTTTCTGATTCCCGTAAATAAATGCTTGTGGAGCATACATTTGTCATTTTACGTTCTACCCTATCAATGTAAGTTATTCATGTAAAAATTTGTAATTTGTAAAAATACTAAAATTCAAACTACTTATAGATATCTGGATGCATCTAGAAGAAAACATGATTTTCATTACTTGACACCATTGTCAGTCTTTTTTTTCCAATCAGCACTGGACAAAATGACAAGTGTTTTTTCACAGCTTGTTGAAGCATCTCTAAGTAAAACTACCGATCTACGATCAGTTTCGTCTTTTGATTCCCACTGACTGAAGGCAGACAGGTGATTTGAAACAGAGTCAGAGTCTTCTCAGAAATGTTTTGCCTATGGTGGGACAAACACAATGAAAATGGCGAAAGAAAGATCACCTCCCTTGAAGCGCCAAATTACATTTACTGGCCAGTCACAGGCTGAGAGAGAAAAAATGGAATGCATTGAGTTATTCTGACTGCCCCTGTTCCTATAAAAGACAAGAAGTGTCGTTCCTCACCTGAAGGACTCAGGGGTCCCTTTTGAGGCATTTCGATTTTTCAGAGTTGAAAGAAAAGATTATCGTACCCAAGGGGTTTTTATTTATTTAAAAGTGATGTTTTAAAATTAATGATAGTGAGGTCTTCCACCATTGAAATTCAAATATATTTTTATTTTATTGTCTTCCTCTTTCCTCTCAAAAACAGGGGAGGAGCACCCTCCCTCTCCTCTATGGACCAGTCTCTTCTGATATATATATATATATATATATATATATTATTCACTGTCTGTTATGGACCAGCACATTAACAGTAGAATTGATTACAATATTTGGAAGAACAGATACCTAAAATTGATGTATGATATTGAGTCTTGTCCTCAATGGCACAAGACAAAAATGGGTTGTCATGACAGTTATGATTTAGTTATGTTTAGCAGACGCCCTAAAGCACAGAAACTTCTGTTTATAAAGCTGGATGTTTATTGGAGCAATCAGGGTCACATGCCTTGCTGAAGTGTACAACAGCAGTGCCTACCTGAGAATCAAACCCTGTATCACTAAGTTTGACCTGCTGCAATATAACCATTACACTACACTACTGACATGTTTGTCAGATTAAATAACATGTTTAATTGATGCATTTCAGGGTTGCAAATGAGACACAAGCCTATGAAATATACACTGAGCTGTACCATTTGCAGGCAGCATGGTGGCTCAGTGGTAGTGCTGTGGCCTCACAGTTTCAGTGGGCAGGCACAATGGGCAGCAGGCCCTGTGTTGAGCTTGCATGTGTTTGCCTGGGTTTTGGAAGTGCTCATCTGTCCAGGGTGTCTCCCTGCCCCTTGCCCAATTCATGCTGGAATAGGCTACATCACCAGCCCCAATTTTTCTGGTTAGTTTTTTGGGGGTTAGCTTAAATTACAGATGAAGAACACATGCCTTTAATTCCTAGGTTTTCCAGTTCTGTTCAGGTGCACATTGATTTGACAGTGGTGGTAAAAAGGGGTCTGTGGTCTGACAGTGAATGCACTAATGTCAGAGGGGTCCATATCAGTGATGGCATAGTCGACTACACTAGCCCTAAGAGCTGAGCAGTAAGTGAAGCTCCCTAAAGAGTCCCCTCTGATCCTGCCATTAAGCATGTACAGGCCTAAGGCTCCACAGAGACACACTAACTCCCTACTGTTTTTGTTCACAGCACAGTCAGGGCTGTTTCTCTGTGGTACAGTTGGTGTTAGGTTCAGGGGGTTGTGTGTGATATTCATTTCTTAAATCAAAACATTTACATACACACACGTTGAACATTTATAATATAATTTTATTGTAATAAAATAAAACATGATTACACAATAGTTCTTCAAATGAACCTGCTAAAAAGCCATATTGTTACAGGATTGAACTTGTACTGAGGTAAACTGGAGACATCTGAAACTGTGTCTCTCTCCTACCTCTACTCCGACCTAGTGTATCTATGTACAAATCTGTGCGTTTCAACAGGCACATATGATTAAAAATGTATAAATTACTGTTTGTGTGTGAGCTACGACACAGGGTATATTTATGTCAGTGTGTGTGCATGAGACTGAGTGTGTGTGTGTATGCATTTTACAGTGTATGGAGTGTATGTGTGTGTGTGTGTGTGTGTGTGTGTGTGTGTGCATTTTACAGAACATGGAGTGTGTGTGTATTTGTGTGTGTGTAGCAGTTCCGGTGTGAGTGTATTGATACATCGGAGCCTATGAGTGTGTGAGTGTGTGAGTGTGTGTGTGTGTGCATGCATTTTACAGAACATGGAGTGTGTGTGTATTTGTGTGTGTGTAGCAGTACAGGTGTGAGTATGTGTGCATTTGGGTTACAGCATGTTTTTATGGTTGAGTGTGTGAGCTGGAGTGGATATGTGTCACAGGGAGAGTATATAAGTGTGTGTGTGTGTCTCTCTACTCCAGTTGGCACAGGGACACTGAGGTGTTATACCCACACACTATAAACCCAGCACATAGAGGTGTGTGTGTGTGTGTGTGTGACTCTACTCCAGTTGGCACAGGGACACTGAGGCATGAGTATCCCACACTCCAAACCCAGCACAGAGGGGTGTGTGTGTGTGTGTGTGTGTGTGACTCTACTCCAGTTGGCACAGGGACACTGAGGTGTTACACCCACACACTCCAAACCCAGCACAGGGGTGTGTGTGTGTGTGTGTGTGTGTGTGTGACTCTACTCCACTTGGCACAGGGACACTGAGGCATGAGTATCCCACACTCCAAACCCAACACAGAGGGGTGTGTGTTCAGTGAAGTTGGTGTGGAATCTGTGCAGGAGGGTCAGTGTGTCAGAGTCAGAGACGCTGTAGAAGGACAGAGTGCCGGCCGGACGGTCCACACACACTCCAACTCTGTACACACACACTCCTGCTCTGCGGTAGGGGGAGGGGGGGGCAGGTATGTGTGTTTGATTCTTATTGTGCCAGACATAGTAACTGTGTTTATAGCACTGCAGACTCCAGGAGTTTTTATTCCCTCCAAACAAACAGTCATCACCCTTTCCTTTCCTGCTGATTGCTTTATATGTCACTGCTATATCAACCCATCCCCACTCAGACTCACTCCACTCAGCTTCCCAGTAACAGCAGCGTTCAGACAGACTCTCTCTGCACAAAACCTGGGGCCAGCGGTCAAATCTATCTGGATGATCAGGATATGGCTGCTGCTCTCTCCCTGTGTTTGTCACCTTCCTGTTCCCCTCAGACAGAGACAGGAATCTATTCACTGTGTTTGGATCCAGTGTGAGCTGACAGCCATCTGCAAACCAGAGACATTAATGAGATTAATTATCATAATTAATATTCATCTCATTATGTGTGACTGACTGTGTGTGAGAGAAAGAGAGAAACAGGGTTATGTGTGTGCACCTCTGTGTGAGTGTGTTCATGTGTGTTTGGAGTATGTGGGGCTGTTTGTGTGTGTGTTTATGTGTAGGTGTTTAAATATGGGAGAATGTTTGTAAACATCATCTGCAAACAAACACAAACTGAACTCAATGACCATGAGAAACACACATACACACACACACACACACACACACACACAGTGCTGTATGTATGGACAGACTTCTGTCTGAGTGTGAAAGAGAGAATGGTGAAGAGAGGGACTGAAAAAGAGTTGAAAATAGATTTGAAAGAAAGAGGGAGAGAAGGAGGAGAGGAAATGTAGGGAGTGAGTGTTCAGTGCTGACAGACTCACATTTCCTGGGTCCTGGTTTGTTCCTGCTCTCTCCTCCATGGTCTACACTGTAGGAACAGCAGAACAGACAGTGACTGAGTGACACACAGTGTGGAAACTCTCTGTACTTACAGCAGTGTGTCTATGAGGTGCAGAGTGGAAACTCTCTGTACTTACAGCAGTGTGTCTATGAGGTGCAGTGTGGAAACTCTCTGTACTTACAGCAGTGTGTCTATGAGGTGCAGTGTGGAAACTCTCTGTACTTACTGCAGTGTGTCTATGAGGTGCAGTGTGGAAACTCTCTGTACTTACAGCAGTGTGTCTATGAGGTGCAGTGTGGAAACTCTCTGTACTTACAGCAGTGTGTCTATGAGTTGCAGTGTGGAAACTCTCTGTGCTTACAGAAGTGTGTCTATGAGGTGCAGTGTGGAAACTCTCTGTACTTACAGCAGTGTGTCTATGAGGTGCAGTGTGGAAACTCTCTGTACTTACAGCAGTGTGTCTATGAGGTGCAGTGTGGAAACTCTCTGTACTTACAGCAGTGTAAGTGTGTCCAGTTTAGCAGCAGAGAGCACTCTCACTCCTGAGTCTCCTGGGTGATTGTAGCTCAGATCCAGCTCTCTCAGGCGTGACGGGTTTGAACGCAGAGCTGAAGCCAGAGAATCACAACCTCTGTCTGTGACTCGACAGCCTGACAGCCTGCAGAGAGAAGGAGACCAGCTCTGGACAAACACACCTTACAGAATCTGAATATAAAATGACAGGGCTGTGGAATTAGTAGTATACACCTTAGTGTTGTTATTTTAATGAGTGGGACTGACTCATTTACTTCTTTGTTTTCTATAATTGAAGGTATGTAATTAATATTGTAACACTGAATGGATAATTTCCAAAGGTAACAATTCAGTATTTTATTCCCTTATGAACACTGAAATTGCTGTTGGAAAAACACACATTTTAACGTCACAGAATGACTGCACAAAGTGAACAGAAAGCTTTAGCCTGACTCATTATTAATATTAGTGGGATATTTAGTCACATTTGAGCCCTTCATGAAAAAGGGGGTTTGTGTTTGTTACTCACCCCAGTCTCTGCAGTTTACAGAGTGGGTCCTCCAGTCCAGCAGAGAGCGCTCTCACTCCTGAATCCTGCAGCTCGTTGTCTCTGAGCTCCAGATCTCTCAGCTCTGAGTGGGGAGAATACAGGACTGAGGCCAGATCATCACAGCAGCCCTCTGTGAGATTACAGCAACCCAGCCTGTGGAGAGAACACACACACTATAAATATACACCAACCCAGCCTGTGGAGAACACACACACACACACGCACTATAAATACACACTGTTGGGATATAGTTTTTGAGAGCAGCACAGTGTTGAGAATGTGTATTAGAATTAAAAAGGGATGTTGCAGCATCCAACCAAGGCCAAATGGCGCCTCCTGTTAACGACCTGTTATCTGCTGTCTGTGGAACGTAGGGTTCCCCATTACCATATCTGAGCCATCACATGCTAATGTAATTCCCTTAAACTGTATAAATATTGACCACACAATGTAATCTTTGAACATTTTGCTCCATGCTTGTGTTCCCGTGGCCGGCTGTGTAAGTAAAGTATCTGTCTTCAACTGTGAACATGGGATCCGTCTCTTCATTAACAACATGGTTGTTTTACTCATTTTGAGAATTTTATTATTTACTAACAAATGTATTTATAAAACAAATGTGCACTGAACAACACCATCCCAGCCTGTGGAGAGAACATTCACATGCACTGTAGATATATACCATCCCAGCCTATGGAGAGAAAAAAAAAAAACACACACACACACAATAAATATACACCATCCCAGCCTGTGGAGAAAACATACACACACACTCTGTGTGTTCTGACTCAGTCATCTACATGCACTCAGATTTGCTTTCATACACATATTCATATTTCATATGTAATGAAGCCTTTGTATTTATAACTGGTTGTCTGTGTTACCACTTAAACATTGACTGTAGCCACTCTATTCATAGAACAAAGCCTTCAAAAACTGGTTAGATCCCCAATACTAATTATCAATAATCGTATTGTTAAAAGGGTGTGGTAATTCCTATTGTTTTTATATTATTATGGTAATATTAATACATTTATGGCTTAAGTCATTTTATGAGGTTGATTACTTTTAATTGGTGCCTTGTGCTGGGACTGTTAAGATGAACATATTGTGTTTTCTGTTTGTTCTTGCACTACATACACTTCACCTGCATTTAACTGGAGCCTTTGTGAGGAACAGCATTATCCTCATATTTTCTGCTTCCCATGTGCTGAATAGCACATTTACTGTACATTTTGTGGTGCCCTCATGTGTGAGGATCGATTTTGGCAGAGTCAATATTTTGTGATCATATCGTTTGGCTGTATTTAATGCCAAAAAGAAAATTTAAAGAAAAATGCTACTCAATTTTGGAAAACAGGCAGAGAGTGGGGCCCCTGGAGAAGAAGGAGGGAGTGAGGCTCCTGACAAAACAGATAATGGGGCCCCTATCCAAGCAGCTTCAAATTTAAATCATTGCACTTCCCACATTGACCACTAGATGATGCACATGTTCTCAAACACCACTGTCTACTGCAGTTGAATCCAGTAACAACAAGCAAAGCTGGCACTGTGGTTGTGAATTCCCCTTGGTAACACATTGACAATTCCACACAAACTTGAAGAAAAGCATTGTTAATAATTATTTGTATTATTAATCACCCTTCATCATTCAAATCACCATAAGAGACACCTTTAATTGATGATGAACAATCATTATTTTTATCTCTGAATCATGAAAATAATTGTCCATTTGGTGATTTTACTGTCATACCAACATCTTCACTACCTATGAAATTTTAGTGAATTGCCCTTAACCTGATTTGAACTGAATTATACACAGTCATGCTCTGTCTTGGCTCTCTCAAGGCAAGCCAGCCTTGCCCTCCTTTGCAAATGAGTAACTATGGAGTGAGATTGTAAACCTGACAGCTCAAAACAAACATCCTCCAAGATCTACAAACCTTTAGCAAAAAAGCTCTGCAGTACCTGGATGATTTGCATTCTGCCAAATCAGATCTCTGCTCCTACAGAATAGAATTTTTCCAAAAGTGAACGCTCTGCAGTACTGCAGTCACATGACGCCCCTTTTCTTTCAGTGGTTAACGTCTCATCCCCACTCACCTCAATTCTGCAAGGAGCCACATATAACCAGGTGCACAGAAACACTTTGCATTCTGATCTGGGTCCAATATCCGGTCCAGCCGACCTCAGGTCCCACTCTACTTCACTAAGCAGTGTTTCAGTGGAAACCACATCAGACTATGTGCTGATATCTCACTCTTCACACAGTGAAAAGGGGAAAGGGGGGTCTACTTGTGACTCAGGCTGCTCTGAGCATCATTCTTCTACTTCCTCTAACCAAAACCTTTCAGTCTATTCAGGTCTTTAATCCTGCACCCTTCCAAAGGGGGGACCAGAAGATCTCATCACGAATCTTCTGACAATCGTATGATTTATCCCCCTCCACACAGGGAACACAAACTGTGTTTCACTACAGTTACCTCTCACTAGGGATGGGTATCATTAAGATCTTATTGAGACCTTACTGATACTGTTGAACAGTTTGAGACAATATTGACACCATCATCAATACTTTTATAATTTAGAGGGGAAAAACACAACTCTTCAGAACAGAACCGCCATTGATTTTATTGCCTATACTAATGGGATATGTGAAAACATTCTGTGCAAACTTTCTGTACTGTAATTTTTATTCAAGAAATAGCATACATCGCAACAATCTGCGTGCCAATCACGATTAGTTTTGTGACAATTTAAGGTGAAATCTGACTAGCTCCCTTTCACACTGACTTATGCAACTACATGCCAGAGGAGGAAAATGCCTTCAGCTTGTTTGTTCACCCTGAAGTGCATTCACTATGCCACAGAAACAGTAGAAAATCTGGCCTCATTTTACAAAAACACACAACATCACAAAAGATTGCAACCACAAAATACTAATGCAGGCAAGACTGGAAATACAATAAACTAAACAAAACGTCTTCCACAGCATGGAGTGGACATGATGCACAAGAACTTCATCATGTTCAGTTGCAAAAAAAATAATATATGTTGCTACAGTATGTCTAAATACAGGCTAGAGATAAGCCAGGTACAGAAGAGAGTCAAACTTTCAAATCTCTCTTCTTACACGACCTCGACCCCTGTATTCACACTCATGTTGTTTTGTCCTTAAGAAATAAACAATCAATGCATAAGATTGAAAGTGAAGCCCAGACCATTTGGGACACCCTGCGTATCGTGCCACAAATGAAAAAACTGAGGTTGACCAGAAGGTCCAGAGCAAGTGCCAAGTCACTTCTTCAGAACCTAAGAGCCCCAAACACACATTAAGAAAACCTTTTGGCCAAAATTTTACTCTAGTTTTTTTTCTCAATCCAATGACAGCAAAAATTGGAGAGAAGATAATTCAGGTAGACCCACAGGTACGGACACAGATGGGGAAGGAAGCTCAGAATATTTTGACAGTAGCTGCACTGCTTAGAAAGGAACTTAAGTTCCCATATGCTCATCAGGAAAAGGAAACCTGCAAACAGAGTACCTCTCCTCCTCCATCACTCTCTTCTCTCTTTGTTCAACTCCACCTTAATGGTAATTTAGTCAGTTACTGTAGACTGTTAAACCCAGCCCAATCAGGCAACCACAGCTACAGGATGATCTTTGCAGGTGCATTGGGCACATCCCTAGAGTGCTGCCCCATTGTTAAATTTTTCACAACACCTCCTCATTGTGAATAGCTGCTCACTGACCCAGTGTCATGTATGTCAGTAATTAGCTGGACTTCAGGAAGTACCACTAATGTAAGACTGTTAACATACATCTCCTGGTTAGGATATAACACAAACTAGGATGACCTATAGAAATGAGATCATTATGTCTGTATTTCCATTTCTTGATACAGTCACCAGGATAAACAGTCTCTGTCAGAACAGCACAAGGGTACCTGGGGGTAACAGCCAGGAATCACCCTTCCACAGCAGCTCCTGTCTGAAGGGACTAAACAGTCCAGTCCAGTCTGGGCCAGACCAGACCTAAAGCTGTAGTCAAAAGTTCATCTGATCCATAGGGCACCCCCCTCAGACTTCTCATGACTGGATCACTGACAACTCATACTCTACCTCACTAACACTCCTGACCACTTTAAGCATAAACCTCCCACGTGCTGCTGTTTTCTTATTTTCCATTACGTTTTATTGATCGAGTTTCTCAGTGGATATGACTGTACCTTAATAGTCAGTCCTTGACTGTTAGTCGTGTTCTCTTTTGATATGTTATTCATGATTGGTAAAATGTTACACATAACTGCTCAGATGTCTACAGCTGTGTATGAACTGCCAAGACTTGCCAAACTGTCATAACCTGTCAAATGAACTTGAGGACCTGTGGGATGTTGAATGACTTTTGCGCTCTAAAGGAATACTGGCTTAAGCCACATCCTGAGACCAAAGGGGGGTGTAGGGACAATGGAACTACATTTCCACACACTCCACAGGAAACACCAGTGATGTTTATAGCACCGCCCCAGCCTGACATCCTCAGTTACAGTAAGCCAATTCTGTAACCTCAGAAACACGCAATGGGCAATGAAAGTTATAAAACTAGGAAGAACCCATTGTTCCCTCTCTTACTCTCCCATGAAGGGCTCTTAAACTTACTCTTAAGTTTATCCTCATGTGCAGAACACAGACAGGAAACCTCAGACACTCTCACACAATAACTACTCTCAGTCCAACACATGAAAATATGCTGACTGAGTGAGTTGAAAGTAAATTTAAAAAATTATGAAGTTAATTAAGTGTAGTCCACTCATTCAACATTCAATGTTTATTTGGTGGGATGTTATATAACAAAGAGAATATGATAACATGTAGAGACGGCTCAGGGTCAGGGTAAGAGGTCATCAGAGAGGGCAGGTAGGGGAACTCTCTGTCCCCAAGTAGGACACCATCAAACTGTCCTATAATCATATGGGGGTACAGTGTAATTTTTGTCACTACACCCCCTAATCACACTACACCCCCTAATCACACGACACCCCCTAATCACACTACACCCTCCAATCACACTACACACCCTAATCACACTACACCCTCCAATCACACTACACCTCCTAATCACACTACACCCTCCAATCACACTACACCCTCCAATCACACTACACCCCCTAATCACACTACACCCTCCAATCACACTACACCCCCTAATCAAACTACACCCTCTGATCACACTACACCCCCCTCCAATCACATGGCACTACATTACATTACATTACTGTCATTTAGCTGACGCTTTTATCCAAAGCGACTTACAGTCGATTAGACTAACCAAGGGCCAATCTCCCCTGGGGGTTAAGGGCCTTGCTCAAGGGCCCAACAGCAATGGTGTTCTTGCTGTGGCTGGACTGGGACTTGAACCACCAACCTCAGGGGTCCCAGTCATGTACCTTAGCCACTAGACTATAGGCTGCCCCAAACGCTACCCAAACACACTGCCCACCCCAGACACACAGTGGCACCATCCACAGACCCTGCCTTTCTGACCGACTCCAACCTGAAGCATGTGGATATGAGACGCATGTTCCCTGAAAGGAGGGTGTGTAAGCTGTGGTGCTCCACGACTAAGTCTGCCCTGCAGCAGCTCTCAGACAGCATCCTGGGAAACCCTGGCACCATCATCATCCACACCGGGACCAATGACCTGGCCTCTCAGTGGGAGAGGGTGGCTGCCTCTGTGATCTGAGTGGCTGAGAGAGCCACACAGCGCTTCCCCAGGGCAAAGATTATTATCTCCACCCTTCTGTCCCGTGCTGACGTGTCACAGCACACCATAAACAGCATCAACAGCCAGCTGAGCAGGGGCTGCTCACAGCTGGCTAACGTACACCTCGTCCACCACCCCAATCTGAACGCTCAACATCTATGTGACAGGGTACACCGAAATGAGCAGGGGGTCAAAATATTTGCCAAGTACCTGAGAGACACCGCCTTGGGCCGACAGCCAGCCAGCCCCAGCCCCATACCCAAGCACAGCCGTCATGGGACACAGAGGATTCATGTGCCCAGGAGGACTGGCCCTACACAGCACCAGGGGAGAGAGAGATAATTCTCCCGTCTCTTAAAAATATGCATATAAATCACGGCAGAGATTCTGGAGGAATTTTTGTGTGGTACAAGGAAGAAATAAATAAATTCATTGACCCAGTAAAAACAGGTTGGTTAAAAATAAAAAAAATCTTTCCATCCAAAAAAGATATGTACCTGTGTGCAATCTACACCCCCCCATTGGATTCTCCCTATTTCAATGCATCCATTTTTAATGATCTGCACACATCTGCCACTTCCAGGCCCAGGGAAGTGTGCTGCTCAGTGGAGACCTAAACACCAGGACAGGTACTCTCCCTGACTTCCTCACCACTGAAGGAAACAAACACATCTTTGGCCAATCTCCTATGTACCACACTCCAATCATAAAAACCACAAACAGCCACGACAATGTAATTCATAAAAATGGTACAGGTAGTGTATCTCTGTCAAACCTTGGGTCTGTATATCATTCATGGCAGGATCAGAGGGGACTCCTTTGGAAGGTTCACTTACAGCTCAGCTCTTGGGAACAGTGTGGTAGATTATGCCATTACAGATGTGGACCCCTCCTCCATAAATGCATTCACTATCCGGCAACAAACCTCCCTATCAGGAATTCGGCAAAGCTCTTAACTCACCTGAAATCACTAACCTTACTTGTACCTTTATTAACACACAGTACGAATCTAACAAATCAAGCCTAAATCTGGATGTTAAAAATATTGATGACATATTTCATGAAGCAGCCAAAATATCAAACCGGAAACTACAAAACAACTGTAACCCAAACAACAAATACAAAGAGAAATGGTTTGATGATGAATGTAACTTCATTCGGAAAAAGTTACGGAAACTGTCTAATCAAAAACATCATCAGCTCCAAAACCCAGGTTTACGCTTGGAGTACTGTGAAACATTAAAACAACACAAAAATACCCTGAAACAGAAAAAAGAAAACCACATTAACAAAACTCCCATAGACATTGAAAAATCAATTGAGCAGAACTAATTCTGGGAAATGTGGAATAATTACAGTTTGGAACAAAAACCTGCATTAACTTAATAAAATGGCTCAGTTTGGTAACAATATTATGAAAACTTGGATATGGACATTACAAACAACAAATTAAAAGAACAAATTAAAAAAAAAAAACTCACATTACTTGAACAATCGATCAAAGGCAACCAAAACCCAGCTAACGCACCAATCACAATGCAGGAATTAACTGAGCATCTCAGAACACTAAAACCAAGTCTTGTGGTTTTGACAACATAAATAATGAGATGGTGAAATATAGTAACCAGTTAATACAAGAGGCCCTACTGAAATTATTCATTCTATCACTAAGTACTGGCTGCTTCTCTGACACCTGGAACCAAGGGCTTATATCCCCAATTTATAAGAGGGGAGATAAATTAGACCCCAATAATTACTGAGGCATCCGTGTAAACAGTAATCTGGGGAAGTTATTTTGTAGCATCCTTAATTCAAGAATTATAAACTTCCTTACCAAGCAGTGTCTTGAGTAAGAGTCAAACTGGATTCCTCCCAAACATCACACAACAGATCATATTTGCACCCTATACACCCTCATAGATAAATATGTTCACCAAATTAACAAATGAAACATCTTTGCATGCTTTATTGACATTAAAAAAGCATTTGATTCTATTTAGCACCAGGGATTAAATTATAGAATACTTCAAAGTGGTATTGGGGGTAAAGAATATGACATCATTAAAATTGGCAATCAAAGAACAGAATTCTTCACTCAGGGTTATGGGTAGTCTTCACTTGGGCTGCAGCTTGAGTCCAACGTTATTTAACATTTACATTCATGAATTGGACACAATGTTGGAACATTCTGCAGCTCCTGGACAGAAATTACATTTTTATTATATGCAGATGAACTGGTTCTGCTGTCGCCCACAAAACAAGGGCTACACAGAACCTGGCCATCTTAGAAAAATTCTGCCAGTCTTGGGCCCTGGCAGTAAACTTAAAAAAGACCAAAATAATGATATTTTAGAAAAAGGTCAGACCTCTCAAATGTAGATACAGTTTCACCTTCTGCAACACAGTATTGGAACACACCACAAATTACACATACCTTGGTCTGAAAATCAATGCATCGGGGAGCTTTAACTTAGCAGTGAACGCACTAAAAGACAAAGCCAAAAGAGCATTCTATGCCATAAAAAGAACATATTACAATATTAAATTACCTATAAAAATCTGGTTGAAAATAACTGACAGCATCTTACAGCCAATTGTGCTGTATTGTGCTGTGAGGTATGGGGTCCACTTAGCCATCCAGACTACTCACAATGGGACAAAAACCCAGTGGAAATCCTGCATGTTGAATTTTACAAAAATATACTCCAGGTCCACCGAAACACACCAAACAATGCATTCAGGGCAGAATTAAGCCGTTACCCTTTGATTATTAACATTCACAAAAGAGCATTAAAATTCTGGATTCATCTGAAAACAAGCAAACCAAATTCCCTCCAATATAAGGCCTTCCTATCCCAAGAGCTAAGCCCCAATAGAAGTCCTCTCAGTCAGCTGGCCATGAAACTAACAAACCAAATAACAACTAACAATACTAACTATGACATGTTTCAGACCAGCACTGCTTCAATTAAAATCAGAAAATTAATAAATCAAATAAAAGATTCTTATTTGGAACATTGGAAGAAAATGACAAAACCACAAAACAAATTAAATTGTTACACTATGTTAAGCAGAAATTACAAACTGGCAGAATATCTCTCCACTGTCAGAGATATGAAGCAGAGACAGATCCAAACCAAATACAGAGTAAGTGATCACAGCCTGGCCATTGAAACAGGCAGACACAAGCAAACCTGGTGCACCAAAGAGGAGAGGATATGTGATCACTGTGAGACAGGTGAGGCTGAGACAGAGCTACACTTCCTCCTATACTGCACAAATTACACAATATTTCACAAATACTTCTATGAAAAATGTAAAAGAATATATCCAAATTTTGAAACACTCCCTGTGGAGAGACAATTACCCATCTTACTGGGTGAAGGACACACAGCCTCCCTGGCTGCTCTATATGTAGCAACCTGTCACCAGTGCAGGAATATAATAAATGTATAAATGTTAGTAAATAGTCATCCATTGTGTGCATTCATGTTTGTTCCTTTATTCCCCGTTATTAATTGTGTTAATTGTTCTGTTATTGTGTTAATTGTACCATTTGCTTTGGCAACACAGCCCATGTCATGCCAATAAAGCACCTTGAAATTATGTGCTGCCTAATGTTTGAAATATGAGCCTGGAGAATGTTGTTCAAATTAATTATTGATTGCTCAGAAAATGGTAAAATTCACAAAGATACTCATCAGGGAATGATAGAATAGCTATCTAATCAGGGTCTAATCTCCCTCTCCCCATGTAAAGCTCTGCAAATTATTAGAGCTTCAGTGCTGATGCGATCACCAAGAAAAGGGCACGCCACGTCCGACAAACTATCTCCTACCTACATGCTGCAGGCTCTGCAGGTGTTCTAACGAGTAACTCCAGGATAGTTTAAGTAAACCTGTTCACTCGCTCACACGCACGCACACACACACACACACACACACACACACACACGCTCCAGAAGAGGAAGGAGCCAGAGGGAGAGAGACAGGTGATAGCCCCCTGTGGTTGGGCATGTTTATCAAAGGATTCTACATTTGGGGGCATCTTAGGGCTTACCAACAACAAAGAGGGTCGTACCACGCCCAATTCCACTTTTAACTGGTAACCCCAAATGTACATCCATTTTGGCTTTCATAAGTGTTTCGTTTTAGTTTCTGAGTAAAGCTCTGCTCCTTGCCATGCTTGAAAAGCCTGTTGCCTCTTTGGTCACTGATTCAGGGGTATTTACAAGGGGGTGGAGTCCATTTGTCCCTCTCAGGCCGTGTCTGGGTGCATGGCAAGAGACCATGAAAAAAGGGAGCAGGGTAAATAACCATAAAATGCATTTGCTGTCTCGACATTAGTCTATGGATAGAACACACACATAATCCCACTTTCACACTGAACTTCAACACAAGATAATTCTGGTCAGGAACAACACGGCTGGCAACCCTAAGACTCACAGGTGTTTATCCTGCTGTAAATTCCTGTGACAGAGGAGTAAGAAGAGAGGGATGGGACCAATGTGGACAAAGGAAGAAAGGCTGGGGAGAGAGGAGTAAATGGAGAGAAGGAGCTGTTTAAGGTTTCTCCATATGGAGCCATAATCACTATTTACTAAAAGTCACAAAGTACACAGCACTACTCACCCCAGTGTCTGTAGTTTACAGTTTGGACTCTTCAGTCCAGCACAGAGCAGCTTCACTCCTGAATCTCCCAGGTTATTGTAGCTGAGGTCCAGCTCTCTCACAGGTGAGTTTGATGACTGCAGAGCTGAGGCCACAATTTCACAGGACTTCATTGTAAGACCACATCTGCTGAGTCTGAAAGAAAGAGGTGATGTGTTAATATTTAACACTAAATATTTTAAATGTAGTATTGATAGTGCTCACTGATAAAGAGTGATAATGAGGATTGTAAGATCTACAATGCTCTGAGGAAGATGTCTGTGCTACACTCTCCAACTGCAGCACTTTACACCTGAGAATAAGATGTCCTGCTCAAGTCTGACAGTTCTACAGCTGTGCTTCTGACCCAAATAGCCCCTTTTCCTCTATTCAGTTCTGTCAGGATCAGGGTTCATGGCCCAGTTACCTTTTCCACAGTCTTTTTCAGGCTAACTCTGGGCTTTAAGCCTCATTCATGGCCCTACTCATGCCCCTGAACCAAGTGTAGACAGCAGGGCTAAGGATGGAGTTATCAGATCCTTTAATACTGTATTTCATTATTAAAGCAAATTCCAGCCTTTAGAATGAATAGTGACTTATCTTGACAAGTTGTGAGAAGTTTGTATTTTCTTCCAATGAGAGGAGAAAAGCAAACATTATCACACAGCTAAAGGTTCACAGGAGTAGTCACAGGAAGGCAAGGGGTTTTTTAGTTCACATCTGACCAGCAGTGCAGTGTGTCTGTTCTGATGGTGATCATTTCTCAATGATCTGTGACCAAACTTTTTGATAATTATTGGTTTTACAAATTTTACCAAAAATCCCCAACGTAGGAACATCAATGTCAAAATTGTGCACATAACAGCCATCAGCAGGAAAATAAAATCATTTTTTGATGTTTAACTACAAACAATTAAGGTGCTCAGATAAGAAGCTAAATATTTACTCTCTGATACTTAACTTCCATTCTGTGAGAAAGTTAAAGACAAAATATAAAAGTTGTCAATATTCTAGGCTAGTCCAGTCTGCTCTCCCTGTTTTCAGGCATCAGTCAGTTTCAGAGCTTGTTTACAATCAGGTCTGCATTTCAGAACATTCACAGTTCCTTCCGTTCAACTTTCTGGCCTGAAATTCAGAACTGAATGATTATGGTTAAAATTATAATCCCAATTATTCTGCTAAATATTGTGATTCCAAATCTGCTTTACTTTGCTGTGATAGAGGAGTAAGAAGAGAGGGATGGGACCAATGAGGACAAAGGAAGGAAGGCTGGAGAGAGGAGAAGTTTGATTGAGAGAAGGAGTTGTTTAACATTTCTCTGTATGAAGCCATAATCACTAACTATTTACTAAAAGTCACAAAGTACACAGCACTACTCACCCCAGTGTCTGTAGTTTACAGTTTGGACTCTTCAGTCCAGCACAGAGCAGCTTCACTCCTGAATCTCCCAGGTTATTGTAGCTGAGGTCCAGCTCTCTCACGGGTGAGTTTGATGACTGCAGAGCTGAGGCCACAATTTCACAGGACTCCTCTGTAAGACCACAGCTGCTGAGTCTGAAAGAAAGAGGTGATGTGTTAATATTTAACACTTCATATTTTAAATGTAGTATTGATAGTGCTCACTGATAAAGAGTGATAATGAGGATTGTAAGATCTACAATGCTCTGAGGAAGATGTCTGTGCTACACTCTCCAACTGCAGCACTTTACACCTGAGAATAAGATGTCCTGCTCAAGTCTGACAGTTCTACAGCTGTGGTTCTGACCCAAATAGCCCCTTTTCCTCTATTCAGTTCTGTCAGTTTTGGGGCTAATGGCCCAGCTACCTTTTCCACAGTCTTTTTCAGGCTAACTCTGGGCTTTAAGCCTCACTCATGGCCCTACTCATGCCCCTGAGCCAAGTGTGGACAGCAGGGCTAAGGATGGAGTTATCAGATCCTTTTATACTGGATTTCACTATTAAAACAAATTCCAGCCTTTAGAGTGAATTGTGAGTTAGCTTGACAGGTTGTGTGAAGTTTGTATTTCCTTCCAATGAGAGTAAAAAAGCAAACATTATCACACAGCTAAAGGTTCACAGGAGTATTCACAGGAAGGCAAGGGGGTTTTTGTTCACATCTAATCAGCAGTGCAGTGTGTCTGTTCTGATGGTGATCATTTCTCAATGACCTGTGACCAAACTTTTTGATAGTTACTAGTTGTATGAATTTTACCAAAAAACCGCAAAGTAGGAACAACAATGTCAAAACAGTGCACATCACTGAGCCATGAGCAGGAAACTAAAATCATTTTTGATGTTAAACACAATTAAGATGCTCAGATAAGAAACAAAAATATTTACTCTCTGATACTTAACTGCCATTCTCTGAAAAAAATTAAAGACAAAAAAACAGAACCAAAAAGCAATCAATATTCTAGGCTACTACAGTCTGCTTTCCCTGTTTTCAGGCATCAGTCAGTTTCAGAGCTTGTTTATAATCAGGTCTGCATTTCAGAACATTCACAGTTGCTTCTGTTCAACTTACTGGCCTGAAATTCAGAACTGAATGATTACGGTTAAAATTATAATCCCAATTATTTTGCAAAATATTGTGATTCAAATTTTCAATCACAATTATCAGTTTGATTCAGGAAACAAAATTATTTTATTTCACTTTATGCATCTTAAAACATGCTTCAATTTTTTCTTTGGTTTTGTAAATCAGTGCATTATTCATTTACCAAAGTTGCAACTGCTACAAAAGCTCATTTTCAGTTTTATTGTGGTCCTTATTTTAGTATTTAGTTGTGCGACTAGTTGTATGAATGAAAATGATAAACTGGCGTGAAACCAAAGTATTTCCAAATTCTGTGTTCACTTTGTCATTTTCAGCTGGCCCTGACGTCTCCTGCTCCTGTACTGGCATCACAGTCCAGCATTTACCAGGTTCTGGGTCAATGTGCTCAGCATCCAAAGGTTTAACAGGCTGTGTTCCAATACTTTTTCTCGTCTCCTCCTTTCCTACCCCGGAAATATGCCGGGAATATGTGGAGGAAACAAAGGGAGGAAACGAGTTGAAGAAAGGAGGAAACAATATGCTGGATGGAAAGTGCTCATTTGATTAAACCCTCAATTTCAATGTTATATATCTTGCAAAAATTCATTCAAATTCTATATCAGTTAACCCTATTGCAGTTGAGATATAATTTAACACAAGGTCTGAATCATCACACGTTTGTGATTAGGGTTAGAAGCAAGTGAAATATTTTGGCTCATTTGCATCATTTTTTCATCTTTTGTTGTGTCTTAAATTTACTTTCTTTTAAATGGAAGGAATGAACCTCGAGAGCAATAATACTCAGTTGTACAAGTAAACCAACATAGCTGTAGCATTAACCGGTTGCATAAAACCAGAAATGAAATAACACACAAAGCTGGATCCATTGGGGCCCTTAATCAGAACAGTTTTGCTGTATCTAAATGCTTTAGCTCCTCTCTGAGCTCTGCTGCAGTTACTAAATGACTCCCCTCCACAGAGAACAGGCTGCGACACATTCACACCAAAACTATTGTGAGGATATAATAATGAAGCGCTACGTTGCAGAGGTACCACTAGCTTATGGCTATGCGCAGTTTGTGTCGCTCAACTTCACAAGTCACTAATGGCATCCAAATTTAAGTTTCATCACTCAAAGTTGCAGCCCAGATAGTACCTCGCCAATAGAATAAGTTTGCTTGGTAGCTGGTACATAGCCTCCCTCTCAATCTCTGGCAGAAAAGCTTCTCTGTTGAGTCTCTTATTGTGGCAGGTGAAGCAAGCTCCACTGCTTGTTTCAGCCAAACTGCCAATCAACTTGGCTGTTGGCGATGTCAGGTTTTAATAAAAACCTTGCTTTGAGTTCACATAGTTTTTGTACAGGTGTCGCTTTATAATCTTGTAGTCGCCATAATCTTGTAGTCACATAGCCTACGTTGACTTCAGTTGTGACTTGATTGTCTCTTACCAAATTGTGTCAAGTTCCATGACATGAATTCATGTAACTAGGATAACTGTGACTGCAAGTAAAATATTTTTCTGTGTCCCACATGGAGTGATGAGGGGTTACCACAGAGCTAGAATTGTGAATCTATAGGGACTCTAAATGGCGCCGTCATGTCTGACTCTGGTACCTTTACAAAGTAAACTCAATCATAGACGGTCATATGAGACAGCAGTAAAGTAGGTTTGATAATCATATTTAAATTCTGCATGCAGTCAAATCAATGTTTCATACTGTAGCCAAGTATTTAGCCTTCAAGTCGACCGATGGTTTATATAACATTCATTATGCCCTAACATTGTAAAAGTAGAGGTTGTTCCAACACCACTGTTGGACCAGAACACTATTGTAATAGCTTTTAGTACTTATGATCTTCATCCAAACAGAACATGCACCTACTGGAAACATAATACCTCTTTGTTTGGACTTGAGCCTACTAGATATCAAATTATAGCATGTATTAATTCTGTCTGGATAAAGCAAAGCAAGAAACATTCTGATCTTAACTGGGATCTTCTAAAATTTGAGATACAAAACCCTAGCAATGAAATCAGGTTCTGAAAAAAGGGAGGAAAATGAATTGATCATAAATAATATTGCATTTGAAGTACAAACAGTGACTATAAACTAGAGGAAAACTGAACTAAATTAGCTCATTTGAAAAGCAAGGTGAGTCAACAGTACATCTATAAAGCCAAAGGAGTTTCATAAGGACAAGCTATAAATGGCTGGAAGAAGGTGAACATATTGTAATTACTTTTTAAAATGGGAACAACAACATGATATCTGAACTAAATTTAAATGGTATCTTGATTAAAAAAAAACCCATGAAAATGTCAAAGCTTGGCAAGTAATTTTACTAAACAGTATCTGGTCATTCAGGCAGGGTGTGAACTACAGGGGAGCCAGGGGGAGCTTGGCTCCTCTTAATAAGACATGAGCTCCCCTGAAAACATGATTTGTGACATTTTGGGGGGTCTCTAAAATATTGACAATATGCTATTTTTGCCATGCATTTTTATTTTTCTGTATGTTCATCATCATGGATCATGTGTAAAATTAAGCTATTATTAATGTATGATTTATGCATGTGGGTGATTCATCAATAATTCACTTTAATAAAGATACCGACATGCATGCTATTCTTGCCATCACCATCAAAGCGTGGCGACACAATATCATAAACTTCATTCACTTTAACTCAAAGATCAGAAAAAAACAAACTCTCTTCGTCCCACTCAGTTTGCACGCCAAATCGCCCTTATTCATTTCCCTGTTTTGTAGTCAGCATACAGATATGTCAAAAAGAAAACAAGGAAGCTTACTCACAAATTTAGCATTTTCCAAAAAAATCTAAGCCAATCGTCTCTGAAGAGCAACCAGAGCCAGAGGCATCTTCTTCTGCAAATGTTAGCTTCAGTAGAATATAGTACATCACTCTGCAGATGTACAATTGTAGATATGTGTGCCCTGCTTTAGTTGGTCATATCATACTGTGATTTTTGGTTTCGATTCCCATGTGGAGGTTTGATGTGGTCATTAACTGATTATTATATATCAGATGTGCTGACATAAAGTAGGCCTACAAGCTCACACACTGCATTCAGGCCGTAATCTTTACACCTCCCAAATGGAAATACATCAGAACACAGAATTCATCAACTACGACCCCCTGCAGTCAATACATGCAAAACAACAGCATGGATGATTCACATGGTTGGAGAAAAAACCAAAATGTAAATTTAATTGTAAAATGACATGAAGCTAAATTTTGGCGCCTGGCATCATCTTGGCTGCCTACATTCCAGAAGACAGTGCCTTATAACTGCTTATAACGCATGGATAGCAAATCAGATTTATATCTGTCTCATGGAGTTAAGTGTCAATAGAATGTGTTTACACAGCCGGATATATTCAATCAGTCCAACACGCATGGTGACCAAGTGTAAAAGTACTCCCTAAGTCTACTGAGTTCATGTTCAGTCCCTGAAATGTTAAAGGTGTGTTCAGAAAATGGAAAACTGGGAAAAGCCCTGGGCCAAATAGGATTATGGGAAAACTACTTGAAATATGTGCATTACAGCTGTGTGATATTTTCTCCAATGAGTTTAACCTATCCATAGAATGATAAGAGAGTACCCAAACTCTACAAGGAGTCAATCATTGTTACCCATAGCAAAGAACAAAACCCCCAAAGAACTCAGTGACACTGACCTCATTGGTCATGAAATCATTTGAGAGATTGGTCAAGTAAAAGCTACATAGCAAAGTGGAGGGTTGACTAGACCCAATACAATTTGCCTATAAAGCTAATGGAGGTGTTGAGGACAGGTCTGCTTTTAACACAATTCAGCAACACCTACTGTCACTTTTTACACAACATATTAACCTACGGTCACTTTATAATGTTAATGTTAATATTGTAAAATGGATTGTGGAAAATGATAATCAAGTAAAACACATCAAGTAATGTTGTCCTTACACAATTATTTCATATTGTTTCTGGTTGAAACTAAATGGCCAGTTAGTTATACAAGACAGAGTAATATTTTAACCCTCAATATGTGATGTTTGTTCTTTCATTCTTTCTTTCTAAGCTCTCTCTCTTTATTTCCATAGTGTCTCCATCTCTTTCCCTCGTATTTCCCTCACTGTGTATGTGGGGGGCAGGATGGGAGGGGCCTTCTAGGGTTGGGGTGAGTTGGATTGGTTTGGACAGACTCAGGTGGGGGTATGGGAGGGACAGGCAGGTGGGGTGTTGGACAGGGGCAGCATCTAAGTTAAATTTTTATTTGAGTATTTGAGCATTTGAGACATAGAGATTTTAAACACCATTCACTAATTCACAAGCAATAAAAATATTTTTTAATTCCATAACTGTGAGATTTTTAGTTTCCCAGAGTGATCATTTCTGAAACTCCAAAGAATCAAAATGCTTTTGAGAGAGTGAGCAGCACCCTGGTGGTGAGTGTCTAAACACAGGTCAAATACATGAGCATGTCATCAGCTAACTCGACCGTTAGGAAAGTGGTGAGTGAGTTCTTAGCTCAATCAAATGACTGGGCATCAGATACATTCTGTGTGTAGAGAACAGCTTCACACGATGTGATCATATTTAAAGACAGGACTGCATAACAGAATATACCATCATTATCTCTACTGTGAGTCACAGTTTTAGATTGTGTCCTTTTAGCCAGAGGAGCAAAGACCCTTTGCTTACTCCTAGTGGTGAAAGATGTAATAATCTTGTAATGTTGGTTTTGCAAGCTGTGTTTGGATTCTACTTCAGTCTCCTGCGGATATCAACACTGTTCATCTCATGAGGACCTGGGGAGGAAGACGGCATCGCTGCCAAGTCCAACTCCACAACCATCGCCGAAAGAGCTGCAAGGAGCACCAGGCATCTAGCGGACTACAGAGAAGCTGTCATGTGAAATTTGATCCGTCCAGTAAATTTAATCCAGCCTGACGCAACAATGGGTTCTGAACAGCGGACATAGCGTCCGTTGCTATAACAACGCAGAGACGATCTAACGTTTAGAAAGTTTGGAAATTAAATTGCTGGCAGTTTTGCAAGACCATATCTCAGAGGAATTTACGCTACCCCACGCAGAGAGCAGAGTTAAATAATTTTAGTGCAGTTTTGAGATTTTTACTTTTCATGAGGATGTATTAAAGATGATGGTAACTACACCAAAGCTAATATCTAATACTAAATAATTATTGCTAGCTAGTTTAATTTTTCAAAGATCAAAACGAAAGCACATATTGATACCTTAAATACACATGTGAAGATAACCAGTAGCTGATACTGATGGAAAACGGTATCCATCTTTCAATGTCAAGACAAAAAACATTGAAAAACCCATTGGAAAGGCAGACAGAAATAATGTTTGTTTCAGAGAAATATAAAGCTATGAAAAATGCTTGCTAGCAAACACCACTGCATCATGGTGTATTTTCCATGGACAGAATGATTCTTTTCACTGTAATATGGGACTACTTGGCTTTCGTAATAAAGATTACCACAGGAAAGCTGGTCAGATCGCTGCATTTAATGTTTATGTTTGTGTAAGTAAATATGCACCCTGGCCAGCATTCAGGAGTGACCAGTAATTTGACTCATGAATTTGTACGCCCACCAGGTTGAATCTTAAGGTTCACCACCATCGTTTGCTTGTAACTGTAATTTCACCAAAGACTTTAATCACGAACACTTACAAGGCATGCCCCTTTGTAAAATATGTATTTGCCTTTTAGTTTTTTGTTTTTCAACAGAGACGCTATATCAGCTGTCCAGAACCCATTTTTGCATCAGGCCGAAATCAAATTTCCCAGGCGGATAAAATTTTGCATGACAGAGCCAATGGACAGAACAATAATGATGGCACAACACCCCACCCATCCTCCACAGACAGAGACCAAAATGCCCAGCATGACCTGTTTGGAGGTGAAGGTTCCAGGCCCCACTGAAATCTTTGAGGTTAGCTTTAAAATGCTAATGCCCTGGAGAGGTTCTGGAACCTCTATAGAGAGGGGAAGGATAAGAGTCCCTCAGTAATTTCACCACTGAGCCCCTGTCTGAGATGGAGAACAAACTGGTCACTGTGTAGCACAATAAGGAAGCCGTATAGGACCTCAGTGCTGTGACATGGTTAGTTTAGTTCAAATCTGACACCAGGAGTGTCCTAGAAGAGGGCAGAGTTTGTACAGGGGCCAGGAAATGGCTGGGCCAGGTCAAACCCCACCCCTCTGCAGTAGGCAGAGTGAGCCACATCCCCAGCACCAGCACACTGGGGAACAACAGGGATGGGGTGTGTTATCACAGCATGCCCAAGCTGTGCAGGAAATGCAGTGAGCTCGCAACCCCCGTCACCCCCCCCCCCCCCAACCCCTACCTCTACACCTAGAGCACAAACTCCAAATTCAGAGAGGATGCTGTAGAGATGAGGAAGACCTACATTGCAGTAAGGTTTGACACTTAAGATGGAAGTATAAAAAGGCTATTGAATGAATTTCAATTTGTAGATTTATTGTCTCCATCCTACAAGGCCAGTTGTTCAAATATCAAAGCACATTCAGATTACAGTATTTTACCATTGGTTTTTCTTCTCTACACACACCTAGGGGTATATGAAAATAAAACAGAAATATTACCTTCTGAAATATTATTCATTTACATTTTCTGATTGTAAATACAGGCTTCTGGTCATGATATAGGTGAGCTACGTTCATGCACTTTATTCTCACACAATTATAAGCTGTTTATGCAAATATTAGTGTTAATCATCTACAATATGAATGATGTAACAGTACTCACTTGGCCTTCCTGCAGTTCCTCACTACTGGTACCAGTCTCTGATAACCTGCTGCTGATGTGTTGTACGTCTTCAAGTCAAACTCATCCAGGACCTCCTCTGACATCAGTAACACAAAGGCCAGAGCTGAGCATTGGTGTGGTTCCAGCTCTTTATCAGAAAGTCTTCCTGGTCTCAGGAAAGTCTGAATTTCCTTCACTAGAGAGTTGTCATTCAGTTCATTTAGACAGTGGAACAGATTGATGTTCCTCTCTGCTGAAGACTCTTTTCTGATCTTCCGCTTAATGTACTGGACTGTTTCTTCAATGCTCTCTGATCTACTTCCTCTCTGCTTCAGTACGTCTCCTAAGAGAGTCTGAGTGGAGTCCAGTGAGAGGCCCAGAAGGAATCGGAGGAAAAGGTCCAGGTGTCCATTCTTACTCTGTAAGGCCTTCTTCACTGCTCTCCTGTGTAACTTAAACAGCTGCATTTTGTCAGTTTTAGGTCTTGACTTCTCTGGTCTGAGTGCATTTCTGTTCTCATTTACACATGAATGAAACACAAACAAGGCAGCCAGAAACTCCTGAATGCTCAGATGCACAAAGCAGTAGACTTTCTCCTGACGCAACCCAGACTCCTCTTTAAAGATTTCTGTGCACACCCCAGAGTACACTGAAGCTTCACTGATATCAATGCCACTCTCTCTCAGGTCCTCTTCATAGAATATCAGATTGCCCTTTTGCAGCTGTAGAAAAGCCAGCTTCCCCAGTTTCACGATCATTTCTGCATCTGATGCTGAGATCTTCTTTGGGTTTGTCTCATTGGTGCCATGATACTTCTGATTCTTCACACTGGTCTGAATGAGCAGGAAGTGAGTGTACATTTCAGTCAGAGTTCTGGGCAGTTCTCCACTGTCTGCTTTACCCAACAATGTCTCCAGAACTGTAGCAGAAATCCAGCAGAAGACTGGAATGTGACACATGATGTAGAGACTCCTGGATGACTTTATGTGTGAGATAATTCTGCTGGCCAGGTTCTGATCTCTGATTCTCTTCCTGAAGTACTCATCCTTCTGTGGCTCATTGAACCCTCGTATCTCTGTCACCTGGTGGACACACTCAGGAGGGATCTGATTGGCTGCTGCTGGTCGGGAGGTGATCCAGAGGAGAGCAGAGGGAAGCAGATTCCCCTTAATGAGGTTGGTCAGCAGCACGTCCACTGATGCTGACTCTGTTACATCACAGCAGATCTCATTGTTCTGGAAATCTAGAGGAAGTCGACACTCATCCAGACCATCAAAGATGAATACGACTTTGATTTCATCATGTTCAACACTTTCAATCTCTTTCAGCTTTGGAAAGTAGTGCTGGAGGAGTTGCATCAGACTGAATTCTCTCTCCTTCTTTAAGTTCAGGTCTCGGAAAGGAAGAGTGAAGATTAAATTAATATCCTGATTGGCTTTTCCTTCTGCCCAGTCCAGAATGAACTTCTGCACAGAGACAGTTTTCCCAATGCCAGCGATGCCCTTTGTAAGCACAGTTCTGATGTGTTCCTCCTGTCCAGGTAAAGGTTTAAAGATGTCATTGCAGAGGATTGCAGTCTCCTGTGTGGTTTTTCTCTTGGATGCTGCCTCAATCTGTCTGACCTCATGTTCATTATTGACCCCCCCACCTCCTCCCTCTGTGATGTAGAGCTCTGTATAGATCTCATTGAGGAGGGTTGGGTGGCCCTGCTGTACCAAACCTTCAAATATGCGTTCAAACTTTTTCTTCAGATCAGATTTCAGTGTCTGTTGGGCTCTTGTGAGTTTTTCTGAGAGGAGGAAATATGACAGATAATTGACTTATACTTAAAAAAAAATCATCAGTTGAAAACATTGTTATGAACTTTTCCCCGTGACACAATATTTTACACAAGTCTGTCACACAGTGTGTTACACATCACTCCAACAATCTGCACAAATGGTGAACAGAAACAGATTCTGCCTTGTTCACGAAGACACACCAGAGTAGGGGAACTATAGAGCGTAAGGTCTTACCAACGTGAAATGAGATTAAGAGATAAAGTGAATCTATGAGATTAAGTGAACATGTACAGACAGATAATACCAGATCCATATATATATAAACCCATCATAGCAGTATAAATAATCAGGTATATCTGCTCTAAACTGTACAGGCAGCTTCACAACCTGGTGCAGAGGGCCACTCAGTTTAGATGAAATTTCAGAACTTTTTCTATGTATGTCTAGATCACATAATTATATAATCTTATTAACAGTAATAATATCATAAATTGGGTTTCATTTGGTGGCTGTTGGTGGAATGATGTATTATTCTTGTGATGCTGAAATGCTGAAAATGCTTTTCAGATGTTGGAACAGAACACTAAAATACGGTCTGTTTGGCACAGTCATATTTTTCTGTGTTATCTGGCATGTGCTCTCTGACTATTATTTTAACATATCCATTATTCTGGTGTTAAATGAGCACTACAGCCACTTTATGAAGAACTGCACCTGCCTGTGGTGCTCATTTGACACCACACTAAGGAAATAAGAGATACAGAAAAGCAGAGGCAGAAAACCTGCACTAACAAACATGGAGAAATAAGGATGTGTGATGCATCCACTCATTTAAAGGGAATGTGGAAAACATCCTGATTGGTCAGTGCATGATCAAAGCTTTAAATCAGTACTTTGCTCTATCTGCTTCTCTTTCAGACATTAAACTGCTAAACTGATTCTGCCACAGCTTTTTAAATCTGCATTAATGAGCTTTTTCCAACATTTATATCCTTACATAAGGGGCCTGTGTGTTGCACATCTCTCTCAGGGTCAGGTTTACTAAGGAATAGTCACAGCACAAACACCTTCACTCTTTAGTGGCTTGTTTGCAGTTGCTAATTCTGATATATTAATGACTGATTTACACAAAACACTGTCTTACTCTTCTGCTCATCTCTCTCCAGTGAGTCAGCGAGATCCTTCTGCTTCATTTTCCTCAGGATGTGGAGTGTGATTTTCAGAGATCTCTCACTGCCACAGGTCTCCAGCATCTTCTCAACTACATGCAGGGCTTCAAGGTCCTCCTGTTGTCTCTCAGTGCATTCTGGGTAATTCTGACTCAGATGGCTGTGAAACTGTTTCAACTCCTCCTTCTTTAACTTCATTAGAGTGCACTGGAGAGACTGAAAGAGAGTTTGAAATACACACATGATGAGTTGTGCTTTATCAGGGTGACTGAAATAAGCACATAAAGAGGTGTGCTGTATCAGAGAGACTGAAATAAACACATGAGGAGGTGTGCTGTATCAGAGTGACTGAAATAAACACATGAAGAGGTGTGCTGTATCACAGAGACTGAAATAAACACATGAAGAGGTGTGCTGTATCAGAAAGGCTGAAATAAACACATGAAGAGGTGTGCTGTATCACAGAGACTGAAATAAACACATGAAGAGGTGTGCTGTATCAGAGAGACTAAAATAAACACATGAAGAGGTGTGCTGTATCAGAAAGGCTGAAATAAACACATGAAGAGGTGTGCTGTATCAGAGAGACTGAAATAAACACATGAAGAGGTGTGCTGTATCAGAAAGGCTGAAATAAACACATGAAGAGGTGTGCTGTATCAGAGAGACTGAAATAAACACATGAAGAGGTGTGCTGTATCACAGAGACTGAAATAAACACATGAAGAGGTGTGCTGTATCAGAGAGACTAAAATAAACACATGAAGAGGTGTGCTGTATCAGAGACTGAAATAAACACATGAAGAGGTGTGCTGTATCAGAGAGACTGAAATAAACACATGAAGAGGTGTGCTGCATCAGAGAGACTGAAATAAACACATGAAGAGGTGCGCTGTATCAGAGAGACTGAAATAAACACATGAAGAGTTGTGCTCCATCAGAGAGACTGAAATAAACACATGAAGAGGTGTGCTGTATCAGAGTGACTGAAATAAACACATGAAGAGGTGTGTTGTATCAGAGAGACTGAAATGAGCACATAAAGAGATGTGCGATAATTCACTCCAGTTTTTTGAAGTTCAGCTTTTGCTTTTGATTGATGACTTTGTAGAGGCAGTAATTCAGATTAATCATGCTTTCCCTGAGAGCAATTGAATTGTTTTGTGAATCTGGATAAATAGACTGCTGCATATCATTATGTAAGACAAACTGTGCTCGCCATGTCCGCTGCAGATTCTCAGGTTCCCAAATGCTCGCCATTTTTCAGTCCCAGGAATTTTTCATGCCCCAGAAAAGGCTGAAGTAACATTTAAAATGCTTATGATAAAAGGGATGAATCTGGTCCTGGATGATTGGCTGAAACCACATTCCAGCTCTGTGTTTATTCTTGTGTTGTGCTCCAAACGAGGAGTGTGTTCCCTGCAACCTACTCACTGTGAGTGTGTTCCCTGCACCCTATACCCAGTGAGTGTGTTCCTTACACCCTACACCCTGTGAGTGTGTTCCCTGCACCCAACACCCTGTGAGTGTGTTCCCTGCAACCTACACCCTGTGAGTGTGTTCCCTGCACCCAACACCCTGTGAGTGTGTTCCCTGCAACCTACACCCTGTGAGTGTGTTCCCTGCACCCAACACCCTGTGAGTGTGTTCCCTGCACCCTACACCCTGTGAATGTGTTCCCTGCACCCTACACCCTGTGAGTGTATTCCCTGCAACCTACACCCTGTGAATGTGTTCCCTGCATCTTACCCCCTATGAGTGTGTTACCTGCACCCTATGAGAGTGTTCCCTGCACCCTACACCCTGTGCATGTGTCCCTTCCACTATAAACCCTGCACTAGTAGAGAGTTTAGTAGGTGTGTCTAGTAGGTGTGTCTTGTCTGTGATAGTGGTTTGCCATCTAAGTAATGGTCTAGGCCATAGCCAGTATCAGCGCTGCTGGGAGTTTGAGTCCCATACCAAACATGTGCCTTTACTGTAATCTGTATGAGATTGTGATTCATTAGAATTTGGGCTTTTTAGCAGAGCACTTCCTTTGAATGTGTGCAATTACACCACATCAGAGTGAGAGGTTAGTCATTCTAATAGTTATGAGCCTGAAAAGAGAGGTGAAATAAAGAGTATTCTCCAAGCCAAACCCCATGATGATTAATACATAGATAAAGAGATATCACACCTTTTTTGTGGGGTTTACATCCATACACTGCTCTCTCCTCTCTGGACTCTTCTGTTCCAGACAGCTGGACTCTGCTGATTGCTGGACCCTGCAAAGAGGTTTGTGAGGAATCAGAGATCCGACAGAAAGAAACAGTGAATTTAGAAAAAAAAATACATAAGAAGAGTGCATTAAAATGTTTTAGAGAAGCTCAATCATGAGACCTCTGTCTTGTAAAAACCGGGCTGGGGTGTTTGGGGGTTGGGTCACTCATACTTATATCAAACAGTGAACCTGTGGGTAAAACGTACCTAACCATATAATTCACCAATGAAATAGCCTTTGAGGCGTGACACAAAATTTGATAATTGTTCAAGAAATGTTCACTTCCTTATGATGAGACTAGATTACACATGCCTCTAATTTAACTGCATCTTCAAGCACTAGATAACACGATTTAAACCTTTCAAGAAACATCATCACCGATACATCCTCTCTCAACAGCATGGGAAAAGACCCAAACACCAGAGTCTGGGTCTCTAAAGTTAAAGGTTACAGTTGTGAGGGGACAATTCTGTGTATAATCCTTATATTGCGTATGTTAGTATATTTACACTGTGACACTCTGGTCCTGCGGTTTTGGCAGAGCTCGTTCTTTTTGTGAAGATAAAGGCAACCAAAGTCATGGATATGTAATGCCAAAGAGAGATGTGTTTATGCCTTTTACAAACAAGAAATGTCTTGTTTTCTAAGAACTGTCAAACCAGTTTTCCAGGAGCAATTGGTCCTAAAATGGCACCCTGTTTTACTGTGTGATATAATGTAGAACACTGCAGGCCAGAAAGTTGTCGAACACTTTCTCTGGTGTGTGCAAGAGGGAGCCACCTGCCCTTGGGCAAGCTGATGCAGTGTAGGTTGTAGTTACTGTAGCACCAACTCACAGCACATGGAGGATGTGGGACTGTAGTTTCTTTCTGCAGAACTGAGGGGGGTTTAAGAGGCAGTTGCTTACTATGCTGCTGTAATAAGGTTCAGTAAAAGCATCTTTACCAAGAGTCATTCAAAACCCAATATGCTCCTGAATGTGACATAACACACCTACCTACACCTCAGTGTGACATGGTGTGTGCCATCCACATCTGAATGAGACAAGATGTGCCATATACACCTGTACGTGACATGATATGTGCCATCCACTCTTGAATGTGATATGGTACACCCCACCTAAACCTGAGTGTGACATGCTACTTCACACCTACACCTAAATATGACATGGTACACCCCACCTACACCTGAATGGGACATGGTACACCCCACCTAAACCTGAATGGGATATGGTACATCCCAACTACACCTGAATGTGACATGGTATGTGCCATCCACACCTGAATGTGACATGTTTCTTCACACCTACAACTGAATGTGACATGGTACCTCCCACCTTCACCTGAATGTGACATGTTACTTCATGTAGAAAAAGAAAAGATCCCTTTGGAAATATGGTCCTTATACCTTTGTGAGTTGATACAACAAATCCAGACTAAAGTCCTTGTTTCGATGAAGAAAGATATATTTATTACAATAGAGAAACTCATGTGTCTCCTCTCCAAGTACAGAGACAAAAAGACACCAACTATCTCGTCACGCAGACATTAAAACCCAACACCCCAGCTCTGAATTGTGGGCAAATGGCTGAGACCAGATAGTGGGTTGTTGACACCTTGAATCTTTCCTGTTCACGCAAGACCCCCATCAACACAGAGGACAGGATTTGTATTGAAGCTGGGAAACGATCTTCACACCCTGCTCCCTTAGCACCCCAAAATGACATTATGTTAATGATCTGCCCTAGTGTTTAGTAGGTCTTATGTAAACAGGAACTTACAGCATGAAAAAGACACATGTTGTTTCCCAACACTTTACACCTACAACTGAATGTGACATGGTACTTCCCACCTTCACCTGAATGTGACATGGTCCACCCCACCTACACCTAAATGTAACATGGTACACCCTTCTTACACCAGAATGTGACATGGTACTTCCCACTTACACCTGAATGTGACATGGTACTTCCCACCTACACCTGAATGTAACATGGTACAGTCGGGAGAGCAACATGCATTTTATGGTTACCCTGCTCCCTTCTTTTAAGGTCCCTTGCCATGCACCCAGACACAGCCAGAGAGGGACAAATGGTCCCTCTACTTCATAAACACCTCCAATCTAGTGATCAAAGGGGTAACAGGCTTTACAAGCATGGCAAGGAGCAGACCCTTTTTTAGAAATTAAGACGATGGTGTCATTGTGATGCTCGTAAAGAGCTGATCACAGAAAGGTTAATACTGAGGGGATGCCTTGTGTTTTCCAGTTGTTTAAGTTTCAAGATAAGATAAAGTCCTGGATAAACCTTCAGACACTCCCCCACCAAAGAATTAGATATGTGAGGACCAGGGAGGAGAGGGAGAGACCCTGGAACAGAGTTGGGCCTGGATCAGGCCTCATTGCTCAATTCTCATTGCTCAGTACTTCTGCTTCATCTTCCTGTTTCACCACTTGCTCAAGTTATCTCCCATCACCACTGGAACTATCATACCTTTGGGATTTACTTTGCTTTTTGGTTTGGCTGTATTCCTCAGGACAGTCCAGCATTGGCTGGGTAACCTTCATTTCATTCATCTATGATCCCTTATGTTCTTGTTTGTTCTTGTCTTATGTTGTAAGTATCAAATAAACATTTTAAACTATTTGATTTGCAAGTGTACATATATATTTCTGATACAAGTTGATCCACCAGACTGTAACATCAAATATTTTCTGGCATAAAGCAAGCTAATTTTCATACTGTCCTACGAAGAATACTTAATGTACAGAATTACCTTGGTGATAAGTAAAACTGTGGGGAAAACAATTTTCCTTGCAAGATTTCAATTTCTACAGGTTGTTAAGCGCAGCAATGTACAATACTGACTCATTAAACACAATGTTGGAACTTGAGGTGCAGAGGCAACAAGAAGGAACAAGAATTAGAAAATCACCATGTAGCTGAGAAAGCACTTCAATCTCTCACCTCAAAATTCTCTTACTGCTGATCTAACTCACAGTACATGGAGACAGAGCTTCCAGTTAAACTCATCCTCTTACTGCAGGTCTCACTCACAGCACATGGAGACACAGCTTCCAGTTAACCTCATCCTCTTACTGCAGCTCTAACTCACAGCACATAGAGACAGAGCTTCCAGTTAACCTCATCCTCTCACTGCAGATCTAACTCACAGCTCATGGAGACAGAGCTTCCAGTTAATCTCATCCTCTCACTGCTGATCTAACTCACAGCACATGGAGACAGAGCTTCCAGTTAACCTCATCCTCTCACTGCAGATCTAACTCACAGCTCATGGAGACAGAGCTTCCAGTTAATCTCATCCTCTCACTGCTGATCTAACTCACAGCACATGGAGACAGAGCTTCCAGTTAACCTCATCCTCTTACTGCAGCTCTTACTCACAGAGCTTCCAGTTAACCTCATCCTCTCACTGCAGATCTAACTCACAGCTCATGGAGACAGAGCTTCCAGTTAATCTCATCCTCTCACTGCTGATCTAACTCACAGCACATGGAGACAGAGCTTCCAGTTAACCTCATCCTCTCACTGCAGATCTAACTCACAGCTCATGGAGACAGAGCTTCCAGTTAATCTCATCCTCTCACTGCAGCTCTAACTCACAGCACATGGAGACAGAGCTTCCAGTTAACCTCATCCTCTTACTGCAGCTCTAATTCACAGTAAATGGAGACAGAGCCTCCAGTTAACCTCATCCTCTTACTGAAGCTCTAACTCACAGCACATGGAGACAGAGCTTCCAGTTAACCTCATCCTCTGACTGCAGCTCTAATATACAGCACATGGAGACAGAACTTCCAGTTAACCTCATCCTCTCACTGCAGCTCTCACACCTGAGTATAATATGGCACACCCCACCTACACTTGAATGTTGCCATTGACAGATGAACATAATGATAATGAGGTGTAAATATTCACCCGTTTTCTTACCTTGGATCAGCTGTAAATCCTGTACTGAAGTTTATAGGTTCTGCCATTGACCAGTCACTCTTCATTGACAGACAGCTGGGTACAGGTGACCCTGTTCTTTCACTCTGAATCCTATTAGAGAATAGAGACATTGCATATTTGTTTTAAAACATGATTTGGTGAAAACAGCCCATCAATTCAAGGTAACATCAAATATTTTCTGGCATAAAGCAAGCTAATTTTCATACTGTCCTACGAAGAATACTTAATGTAAAGAATTACCTTGGTGATAAGTAAAACTGTGGGGAAAACAATTTTCCTTGCAAGATTTCAATTTCTACAGGTTGTTAAGCGCAGCAATGTACAATACTGACTCATAAACCACAATGTTGGAACTTGAGGTGCAGAGGCAACAAGAAGGAACAAGAATTAGAAAATCACCATGTAGCTGAGAAAGCACTTCAATCTCTCACCTTAAAATTCTCTTACTGCTGCTCTAACTCACAGTACATGGAGACAGAGCTTCCAGTTAAACTCATCCTCTTACTGCAGGTCTCACTCACAGCACATGGAGACACAGCTTCCAGTTAACCTCATCCTCTTACTGCAGCTCTAACTCACAGCACATAGAGACAGAGCTTCCAGTTAACCTCATCCTCTCACTGCAGATCTAACTCACAGCTCATGGAGACAGAGCTTCCAGTTAATCTCATCCTCTCACTGCTGATCTAACTCACAGCACATGGAGACAGAGCTTCCAGTTAACCTCATCCTCTCACTGCAGATCTAACTCACAGCTCATGGAGACAGAGCTTCCAGTTAATCTCATCCTCTCACTGCTGATCTAACTCACAGCACATGGAGACAGAGCTTCCAGTTAACCTCATCCTCTTCCTGAAGCTCTAACTCACAGCACATGGAGACAGAGCTTCCAGTTAACCTCATCCTCTTACTGCAGCTCTAACTCACACCACATGGAGACAGAGCTTCCAGTTAACCTCATCCTCTTACTGCAGCTCTCACACCTGAGTATAATATGGCACACCCCACCTACACTTGAATGTTGCCATTGACAGATGAACATAATGATAATGAGGTGTAAATATTCACCCGTTTTCTTACCTTGGATCAACTGTAAATCCTGTACTGAAATTTATGGGTTCTGCCATTGACCAGTCACTCTTCATTGACAGACAGCTGGGCACAAGTGACCCTGCTCTTTCACTCTGGATCCTATTAGAGAATAGAAACATTGCATATTTGTTTTAGAACATGATTTGGTGAAAACAGCCCAGCAATTCAAGGTACCATCAAACATTTTCTGGCATAAAGCAAGCTAATTTTCATCCTGTCCTATGAAGAATACTTAATGCACAGAATTACCTTGGTGATAAGTAAAACTGTGGGGAAAACAATTTTCCTTGCAAGATTTCAATTTCTACAGGTTGTTAAGCGCAGCAATGTACAATACTGACTCATAAACCACAATGTTGGAACTTGAGGTGCAGAGGCAACAAGAAGGAACAAGAATTAGAAAATCACCATGTAGCTGAGAAAGCACTTCAATCTCTCACCTTAAAATTCTCTTACTGCTGCTCTAACTCACAGTACATGGAGACAGAGCTTCCAGTTAAACTCATCCTCTTACTGCAGGTCTCACTCACAGCACATGGAGACACAGCTTCCAGTTAACCTCATCCTCTTACTGCAGCTCTAACTCACAGCACATAGAGACAGAGCTTCCAGTTAACCTCATCCTCTCACTGCAGATCTAACTCACAGCTCATGGAGACAGAGCTTCCAGTTAATCTCATCCTCTCACTGCTGATCTAACTCACACCACATGGAGACAGAGCTTCCAGTTAACCTCATCCTCTCACTGCAGATCTAACTCACAGCTCATGGAGACAGAGCTTCCAGTTAATCTCATCCTCTCACTGCTGATCTAACTCACAGCACATGGAGACAGAGCTTCCAGTTAACCTCATCCTCTTACTGCAGCTCTAACTCACAGCACATGGAGACAGAGCTTCCAGTTAACCTCATCCTCTTACTGCAGCTCTCACACCTGAATATAATATGGCACACGCCACCTACACTTGAATGTTGCCATTGACAGACGAACATAATGATAATGAGGTGTAAATATTCACCCGTTTTCTTACCTTGGATAACCTGTAAATCCTGTACTGAAGTTGATAGGTTCTGCCATTGACCAGTCACTCTTCATTGACAGACAGCTGGGTACAGGTGACCCTGTTCTTTCACTCTGAATCCTATCAGAGAATAGAAACATTGCATATTTGTTATAAAACATGATTTGGTGAAAACAGCCCATCAATTCAAGGTAACATCAAATATTTTCTGGCATAAAGCAAGCTAATTTTCATACTGTCCTACAAAGAATACTTAATGTACAGAATTACCATGGTAATAAGTAAAACTGTGGGGAAAACAATTTTCCTTGCAAGATTTCAATTTCAACAGGTTCTTAAGCACAGCAATATACAATACTGACTCATAAAACACAATGTTGGAACTTGAGGTGCAGAGGCAACAAGAAGGAACAAGAATTAGAAAATCACCTTGTAGCTGAGAAAGCACTTCAATCTCTCACCTTAAAATTCTCTTACTGCTGCTCTAACTCACAGTACATGGAGACAGAGCTTCCAGTTAACCTCATCCTCTAACTGCAGCTCTAACTCACAGCACATGGAGACAGAGCTTCCAGTTAACCTCATCCTCTGACTGCAGCTCTAACTCACAGCACATGGAGACAGAGCTTCCAGTTAAACTCATCCTCTTACTGCAGGTCTCACTCACAGCACATGGAGACACAGCTTCCAGTTAACCTCATCCTCTTACTGCAGCTCTTACTCACAGCACATGGAGACAGAGCTTCCAGTTAACCTCATCCTCTTACTGCAGCTCTAACTCACAGCACATGGAGACAGAGCTTCACGTTAACCTCATCCTCTTACTGCAGCTCTAACTCACAGCACATGGAGACAGAGCTTCCAGTTAACCTCATCCTCTTACTGCAGCTCTAACTCACAGCACATGGAGACAGAGCTTCCAGTTAACCTCATCCTCTTACTGCAGCTCTAACTCACAGCACATGGAGACAGAGCTTCCAGTTAACCTCATCCTCTTACTGCAGGTCTAACTCACAGCACATGGAGACAGAGCTTCCAGTTAACCTCATCCTCTTACTGCAGCTCTCACACCTGAGTATAATATGGCACACCCCACCTACACTTGAATGTTGCCATTGACAGATGAACATAATGATAATGAGGTGTAAATATTCACCCGTTTTCTTACCTTGGATCAACTGTAAATCCTGTACTGAAATTTATGGGTTCTGCCATTGACCAGTCACTCTTCATTGACAGACAGCTGGGCACAGGTGACCCTGCTCTTTCACTCTGGATCCTATTAGAGAATAGAAACATTGCATATTTGTTTTAGAACATGATTTGGTGAAAACAGCCCAGCAATTCAAGGTACCATCAAACATTTTCTGGCATAAAGCAAGCTAATTTTCATCCTGTCCTATGAAGAATACTTAATGCACAGAATTACCTTGGTGATAAGTAAAACTGTGGGGAAAACTATTTTCTTTGCAAGGTTTCAATTACTACAGGTTGTTAGGTACAGTAGTATACAATACTGACTCATAAAACACAATGTGGAAACTTGAGGTGCAGAGGCAAAAAGGAGGAAGAAGAATTAGAATATCACCTTGTAGCTGAGACAGCACTTCAATCTCTCACATTAAAAGACTCTTAATTCAGCTCTAACTCACAGCACATGGACACAGAGCTTCCAGTTAACCTCATCCTCTGACTGCAGCTCTAACTCACAGCACATGGACACAGAGCTTCCAGTTAACCTCATCCTCTGACTGCAGCTCTAACTCACAGCACATGGAAACAGAACTTCCAGTTAACCTCATCCTCTTACTGCAGCTCTTACTCACAGCACATGGAGACAGAGCTTCCAGTTAACCTCATCCTCATACAATGGCAAAAGCTCACAACACATGGAGACAGAGCTTCCAGTTAACCTCATCCTCTGACTGCAGCTCTAACTCACAGCACATGGAGACAGAGCTTCCAGTTAACCTCATCCTCTTACTGCAGCTCTAATTCACAGTAAATGGAGACAGAGCCTCCAGTTAACCTCATTCTCTTACTGCAGCTCTAACTCACAGCACATGGAGACAGAGCTTCCAGTTAACCTCATCCTCTTACTGCAGCTCTAACTCACAGCACATGGACACAGAGCTTCCAGTTAACCTCATCCTCTTACTGCAGCTCTAATATACAGCACATGGAGACAGAGCTTCCAGTTAACCTCATCCTCTGACTGCAGCTCTAACTCACAGCACATGGAGACAGAGCTTCCAGTTAACCTCATCCTCTTACTGCAGCTCTCACACCTGAGTATAATATGGCAAACCCCACCTACACTTGAATGTTGCCATTGACAGATGAACATAATGATAATGAGGTGTAAATATTCACCCGTTTTCTTACCTTGGATCAGCTGTAAATCCTGTACTGAAGTTTATGGGTTCTGCCATTGACCAGTCACTCTTCATTGACAGACAGCTGGGTACAGGTGACCCTGCTCTTTCACTCTGGATCCTATTAGAGAATAGAAACATTGCATATTTGTTTTAAAACATGATTTGGTGAAAACAGCCCAGCAATTCAAGGTAACATCAAATATTTTCTGGCATAAAGCAAGCTAATTTTCATACTGTCCTACGAAGAATACTTAATGTACAGAATTACCTTGGTGATAAGTAAAACTGTGGGGAAAACAATTGTCCTTGCAAGATTTCAATTTCAACAGGTTGTTAGGTACAGCAATGTACAATACTGACTCATTAAACACAATGTTGGAACTTGAGGTGCAGAGGCAACAAGAAGGAACAAGAATTAGAAAATCACCTTGTAGCTGAGAAAGCACTTCAATCTCTCACCTTAAAATTCTCTTACTGCTGCTCTAACTCACAGCACATGGAGACAGAGCTTCACGTTAACCTCATCCTCTTACTGCAGCTCTAACTCACAGCACATGGAGACAGAGCTTCACGTTAACCTCATCCTCTTACTGCAGCTCTAACTCACAGCACATGGAGACAGAGCTTCCCGTTAAACTCATCCTCTTACTGCAGCTCTAACTCACAGCACATGGAGACAGAGCTTCCAGTTAACCTCATCCTCTTACTGCAGCTCTTACTCACTGCACATGGAGACAGAGCTTCCAGTTAACCTCATCGTCTTACTGCAGCTCTAACAGCACATGGAGACAGAGCTTCCAGTTAACCTCATCCTCTTACTGCAGCTCTAACTCACAGTACATGGAGACAGAGCTTCCAGTTAACCTCATCCTCTTACTGCAGCTGTAACTCACAGCACATGGAGAAAGAGCTTCCAGTTAACCTCATCCTCTTACTGCAGGTCTAACTCATTTATAATGTTTAAATTAAAGTACAATCTGTTCCAGGTATTCATACCTCTTTCTTTTAGGGCTGGAGGTACCAGCGCTGGTCTCTGGCTCCCCAGAGAGATTCATTTTTTAGATGGCACCCCCTGCCTCAGGAGACTGGAACATGCCTGACCAGAATTGACCATGGAACAGTTCTGATCCAGATCTTACAGACCTGTAAACACACAGGAATAGAAATGATGAACGTTTCAGCTTCATTATCCACATTTCGTTTTTGTTCTTGAGCCCTCTGACATTTAACGGATCATCCCCTAAAAATTGCCTCGTTGCCATGAGCCCAAATTGAAGGGAAATCAAAGGGCTGTACCCACATGTCAATATCACTTGGACACAACTTTGTTCAAAAAGCTGGGTGTTGTGGTTGAAAAATTTTTGACATTTCATGTGTTTGTAGGTGTAATATGGACACAAAAACCGATCAAAATTCAATTAACCAAATTTGAAGGCTAAATAAAGCTTGTGTATTGGCACCAAATAATAATTCATTTTAAAAAATCATCAAAAATCTATAAAGGGTTGTGCATGTATGTCCGTATAACTTGGATTCTATAATGTCTGAACACCTCGAGTAACGTGGTTGGAAAGTTTTAATCTGACATTTTAATCTGAGAACAAAAAACACTCAAGACTGTTCCTAAATGTTCTTGATGAACATCAACACCCTTTTCTGGCGGTAGATCAATGGTTATCGTAGTCTAAGTCACAGAACGAAGAATTAATGTTGCGAACAAATAAATATATATTTGAAAATAAATCATGGGTCCAGTGAATTAATCAATGTTTGTATGTAGACGCTGGAGGGCCCCTCATCACCCGCCTTCAGTGCAGCCTCTCTGCTCTGGAATTGACTGTCAAATCACATTGACTGTACATATATTGACGGATTTTGACATGGTATTACTGATATTACGATAGCGATTATATTCGATTGCATAGGCTACATTATATCGCTTCAGCACCATTTTCAACTCAAGCGCAACATCACATATTGCTGCCTATTTGGGAACTGCCTCAATGCTGCACTAAAGTAAAAGGTTGAAGATAGGGACGTTCGGCTCCGAATCAAAAGCCAAACCGCCATGTTTACATGACATGGCATGCCCCCGTTAATGGCCGGTTTTGCTAACATGCATCATTTTGCAACTTTTTAAAATGAAAATATGATTATAAGGGGTAGAAGATTCTTTTGCGACATGTAGCCTATAATATGTAACATTCGATTATTATTATTTTTCATTTTTCCCCTGAAAAGTCACATAAATGCAGGAAATTGACTTCCGTTAAATGAGCATCGTTCATCATAAACAAGTACACTAACTGGTTGCACAATTCAGTTTTCGCCTCGGACAATCGGATTTAAAATAGTTTTGCTGTAGTCTGTAGGATATTAGTTGAGAAGATTGTCGATGAGAAGATTAGCTATCGGTACAAAGTGATTCCGTTCAACGACTCTACAAGCTGAAGCGGACGCTCCACATTTTTTACATTTGCCTAAATGAACCCCCAGCGATTTTATCCCGGCACACCACCCCCAAGGCAGAATAACCACTTGTTAAAGACACTTACGGTGTTAAAAGTATTCTTTTTCACTTCATTCTCATCTGTCTCCTTCTTTAAAATGGCGTTTCAGATATTTAACTTTCACTTTTTACTACCGAGTCGAGGAACTGTTTCTTACTTACTTGCCATTTTTACATTATCTAGCCGAAAAAACGTTGAGCAAACCTTTATACTTCTGACCAAAAATATACATTCACACCGACGCTCTCTGTCAATCGCAATACTTACTATGATATGTTATTCCACTTCATGCTTCTTCTCTCTCTCCCTCTTTACCTTTCTCTTCTGTCTACGAAATGGCACTTGAAAAGAAATGGTTTCACTTTCATCTTTTGGACTGACCCATTCTGAGTCCCCAGGTTTAGTTTCCTGATTGTAATCCCTGTAGTATCAGATCTTTTATTAAATAGCAACTACTGAATAAGTCTGCTTTGAAGAATTGGATATAGGATATAACGATATACATCAGGATATAAAAAGTTCAAACATCTTGTGGATGCATAATCTCATCTGCGTATATTTTATGACCCTCTTAAAATGACACACAGCCTCTTCTTTCACTTCACTAATATAGCTTCCTCCTGCAAGCTGCATGCAGCATAATAACCAGAGAATATCATATGAATGTGTTTGGCCTGCTCTAAAATAACCTGTTTCAAAGCCGCTGCTATTTAATAGTTTTTAATTTAAGTTAATATTTAATAGAAGTTGTTGATTACAGTGACTTTTGGGGAAGCATATTACTCTAGTTTATAACCGGACATTCATGTCAAATTCTTCAAAGCAGATTAATTGCAGACGTCTTGTTATTACATACATGTATGTCACCAGCAGATATCCCCATCACAAGTGTTTTGAAAAAGTTTCTTGTTCCTAACAGTAAGCCGCCAGCGCGTTTGGAAACAGTGTTCACTGTTCCTAAGAGTCAGCTGTGTTCGTGTTTCGAAACAGTCTTAATTGTTTCCAAGGGTCAGATGTCTTGCAGTGTTTTGAAGCAGTCTTAATTATTCTGGAGGTACCAGCTGTGCCAATGTTTCAAAACAATGATCCGTTCCAGTGCATTTCCCCCCATGGCATAATCAACAGTTACAGTATGGTTATCAATATGGGCTTTCGTTGGTGACTTTGACAGAAATTCTACTTTCGGATCCGAACGACAAAGTTTTTCACTTTCATGTTACTAAAATGTAACATCAGTTTTACCAGCTGGAGAAAATTCAACATAGGTATTTATTTAGTAAATTAGCTAAATGCATAGCCTTATTCAATTGGTGTAACGTTACAAACTTTACAATGCGTGAAAGGACACGGCCTTAGTGTCTCTTAAGGAAATGAGTTGCGTTGACTTAATAAACGCATTCAAAGAGAATACAATGTCTAATGGTTTAAAGTCGTTAGAATGAGCAGGGTATATCGCTGATTTGTGTAAGTTACCAGCAGATGTCCTCATTATAAGTGCTTTGCAAAAACATGGTTGTATTGTACGAATAGCTCAACAAATAGAGTAGCAGTTGTGGTCCCGTGACAACAAGCCTGAGTAATTTTAGCTATAGCAACATGTTTTTTTTTTATTATTATTTTAATGTTCTTTGACAAAAAGTGTTGGCAATGGAGCACTGTATATTTTTCAGTTATTTGACAAAGTGTAGCAATCGAGCACTCACAGTATGTGTTTTTCACTTATTTGACACAAGGTGAAGCAATTTATTGTACTTGGCAATAACAGTTGCCCATCCTGTCTACAACGTTTCTCCATGTTAGCTCCCCAATGGTGGAACGAACTCCCTGTCTGACCACGGACTGCTAAATCAATACGATCCTTCCATTGTGGTCTGAAAACCCATCTCTTCAGGCAATATCTGGCCTGAACATCCTACGCTCAGATCAGAACTTGTTGTACATGTATTTTGTGTTATGTATAATTATGTGTTTGCATTATTTAACTGTCATGCATCATTATTATGTAAATGTATTAGTATTTAGATTTGTTAATTGTATAATACAAATTTCATAATTTAATAATTGTATATATTTTACTTGGCTGTGTACCATTCTTCCTGGCTATGCTATTATTACGTAGATGTAATTATTAGATTTACTGTAGCATTATTGATAGATGCACTTTTCGATTTGTTGATGACTGTATCCAATCCTTGTACGTCGCCTTGGATAAAAGCGTCTGCCAAATGAATACATGTAAATGTAAATTTCACCATTTAAAATAATGGGAAAAAAATTAATCCGTTCCGCCTTGATGACAATAACACTGTATATATCAAAATTTATGAAAACAAAAATATGATAAATGAAAATGGTCTTTTATGAAGAATTCTTACCTTGGAGACAAACGTCAGCGGCTAACGGAGGTAGGTGGCGGAGGAGGAGGAGGAGGGAGGCCTGAACTTACGGTACGTACGGTACGATACCGAGGGTACTTAAACACTTAATACTTTTTCTGCTTTTTTTTTTTTCATTTTTACTTAACTGAACTTAACGAAAGCAAATAAAGCAAAACTAAACTTTTAAGGAAAAGGAAAAGTTAAGAAAATTGCTTTATTAATGCCAAAAAAGGCACAACTCAACGACAGACAGTACACGTACGAACGGATGCTGTTACGAACACGCGCAAGTGGCCTGAGAAGCAACAAGTACAAAGGGCTGTATGTGAAGCGGCGCGTACGGGGGAAAGAGGGTTTGTGCGCAGGTTGGCAGCCTGATTTACCCCTGGCAGCCTGTGCGCGGACAATTCGAAAGGATGATTCTTGTCGTATCTCAGAATTCCCGTTGTATTTCAAAACAAAAAATTCTGCGAAATTTCAAAACGTAACTCAAAACATACGTATGTTAGGGCAATCCTATTTCAAGGGTCCACTGTAGTATGTTTCTAACGACGTTAGATAAAAACAATTTAAGTGAAATTATTTCAATGAATTCATTTAAAATTTTCAGGCCAACTGTTTTTAATTTCATCTAAAAATAATTCCAGTCATAAATAATTTCATTAGTTAATTTATTCTTGTGTAGATTTTTTAAAATTAATTTTTATGTTTAAAGAGAAATAAAGAGGTAGGCCTACCCTGTTGAAGCAGAGATGTCAGTTATTTCATAGCGGGCAATGCATTTTTAAACGGTTTCATTTCTTTATTCATATACGCGTTGTTTTTAACGTGTTTCTGTGCGATGTTCAGAAACTTCTCGTCAGGAGCAGAGGCGCCCCCAGAATTTTTTCATGGCCAGATGGGGCCACTGAAAATCTTCGGGTGGCACACCAAAACTAAAAGCCATAACTGAATTTCAGGAATTCTATTATGCTGTTGTAGTGCTTGCGTAGCCAGAAATGTGCATATTGGTGGCCGTACATAGAACTAGGCGGGCCGTAACTAAAGTACACATTTGCAGACCCATAATTTATTTTGCCTGCGTAGAACAAGTATGCCATCACGCAACTGACACCATCTGTTTACCAACCTACAAGACCCAAGTCAGAGCTTAAATCACAGAAGGCACCGCGGCCAATACACAACTAAAAGGCCAGAGCACGCACACCAATAAAATAAGCACAGCAGCATTTACGCAGCATTTAATCAGAAAACCTGAATGACAGAAGACGTACTTCGTAAAACAAAACTGTGAAACGACACCGCATCATTTATACTTTGTTCTTAGCATAATAGAAGTGAATGAGGTCCACACTCTTCCATGCTTGAACCCGGACATTAACCCGTGCCACACATCCTAACATCCCACACATGCTGTAAAACATCTCAGGGCTACTGTCAAATCTGTCAATGTGTCACGCTGGATACCGCAGGTAGGCAGGTTATGTAGATAACAGGGATCACCACTACGTTCACAATTGGATCTAGCGGTTCAAGATGAATGGGTGGGCAAGGATAATATTTAGGCAGCCGTGACCCACCCTGGCCCACCCGTGCCCAAGCCAGTGTGTTGTAGTATATAGGATGGTTGAAAACTATGTCAATATGAGAGTTGAGGAATCACATACTCATATACATTGGTTTCTTATTTTAAGCGTATTATGCATATGCGACTCGCGAGGGGGGGCAGTTGGGGGGCAGCGATTGTATCAGGGTGGCCGTGGACCACTTTATCTGAAGAACGATAGTGAAGCGGCCAATGGGTGCTGAATGGCAGCACCTCTGCAGTACATCACCCTTCTCCTATACTATTTTGTGTGACGTTTTTGTGAATAAGAATGCCTTTGTTGTAATTTTCTTGTAAGAGGAAGACTAATTTTTTTGGGATATAAATTTCTTTTCTGAGGAATAATACTGTATTTTTAACAAATCTATGATTTACCATTTGTTATTTTTATGATTGATTATCATCGTTAATCATTATTTTAAATAATCAATTACTAATATAATACTACTAATCATCATCACCCATCATCGATCACTATCCACACATGACCAAAGCACGCCATATGAAGATATGTAAATGGTGGAGCTTCACATGTGAATTGAATATTGACAAAGGATACGCATGTTGAGATTAGAAACACTATGGTTGCTTGGGTAACAGCAACCTCAACAATGTAAAGGAATAAATGTAATTGAATCGCATTCACAACTTGCTCTTTACAGTTGTATCACCTCACATTTTGGTTTTCCATTTGAAAATGGAAAAGGTTCAAAGTAGCCATACTAAAAATATGTTCTTACATTTGGATAGATTCCATTGTGTATCCTCTGCATGTGCAAATACAAAATTAGTGAAGTTGAAATGAGCTTTCCCTGGCCATCTGTGACATCACAATACCTAACGAGGGGTTGGGTGTGCATTTTGTTAAAGAGAGGAGCAGCCATTGTGACGCACTCAACAGTCTACATATTATGTGTAAAATTCTGTGCTTCACGCATATGCAGAGCAGGTGCATTCTGTTGGATTGTAGCATACATTTTAGCACCACTAGTAGTGTCTGGCACATAAACTATGATTTATCAGTTAAGTTTCTTCCTTCTCAGTTTCATGCTCTCCTGGTTTTGAGGTCAATTATGCTTGCTCATAGTCTTTATTTGTGTGTTGTTGTGTGTTGCTGTTTACTTCAATAATGAACATGTTTGTTGATATATAAATATTAACACAGAGGATTAGTTATATGCATTTTGTGTGTACAAACTTATATTTGAAATATCTAAACATGTAGTGTGTTAATGCAGCAATATTGATGTATTCACTTTTGCTAGAATACTGCCTATGTGTAGGCTACGTGTCATTTTTGTTGTAATAGTGTGAGAACTTGCTGCAGAAATAACATATCTAGCATCCTAATGTTAATAATAATTTTAAATCTGTGGTTGTATGTGAGCATTTATATAGCACTCTATTGTTACTGGAGACAAAATTTATTGTATGTATTTTCTGTTTGCAGAAACCATATCAGCACCTCGTATATCTCAGAACCTGCAATATACTTGTAGATTTCATTCAGCAGCTGCAATTCTTTCTGACTGAAAGATTAGGCCAGTTAGTGTACAACCAGCTCAGTGGCATTCAACAATATCTCACGTATTAACTACATACCATCACTACATATAACTACGTAACAATTTGGATAAAACAATACAGTATTCTAACAGTCAAACAGAAGTGTTCTGCTTTCCTGTGAGAAGGTGGGTGGCCCTTTGTGATGCTGACAGTTGGCTACATGTTCATCACAGCAGTCAAACAAGATTGTACACCAATACTAAAGTGCACCATTCGGACACTCAAACATGTTTTGCTTGATTGTTGCTTTCCTGTGATTTTTTTCCAGAATTTTCAGTTTCTCACCAATTTCAATTGCACCAAGGCCACCAAATTCAACACTTATGTACATCAGCTCTCGTTTTGTGACTTCTCTATTGTTACCCCATATCAGTTTCTGTTACCCTGAATAGCTGGCTTGCTGACGAGCTATATGGTCATGTAAAACACTAAAACTCTTGTAATATCTGTACCCAACCAATTAATTTTGCTGTAATGATGCAGAGACACTGCATTTGAGGAAAAGCTTGAGGTATCTACTCACAAGTCTGAAGGATGTAACTGTCCAAGAAAACAGTGGAATACAATATTGTTTTCTATGATAGTAAGTCACTGGTAAATTTTGGTATGAATAGTTGCAATCCATGAAAAGTCCAAATGACATATTAATTGATAGTTGTTTGTATTTTAAGAACATTCCTATTGTGACATCATAGAGGCTGAAATACTGAAAATTCTAAACCACTTGAACATATTACTGTTGCTGGGAAACAGAATTCTGAATTCTTTCCAGTTCTATGTTCTAAATTTAAAAGAATGCAATGTTTTAAATGACTGTAAGAGTTCACAGTACTGAACAAGCAGCAGTTTATGACTGAGTTATTCTTACTTACCCAATGGCATTAAAACACATTCCAGCACTGTGCTCATATAACAATTCACATAAAAGTCATTCTAGAATTTAGAAACAGTATTGAGACATACATATTAGATGACCAAAGGCATGAATAAAGAAAAACAAAAAGAAGTGTTCACCTTTTGTAATATGCATTGCGGAATATGGAATCACATGTATTGGTTTAAATCAGGAGGGCCCTTAGTTTAGTACTTTGAAAGGACAACAAATTCAGCTCAAGGAAGATTCTGTGAGGGTCTGTACATCTGACAGTTTCAAAGCCCCATGGATGAAAAATTATGGTTATTTGAAATATCATTTTTAAAAAATAAGTGGATTCATATCAGAGGAGGCTGGTCCATAGAGGAGAAGGGGGGTGCTCAACCCCTGTTTTTGAGAGGAAAGAAGAAGAATGTAAAATAAAAATATATTTGAAATCTAATATTGGAAGACCTTGCTGTCATTAATTTAAAAAAATACACTTTTACATGAGTGAAAACCTCTTGGGTACAATAATCCTTTATTTCAACTCTGAAAAATTCAAACCCTCAATAGCAACCTCCAAGTCCCTCAGGTGAGGAACAGCACTCAGATTAACTCACTGCATTATATTTTTCTCTCTCAGCCTGTGATCGGCCAGAAAACGTTATTTGGCATTTCATGGGAGATGGCCCTCCCTTCCTGATTGACATCGCACAACCACAGGTGCGGCATTCTTGAGAAGAGCACCGACTCTGTTTCAAATCACCCACATATTTTTTGTCGGGCGAAAGACTTAACTGATTGTAGATGCTTCAACAATCTGTGAAAAAACACTTGTCATTTTGTCCAGTGCTGACAGGAAAGAAAAAACTTCACATAAGAAACCGAGAATAGTGTGATTTAAAATGTTGCATTGTTTGAGGTAGTTTACCATTGTGCTCCAGATTTTCTTAAATTGTCTTCAACTAAACCTAAAATTCTACATCAAGCAGATAGCAGAGTCACCTAAATTCAAAACGCATACCGGTGACATAAGAAGTGAATTATGTCCATAAGTATTATTGCATGTTTTCTCCTGGATGCATTCAGAAATCTGTGAGTAGTTTGAATATTCACATGTACAAATCGTCAATAACTTACATTGATAAGGCAGAGTGGAAAATGACAAATAAATTGGTTATTGTTTACTAGTTCATGGGGAAAAAATGGACACTGGAGACTGCCATGGCATGGTTAGTTTTGTGGGTAGTGGAAGAGGAACGGACAGGCAAGGGAATGTTGTGGATTATCATTCCATACTCTGGGGAATGAGGCTCTGGTAAACTCAAGCTCTGTAAGTATTTATTTACAGGAACCGGAAAGGTGTTACAGAATGACTATATGGAGAGCTGAGGAGAAATAGAATGAACTAGCATTTGACAGCAGCTATAACTCCAGTGAGGGTGAACAATTGGATGTGTTATTTAAGCAATTTTAAAATTAAACTGTTCATTTGGACTATTCAGAAAAAATCATACACATGAATAAAAATGCAAACATCTCTAGGTAACGAATATAGAAGGTGGAAACATAATGATAAACATTAACTATTTGCAAAAACTATATCATTTTATGATGAAATACTACTTAACTCAAATCTCATAAGTAATAAAAACCAATAAAATTTCATTCAGGGAAATCACATTTTAATTGTACTTAATTCAATTCTCTGTGCAGTTCCCATAGATGATGACCTCATACATTCGAAGATGTGATACTTATGCAAAAATGCATGAATGACCATATTCTTGAATCATACTTACACACTAATAATTCTTGGGAAACAATCCAATGTACTTTAAAGATGTGCCTTTACATACAGTGACCAATGGAGGGAGACAGACCAGCACTATTGCACCTGATGTAATAACACTGTAATAACAGAGTTGAAGATAAAGTTTGGCATCAAATCCTGATCTATATTTCCATGCAAATATTAGTGAACATTCAAATTGGGAAAAACTAAACACAAAATAAATGTTGTTTAAAGAGAAACATGAAACAGAGAGAACAACACTGCTGCCCTTCATTTCATGTCATAAGTACACAAAGTTGGCAGTGCTACCTAATACACTGTCTGTTACTCTTTATATTACTGTGTGTTACTCTCACCCTACACTGAGAGGCACTCCTGAACAGGAACACATCAGATCAGAGCTCGATTATTCCCCTCTCAGAATTACCCAGTTTAAATAAAAGTAAGTTATTCCGTGTTCAGTTTTCATCTGGGTAATTTAGGGTAATAGGAATCAATCACAATATGCAAGACTCGTCAGTGCAGTGGTAAAAGGGAAAGAATAATTAACTGAACCCATTCAATGAAAAAGAGGGAAAAACCAAGGTTTGTAAGTGTGAAAACCTGGAGTGCAATTTCACCCCCTTAAAGACCAATGCTGCATCTATAGAGATGAGTCAGAGGAGGGGTGTATGTGCTGTTTAACAGAGGTACATGTGAGAAAAAGAATATGATGGCAAAATGTTGGTTTGGATTGTGATCCTGCTGTCCAGACACTGTTACACCAGTGTTAAACTGCTCTGTCTGTGTCACAGCCCATAAGCCCTAGTCTGCCTCCACAGCACTGCTGGGCAACAAGTGCCTGCTGTACCCAGGAAGACCATTTGCATAGAGAAGACACTTTGCATTGGCAGCACATGCTTCAGTGCTCTGGGAGTGTTTATAGTCCTGTGAGTTTAACACTTGATGACTGAGAGCTGTCCTTCATGGCAACAGAACCCACAGCAACAATGACTTTTATCACCATTTTCATCTGGGCACTCGCTTTCTGCATTCAGGGTGAGATTCATGGAAATATTCAAATAGATATGATACCTTGTATTTTAATTGAATGGAAGCATGAAACCTAAAGTAACTCTATGAAATAAATGTATAAAATAACTGTCTGGGCAGTGATGTAACATCCTAATGTACCAATAGATAATATGAATATGCATTTTTTTCTTCTCTTCAGAATGCACAGGACAGGTGACTGTGACTCAAACTCCTGCAGGTAAATCTGCTCTCATAGGAGACACTGTCACCCTGAGCTGTAGAACCAGCCCTGCTGTGTATGTCTATAGTGGTAATCACTACCTAGCCTGGTATCAGCAGAAACCTGGAGAAGCTCCTAAACTCCTGATAAAGCTTGCAAATCAGCGTATCTCAGGGATTCCTGATCGATTCAGTGGCAGTGGATCTGGGACTGACTTCACTCTGACCATCAGTGGAGTCCAGGCTGAAGATGCAAGAGATTACTACTGTCAGAGTGCACACTACATCAGCAGTAGCTGGGTGTTCACACAGTGATAGAGAGCCGTACAAAAACCTCCCTCAGTCAGACTGCACAGAGACTGCACTGCTGCAGCTGGGACCTACTGCAGGTGCTGAGGGGGGAGGCACTGACCCAGGATACTGCTGTACTACCAGCATGGCTCTAGGGGGGCGATAGAGAGCTACAGACCTGTACATAAACCTCTCTGAGCTGAAGAGGAGCTTCTCTGTGTCACACACAGAACCAACATCAGAGCTGCTACTGCTGAACCACACACTTCTGCACCACAACATCACTTATTTTATGTGCAGAGAGAATTCACACTGACACAGAAATGAGAAGATTAACATTAGAAATGTGGTAGAAACCAAGAGCATCATGGATATAACACAGCGTTGGAAATAGATAAACCAGAACATGTAAGAGTTTGCTGATGAACTGCACCATTATAGACCTGGAACTCTCACTGAGAGCTTAAGAGTGACACAGTAACACACACACATAAACAGCATACAGATAGCTGGTGTCGCACTGTTACATCTCTACATAATAATTCCCATTTGGTACATTCTGTAATATACCAATATATTGATGAAAAGTTATGTTCAGCTCATAACAGATCAGTCTGCCTTTGAACTTGGTTAAAAAGAAAAGAAGTTGAGAATATTTAGGTTTTGCTGTTTAACTTCAAATCAGAGCTTTTACATTCAGGAGTAAAATTATTTTCACAGGCCCAGCCAGTCCTGTGCTACGGCTCTCTGCTTAGGAGGAGAGCTCTGTGCTAGGGAGGAGAGCTCTGTGCTGGGGAAGAGAGCTCTGTGCTGGGGAGGAGAGCTCTGTGCTTGGGAGGGGAGCTCTGTGCTTGGGAGGGGAGCTCTGTGCCGGGGGGGGGAGAGCTCTGTGCTGGGGAAGAGAGCTCTGTGCTGGGGGGGAGAGCTCTGTGCTGGGGGGGAGGAGCTCTGTGCTGGGGAAGAGAGCTCTGTGGTGGGGAGGAGAGCTCTGTGCTGGGGAGGAGAGCTCTGTGCTGGTACAGTGAGTTTCATAGAAGATGAAGACAACACAACTTCCATTTCCATGATTTTATTTATTACACTTACAGTGTCAATAGATGAGGGAAATTCATGCTGAAGTTTCCATTTAGAGATGGATAGAGAGTAAAATCACTAAGCTGTAAGCAGTGCTTGCTGCTTTCAGAGCAGATGTGAGAGTGTGAGTTCATTCAGCTGTGAAATCTCTAATCTGAGCATCATGCAAATGCAGGTCCCTGGTACAACCACCTCCCTTTTCCCCTTCATCGTCACTACAGAGCTAAAGCCTCCACCTCCTCATCTTCAGTGTACATATGAGGCCAGCTGCACACAGCTGTCTCAGTCAGGGCTATTTTGGGCTGAGAAACTGTGAGCTGTTGGGCTGAAAGTCACATTTGCATATTCGGGGCGGGGCCGGCTGCTTCTGCTGTCCCTCAGTGGGACTGATTCTCTCTCAGAATAGAGCAGCACGGTGGCCAGGTGTCTGGCCCGTCCCCAGGGGGTTAGTGTGAGCTGTGCGCACATCCTGCTGCACAGAGCTGATCTGAGCACACTGCACACATCACTCCTCCTCTCCTCTGCTGGGAAACTGCTGCTCTTTCACTGATCCCAGATCAGTTACCTCTCAACAGTCTCTGATCACCACCTTCTACTCTCTACAGTGTGTGAGACTCCTATAAAAGTCAGGCCAGCATGAAATACTGGAACAGTGACTGAAATAATATTTATAGAGATTATGACTTTATTCCAAAAGGATATACATTTATATGGATATACTGTTATGATTTTTACAAGAATATATTTAATACTAAAGACATAGACATGATGCAATTGGACTAAGGTCACATGGTTTACACCCAGTGCACACTTTGCACAGAAATTAATATCTACCAGAGCACCAAACTTCACTTTTTATAATTAAAATCAGGACAACAGATAATTTGTTCAAAGAGTCTTTATTATGTAAAGAATTCAAATCACTCAGCTTTTGCCAAAATCACAGAAAGCAGCACACATGAGAACACACATGAGTATATTTGGAGATGAACACAAGCAGAGCACATGTAAGATGTGGGTGCTGGAGGAAGGATTGACACACAGGCCAGTGTGACAGCAGTGGGGCAGTAAGAAGCAGAGAGGCAGAGTACAGAACAGGGTAAAAACAGTGTAATCAGAGTGTGAGAGCTGGGCCTCTGCCCGGCCTACTCAGAGCAGTCGGCTGGCCTCAGCGTCTGAGGGACGGCGGACTGTGAGCCCTGTGTGGCCTCACAGGTCAGTGACCCCGCCTTCTTCCACTCGTCCGCACTGAGAGTCAGGGAGCTGCTCCAGCTGTACAGCCCGTCCTTCTCCAGGACCCCCGCGCCCCCGGCCACACCCGAGCTCCAGCTGCTACCGTCCACTTTCCAGTGCAGCTTCCAGTCTGAGGGGAAGCCCTTGTTGGCCAGGCACAGCAGTGTGGCCTTTCCCTGATTCAGCTCCACACTGGAGGGGGGCAGGACTGTGAGGGTGGGAACTGTGTCACCTGGGAGACACAGCACAGGTGTGAGGTCACAGAGTGGACACAGCAGAATGAGCCAATCAGAGCATTCAGACAGTAAGAGCTGAATGTCAAACTCAACACATCAGCACAACATGTGACTGTACTTTACACTGAAAGCTTTGTGAAGCACAAGAGGGACTGTTCCTCATTGCTAACCAAGGCAACATTTTACACCTCTTTCACAACCAGAGCCATTTCACCAAATTATATCATTATATCATTAAGCGATTAATAAATAAATTACAGATTAAATTACATGTAATAACACTCAAAAACGTGTAATTACTTGATTTACATAAAATGACTGAAGATAAACTCATTGTATTATTCATTCAAATATTATTAAATTAATATTTTATTCATCAAAATGTATCTATCCGAGCTGAGTGAAGTTTTAGGAGGTCATGAATACTGAACTGTGCAATTTATCATGAAATAAAATTAGAATCATAGCGTTGATTCGACTGTATCAAAATCGTAATTTTCAGCTGTATTGTTTCCACAATACCTGTATATTACGGACAAACGTTCAGAAAACATAATGGAGGGATTTTATTTAGAATTTACACAATTCGAAAAGAAGCATTTCCCGCAACTCAAGTTGCATAGTGACATAATGACGTAAACACTTTAAGAACGTAAATTTAAGTTGAACTATATTTAAATAATGCGTTTTTTATTTCATTCACTGACGCGCTTTTTCAACGAAATATTATAATCCTCCTTTCGAAAATACACCACTATAAATAGTGACATTAAGTACAGTTAACTGTAAATCCTTCCAGTCTTTAAATGTCAGAAATATGTTGTATTTGATTTAGAAAAATTCTGTGCGCGGGCAGCCGCAGTTACCAGATCATAGCTGTACCCCAACATGCTGAAATTAGAGTCAATATTGCCACCTCAGACACCCAAATGGAATTAAATAACTCTGGTTTCGTTAAAATGTGCGGAATATCGACGTGCAAAGATTTAACCTATGGAAAGTAACCTTACCTTCCCTCTACAACAAACCTTCATTTATCAAGCCCATTTGATATTCTTTACGCGCGCATCGGCAGTTACCAGATCTTAGCGGTATTCCAACATGCTTAAATTAAAGTCATTATTACCACCTCCGACACCCAAATATAATTAATTAATTGTGGGTTTTTTATAATGTGCGGAATGTGTATATGTGCAAAGATGTAGGCTTTGGAAAACAGCTGTACTCTCTAGAACAAACCTCCAATTAGCAAGTCTATTTGATTCTCATTAATGCTGACTCAGAATGAAGCATATGATTATACATATTATTTTGTTTCGAATATTCGGGAACATTAAAGAGACACCTTGCTTGCGCTCGAAAAAATGTATTGAATAGAAATGACTTACTTCCAATTGACAGTTTGGTGCCGCCGCCGAAAGTCAACCACAGTGATACAAACTCATTACACCGCTGTACAAAAACCTCTCGCTCAAGAGAAATAGCTTTCATTTCGCCGCTCTTCAAAATTAGACCCCCCGAAACTTTTTACAATGTCTGAGATTTATGTTCTTTTCATGAGCTCTAACATTTCGAAACTTATTGCAGTTGAACATCCTTTGCGCACCTTTATTCTTTGAATAAATGAGGAAAATAATAAACTGATATAATATATAGCCCAAATGGACAAGCGAAGTTCACAGATTCAACAACTGACGAAATAAGTTGTCTGAAAATACTCAAATATTTAAAAATGCAGATGTGGAGAGATTTGAAAGAAATATTACTTACGTCCAATTGACAGTTTGGTGCCGCCGCCGAAAGTGTACCACAGTGATACAGTCTCATTCATCGGCCGTACAAAAACCTCCAACTCAAGAGAGACGCATTTCCTTTGCCTGTGTTCATCTTTCACACATCACTCATCTCGCAATTTAAAATTACGAGCTGTTTTTACTTTGGGTTACATGTCGTTTCAGCAAATTTGTGTGTAATCTATATATTTTTATGTTCATATTTTATCTGTTAGCCCGTAAGTAAACAAACACGGACAGAAAGAAAGTAACAGAAAGAGTACAATCGCCTTGGTTACTCTTCAATGAAAATGTTACAGCTCTTATAACCTTGAATTATTTCTTGCAGAAACAAATCTCGTTTTTTCCCCACTTACTGCCGATATTCAGTCTGGTCCCACCACCGAAAGTCCACCACAGCATCTGAGTCTGAATAACTGCTGTTGAAAAACCTTCCTGCGCTGCAGCGACCGATCTGCACCGACAGGCTTCAGATTGTTACAGCACGTCTCCTGGTGGTCACTTGTACAACTACAACTGAAATATGTCTTGCTGTCCAACGAGAGCATGAAAACTCAGCGCCCCCATCTGCTCCCATATGCCATGGGGATTGTGTCTCCTCAGGTTATACAGCACTGAGTTTATTCTGTATTACACGCACTGCTTTGTTTATTGATACAATACCTTACTCACTGGGCCCCTATTATATCCCAGTATGAGTTTTGTTGGTACGTGATTTTTTTTTCTTTTTTCAATATCAGGCCCAAAGAAAATACATAAACATATTTTAATTCTCACTGGAACATTTGAGAGCTGCTGTCCTTTGGCCCTGCTGTCCTGGAACCAGAAAATAAACAGTGGAGAGTTCCCAAATCCTGTGTGTTACAAAGTGCAGCCATCTCACATCACAACCTCTCAGACCAGAGTCATAATCACTCTGAATGATTATGTACTGATATGAAACATATTTTAATGTAACGTCATATTGATTCTGTGGAATATTATAATCAGTGAAACACAGATCTTGTGTCTCAGTGTCCCTGGCTGTTGTGCAGGAGGTGCAGAGAAGGCTACTCCTCTTTGGCTGCAGTCAGAGCTTCCTGCTGCTGCCCACAGCCCTGGAAGCATTCAGGACCATGGACAGCCACAAGGTTACCCAGAGAGGTGAGGGTATGAAGAGAGTTTTACAGGGGGAGAGACCTAGAGGCCCATGGGTGCTTTTGTTACTTTTTTAGCCCTCCTCAGCTCAGAGATGGAAGACTGAGGCTACATGAAACCCAGAATGGGAGGAGCTATCCTATGATCACTGATGGCAACCAATCATTACATACTGCCGTGTAGCAACATACCTAAACATACCTGTGTGCGCCATTATCTCCAAATGGCGAAGACTTGGAACAGTGGTGAAACTTCCCAGGATTGCTCAACCTGCCACAATCTCTGCCAGGGCACAGCGGCACCTTATCCAGGAAGTGTCTAAAGACCCCAGAAAAGCTTCAAATAAACTGCAGGCCTCTCTAGCATCAGCTAAGATCAGTGTCCATGACTCTATGGTATGAAAGACACTGGGCAACACTGGGCCTCATGGAAGAGTGGGAAGGTGGAAACCACTGCTCTCCAAGAGAAACATAAAATCTCATCTCATATCTGCAAAAAAGCACATGGTTGATGCTCAAGTCTTTTAGGATAATATTCTATGGACAGATGAGTCAAAGGTGGAACTTGTTAGAGTGTGCGAGTCCTTCTTTGTCTGGCATAAAGCAAACACAGCATTCCACTGTAAGAATGTCATACCTACACTGAAGCATGGTGGCGGCAGTGTGATGGTATGGGAATGTTTTATTGCCTCAGGACCTGGACGACTTGTAATCTTTGAAGGAAGCATGAATTTGGATGTGTACCAGAATATTCTTAAGGAGAATGTCCGACCATCTGTGTGTGAGCTGAAGCTGAAGCGTAACTGGGTGATGCAGCGGGACAATGATCCTAAGCATGTGAGCAAGTCCACATCTGAATGGCTGAGAAACAAAATGAAAGTGTTGCAGTGGCCGAGTCAAAGTCCTGACTTGAACCCATCAGAGATGTTGTGGCAGGACCTGGAAAGAGCAGTTCATGCTCTCAGTTCATGACCTACAAATTTGTCAGGGATACAGAGGTTCTGCAAAGAAGAGTGGGCCAAGATTCCTCCTCAGAGATGTGAGAGGCTCATATCAAGTTATAGGAAGCATTTCATTACAGTTACTGCTGCTGTAAGGGTGGTCCAGCCACATATTCACTTTAAGGGGGCAATTACTTCTTCACAGGGACAATATTGGTAATTGGTGACTAACTCTCATGAGTGAATGAAATAATGATGTAAAAACTATGATTCATGTTTCTGTTGGTTTCCTTTTTCTAATATTATATTTTATTAGATTATCTAAAATCATTGAGCAAGAGAAATATAAAATAAAGGAGGAAACCAAACAGGGGGCAACAATTTTTCACGGCACTGTATGTTTAATAAAAAGTCAATATGAATTGTGGGTACTTTCTAGTGTAAAATACATTGTCAAATCAAAACTTTTTTTTTTGTTTGTTTAACACATTAAATAATTTAAATCTCATCCATGGAGACAGACAGATGTTTAATGGGATACTTTTGAAAAGCCAAAAATGAGCCACAAAAATGAGCTCAGAAGTGAATCTGCACCTCACTTATACAGTCAGTGCAGATGCAGTCATAGTGCTCTCCCTTTTAAGCAGCAGGGTCTTCTAAACCACCCTGCAATGTCATGATTTTAATTTCTGTACATGTGAATGTGTGAAGTGAACTGTGACTCTATGTCAAACCAGAGCAACTGACACCTCTGCTGCTGTCCTGGTGCTGCTGTTGAACTCTCTCTCTGTCACAGCCCACAGTCTCCAGTCCACAGCACTGCTGGGCGACAAGTGCCTGCTGTACCCAGGAAGACCATTTGCATAGAGAAGACACTTTGCATTGGCAGCACATGCTTCAGTGCTCTGGGAGTGTTTATAGTCCTGTGAGTTTAACACTTGATGACTGAGAGCTGTCCTTCATGGCAACAGAACCCACAGCAACAATGACTTTTATCACCATCTTCATCTGGGCACTTGCTTTCTGCATTCAGGGTAACATTCCTAAAACATATTCAAATTGTTATACTGTGTTCAATTTTAATGGAAGTATAAAAAGTAAATGTATTAAAAAAATATTAAATAACTGCCTGGGCAATAATGTGACATTCTAATGTGACTATGGATAACATAAGTATTTATTTTTTTAATTCTCCCCTTCAGAATGCACAGGACAGGTGACTGTGACTCAGACTCCTGCTGGTAAATCTGCTCTCATAGGAGACACTGTCACCCTGAGCTGTAGAACCAGCCCTGCTGTGTACACCAGTAGTGGTTATCACTATTTAGCCTGGTATCAGCAGAAACCTGGAGAAGCTCCTAAACTCCTGATCTATGCTGCAACATCACGTTACTCAGGGATTCCTGATCGATTCAGTGGCAGTGGATCTGGGACTGACTTCACTCTGACCATCAGTGGAGTCCAGGCTGAAGATGCAGGAGATTACTACTGTCAGAGTCAACACTACATCAGCAGTAGCTGGGTGTTCACACAGTGATAGAGAGGCGTACAAAAACCTCCCTCAGTCAGACTGCACAGAGACTGCACTGCTGCAGCTGGGACCTACTGCAGGTGCTGAGGGGGGAGGCACTGACCCGGGACACTGAGGGGTTCTGCTCCAGCACACTGAGCTTCTGAGGTTCAATAAACTCTCATACATCTAATTCACATCTAAAACACAAATACACTGAGACTGAATTTTAGTCAGGGTATCTGAGCCTTGAGAGGGAATGACAGTTATTTCAAATTCAAATGACAATGAATACAATTCAAAGTTGCTTGGTCAATCAGTTGAATGCTATTTTGTATCATATTAATAATGTTTTTAATGTATTGTCGTTGTACATATCTGTGGAAAGAGTAGCAGTGAACCCCCTGTGCAGGACAGTCCAGAGCGGGGGTGGGCAACCCTGGTCCTTGAGTGCCAGAGACGTTTCTGGTTTTCACTCCAGCCAAACCCATGACAGTGTAATCAGACAGGGGTTAATTAACAGACGGAGTTAATTATCAGGCTTTAATGACTGCAGCTGACCATGTGCTGGAGCTGGAAGAGGAGCTTCACCATTCAGGATTAGGCACTTCATAATTACTCAAACTGTACTTGAGAACTCGGGGCAGAACGAAATCCCGAAACGACTCTGGCACTCAAGGACCAGGGTTGCCCACCCCTGGTCCACAGGAATTACATAACTGCCCATAGTGCTGATCAGGGATGGAGGCTCTCTCTTCATTTTGGGAGATCTGCTCTCATAGGAGACACTATGTAATCACCCCCTGCAGATGCAGTCATAGTGCTCTCCCTTTTAAGCAGCAGGGTCTTCTAAACCACCCTGCAATGTCATGATTTTAATTTCTGTAAATGTTAATGTAACAGATAGTATGGACATGAATTAAGGAATAATTTAGAAACACAGCTTAAATCTATCAGAGAGACTGAACTAGTCAGGATCTGTAGTGTTGAACTGGATTGGACAGCGGTGCTGTTTCCATCAACAGCTTCACACCTGAGCTGACTCTTCCTCACCCTTACAGCTGTTACTGTATTATCCTCAACAATACTACGGTCACTTGGGTGCCACCTCAGTCCCTTGTGTTGAACACAGTGTGAAAGTGAGGCACTATCGGCCCCTCCATTGGACTGATGTGTGTTCTACAGAGGTGTTTCATAATCATTATTATGGTGTCTCTGTGGTTCTTCTCAAATAGAGACCATATAACCCCTCTTATATCACAGTAGGATGGCTCCCCCTTGTGGTGTGGAAAATCATCAAGTCTTAGTACAGTAAAAATCGTTGCTGTCCTGACTAGTTATTTATCAGTATGTGGCCCAGACTGATATTATTAAATACATATTGGTTTGTCTGAATCATTCAACAGAATGTTGTAATCTTAGCATCAAATGGCCCTCATTTGATGAGGTCAGCACAAACAGTCTTTAAACAGATAACCATATGGAATAACACATACCCTTTGCTCATGGTAATCTGCAACTATTCACATCATATGCATGATTTGATAGTGAGCGCTGTAGCGTGGGCGCTCTCTTACTGCGTAACCAAATGCATTTATTTGGAGCTGGTGCTGATCAGGACATCCTAAGACAGAGGAGAGAGACTCATGTGTGCTGGCAGGTAGAGGCATCCTTGATTCCATGGTGATGGCCAGGAGCCACGTGAGCACAGAGCCTTGGTAGACTCTCAGCCTCTGTCCCCACATCATCTCCTCCAGCAGAGGCATAAGCAGAGGAACTGCTGTGTGGAGACAATTCAACAGACTCAGCAAGAGCCTGAGAACGAGGTGAACAGTCAGAGGCTGGCTGCTCATTAAGTGGAGCCAAGCAGACTGGGTGAACTAGAGCTCTAACTCAGAGCTAGACCTACATAAATCAGACTCAAGGTAAATGTTAGCAGTGTAAGGTGAGAAGTGTCTGAGAGTCTTTCTACTCTGACTGATAAAACTCTTGGAGAAATTAATAGTTTGTCAATTTAACATGGTCTACTCATTTGAACAGCATGCCCATATATTTAAAGTTAAATGTACATAAAAGCAGTACATTATAATTTTCATTCATAACATCTTGATCTGCTCTGATCTATGTGCATAATCACTGGGTATGAAATACAGACACTGATATAACTCCCTTGTAAACAGAATGATGTCAATTCTGTCCAATTCTATGTTGTAAATTAAAAAGAATTAATTGTTTTAAATGACAGACAGAGTTTACAGTGCTGAACAAGCAAGAGTTTTATAAGAGTACCAACAACCGTTTTACACAGGCCTCCTCTGTGGTGTTAAAACCCATTCCAGCACAGTGGTCTTTATAATGGTACAGTACTGTTTATGATTTAATTTCTAGACCAAATGAGGCCATTTTTGAAAGACAAATTGGATGTGTTATTTAGGCTGCTTTAAAATAAAAGTGTTCATATGGGCTGTTTAGAAAAATATAATACACATGAATAAAATGTAAAAATCTCTTGAAGTAATATAGAAGGAAGTAACATAATCTTAAAATTTATTTTCAATTCTTATTTGCATACATTATATCATTTTTTGATGAAATATTACTTAACTCATATGTTATAACTTGCATTTTTACAAAGCCAACTCAAGTTGATAAAGGGACATCAAAGTGTATGGGACTTATTCTTAATTCTTCTTTGTAGTTCTCATAGACTACTGCAGCTCCCTCCTTGCTGGCCTTCCAGCATCTTCCATCAGACCCTTGCAGCTCATCCAGAAAGCTGCTGCTCGTCTGGTCTTCAACCTTCAAGCACAGACTGAAGACTCACCTCTCTCCTTCCCTCACTAGCTCCCCCACTTAGCCATAGTTTCACTTGTAGCAACCTAATCTTGTTGGTTTAGGATTGTTGTCAATATATTTGTCAAACAACTTCAGTATGAGCCTACAGACATCGGTATTTATTCCTGGTATTTTTCCCAAGTGAACGAGAACACTCGACACATCGAAAATGTCTCACCTTCATGTTGTGCACATAATGAGGCACAGAGGAGGAGCAGGAGGAGAAGGAGGAGGAGGAGGAGGAGGTGATGGGCAAATACCAGAAAAAATATGTTTGCCATGATACTGGAATATGAATCACATGTAACTTTTTTTAAATAATTTTTTTAAAGTATTACACCTGATGGGCTACTTTTCATCAACCTAACAGTTTACCTCAGGTAATAAGATAAAATGTTCGGCTCACGTAAAAAGATAAAATGTACATTAAAATTAATAATGAAGGACATTGTAAGTGACAAAAAGTTGATATTTTAATCACAGATATTTAGTACATTCAGATTTTACATGAGAGATGAATGAATTTAATAAGTTAATTATAAATGAATAAATACATTAAATACATGATAAATACATGTTTAAATACTGTAACCTTTGAACACAAATTTGTTCAAATATGTGTATAAATACTTGACAAAATAGGCATAAGAACTGTATTACAATGAACACTTAAAAAGAATTAAACACGTAATTTACAATGTTGTCCTCTTACAGGCTGCGTTTAGAGGGCAGTACTTGGGCTTAAATCCCAACACCCCTGTCCTGCGCCTCCACATGGGGGAAGGGGACCTGAGGAAAGACTTTGGCCTATCAAGGCAAACAGTGAAAGCCTTGGTCCACGCTCCGGGCTACGAAAAGGAGCATGGACGGGGGAAAGCCCTGGAGGTTGCCATGTATTTATATCGGCTGGCTGGTGCCACTTCCTATCGTGTGAGATCAGAGGCCTTTGATGTTCCCAGAACCACGACCCACGATGTTATCCACCGGGTGGCTGAGCACATCATGGGGATATTGGGAAGGGTGGTCCGTTTCCCCTCAGAAGATGAGCTGGAGGAGATTGGTGCAGGCTTTGCCCCAGCCTGGCTGGCTCCCCTGCCTTCCATCACGTGGCTGGCAGCATCGATGGAAGCCGCATCCGTTTAAAACCACCTGCCTTGAACAAGGAAGACCGCCTCAACAGGAAGCTGTTTCATTCCATTCAGCTCCAGGTGATCTGCAGTCATAAAGGCCGCTTCCTCGATGTCTTCGCAGGCCTGCCTGGTGCTGTCCATGAAGCACGGGTCCTGTGGTGGAGCTCGGTTTATGTGGAGCAGCTCCACCCACCTCCAGGATGGAGCATCATTGGGGATGGAGGCTATCCCTGCCTATCAGCACCCACGTCTCTTCTCCTCTCTCTCCACAGTCTCTCTCTTCTCCTCTCTCTCCACTTTCTCTTTCTCCTCTCCTCTCTCTCTCTCTCTCTCTCCCTTTTCTCCTCCCTCTCCAGCCATTCTCCCTCCCTCTGGTTCGCTCTCTCTCTCTCTCTCTCTCTCCAGTGCCTCTCTGTCTCTCTCTGTCTCTCCTGGTACATCCTCTCCCTCTCCTCATCCCTCTCTGCACACTCTGCTCCCACTCTGGCAGTAGGTGAGGTAGACTGGTCTGATGTATACTTGCAACATTTTCCAAATCAGTATATCATCCAGGTATCTCTGGTGGACTGGAATTTTCATTTTGTTCGCACACAGCATACTACATACTACATTTTAGCCAAAATCAGTACACACTTGTAGTACAGTACGTGGTTTCTAATATGGCCAACCATTTAGAAAACCCTAGCCACCCCCTACCACCTAAAACACCCTCGCCACTACTTATAATACAATAGCAGGATAAATTGCTGCCTACGTTCAATATGGGGTAGGCCGGCCTAACTCTCCTGCTGGCCTCATCATAATAGCGCTCTCCTTGTCATGCTTGGGTGCCTGCGGCAGCACGAACCGACTGTACGCTGACTACGTCTTCCTCCAATGTCTTCCTCCAACGTCATAGGCAGTGTGCAGTTGGTGGTGCAGCCGCAACATGAAAAGAAGCGAGAGCGTTGTCACGTGAATCGAAGGAGTCACGTACTCGACTTCTCCTGCGGTGAGGTCAAGAAGTTATGTTGAATGTTATGTTGCTATGTGGTTGATATGGCGTTGCTATGGTGTTCTAGGTAGTTGCTAAGGTGATGCTAGACGCTAGCTATGGTATTCTATGTGGTTGCTAAGGTGTTTCGAGATGGTTGCTATGGTGGTTTAGGTGGTTGCTAGGGAGTTGTGAGGTGGTTTCTATGGTTTTCAAAGTTGTTGCCTAGCAACACCCTAAAAACCACTTAGAACACCATAGCAACCTCCTAGCAACACCCAAGCAACCACCTAAAACACCATAGAAACTGCCTAGAAAAACCTTTGCTATGGCATTCCAAATGGTTGTTGTTATGTCGTTAGGCAGTTGCTATGGCATGATAGGTGGTTACTAATGTGTTGCTATGTCGTTGATATGGCGTTGCAATTGTGTTCTATGTAGTTGCTATGGTGTTGCTAGACACTAGCTATGATATTCTAAGTGGTTGCTTAGGTGTTTCTAGATGGTTGCTATGGTGCTTTAGGTGGTTGCTATGGAGTTAAAGTTGTTGCCTAGCCACACCCTAAAAACCACTTAGAACACCATAACAACCTCCTAGCAACACCCTAGCAACTACCTTAAACACTATAGCAACTGCCTAGAAAAACCTTTGCAATGGCATTCTAAATGGTTGTTATGATGTTGTTAGGCAGTTGCTATGGCATGATAGGTGGTGACTAATGTGTTGCTTTGTGTTTGATATGGCGTTGCTATGGTGATCTATGTAGTTGCTAGGGTGTTGCTAGATGCTAGCTATGATATTCTAAGTGGTTGCTAAGGTGTTTCTAGATGGTTGCTATGGTGTTTTAGGTGGTTGCTAGGGTGTTGCTAGGTGGTTTCTATGGTGTTTAAAGTTGTTGCCGAGCAACACCCTAAAAGCCACTTAGAACACCATAGCAACCTCCTAGCAACACCATAGCAACCACCTTTAACACCATACCAACCGCCTAGAAAAACCTTTGCAATGGCATTCTAAATGGTTGTTATGATGTTGTTAGGCAGTTGCTATGGCATGATAGGTGGTTACTAATGTGTTGCTATGTGGTTGATATGGCGTTGCTAAAGTGTTCTACGTAGTTGTTTTGGTGTTGCTAGACACTAGCTATTATATTCTAAGTGGTTGCTATGGTGTTTTAGGTGGTTGCTATGGTGTTGCTCAGTGGTTTCTATGGTGTTCAAAGTTGTTGCCTAGCCACACCCTAAAAACCACTTAGAACACCATAACAACCTCCTAGCAACACCATAGCAACCCCCAAGAAACACCTTTGCAGTGGCGTTCTATGTGGTTCTAAGGATATTGCTGGGCAGTTTCTATGGCATGAAAGTTGGTTACTAAGGTTTTCTTACATGGTTGCGATGGTTTTGCTATGTTAGCTTTGGTATTCTAAGTTACTACAAGTAGCAGAATGACAATATATTAATACAGGTATGGTGAAGCACAACAAGATTGACCAGTAATTTTATTACTGCAGTTATGCCCTGTGGATAATTATACATTCACAATGATGATGATATAATAATCATAAATATAGTGATATAATAATAAACATACATCCTTTATAAACAAATACCAGTACCATTACCAACAGCAAGAATAAGAATCATAACGATAATTTTCATCATCATCATCATCATCATCATCATCATCATCATCATCCAGTAAACCTTTACCTGATTCATGCTACTTACCCATGCTGTAGCTTACCCACTAAATGAACCATGACCACACTTATGCACTGCTCACTTTTACCTTGCAGTGAATGCTCATCATAGTCTATCATATTTGTCTTTCTGTGGGGTGGACCTGTTTTACACCTTATCATACAGCACCACACATGACAATGCATAAATACACATGTCATTACACAGTGGACAGTGCAATCACATGCAAACTCAAAGTTTCTTCTGAAACTCTAAATGTAGTTTTATTTGTACTCCTTTTATTTGGGAACTTACAGTCTGTTGTACCTGCATAGCATATCCAATGTTTGCACCTCACTGGATTCAGTAGACCCAGGCAAACATGATCTTACTATTATACAAATATGCAGTAAAACCTAAAAGTTATTATCTGATAATCAACTGAAATCAATAAAAATACATTCCATAAAGTAATCATCTTTACAAGGAAAATTCTACTTTATAAGAGTACCCTTTCTTGAAATGATGTAGAATTCAAAAGTAAGATCACAGAGGTATGTGCACACATATTCATGTAATTTGGCGAATATTTCATCCTTTGAGATTTGAAATGTTGGCTCTGTTAGAAAGATTCTGGGTCTCTTTGAGTGGAAACACTTGCCTGTGGCATCACTGAGATATTCACATGTTTGTCAGGATGAGCCACCACAGGGCCAGTGGGAGGAAGTGGTCACACACAATGGGCCAATGGGAGGAAGTGGTCACACACAATGGGCCAATGGGAGGAGGTGGTCACACATAATGGACCAATGGGGGGAGGTGGTCACACACAATGAGCCAATGGGAGGAGGTGGTCACACACAATAAACCAATGGGAGAATGTGTTCACACACAACATGCCAATGGCAGTAGATGGTCACACACAATGGGCCAATGGGAGGAGGTGGTCACACACAATGGGCCAATGGGAGGAGGTGGTCACACACAATGAGCCAATGGGAGGAGGTGGTCACACACAATAAACCAATGGGAGAATGTGTTCACACACAACATGCCAATGGCAGTAGATGGTCACACACAATGGGCCAATGGGAGGAGGTGGTCACACACAATGGGCCAATGGGAAGAGGTGGTCTCGCACAATGGGCCAATGGGAGAAGGTGGTCAAAAACAATGGGCCAATGGGAGGAGGTAGTTACACACCTCCTCCCCTAATTTGGCGAATATTTCATCCTTTGAGATTTGAAATGTTGGCTCTATTAGAAAGATTCTGGGTCTCTTTGAGTGGAAACACTTGCCTGTGGCATCACTGAGATATTCAAATGTTTGTCAGGATGAGCCACCACAGGGCCAGTGGGAGGAAGTGGTCACACACAATGGGCCAATGGGAGGAGGTGGTCACACATAATGGACCAATGGGAGGAGGTGGTCACACACAATGAGCCAATGGGAGGAGGTGGTCACACACAATAAACCAATGGGAGGAGGTGGTCACACACAATGGGCCAATGGGAGAAGGTGGTCAAAAACAATGGGCCAATGGGAGGAGGTGGTTACGCACAATGGGTGAATGGGAGGAGGTGGTCATACACAATGGGCAAATCACTTTAAAAACTTTAATCATGTAAGATGGATTATTCTGGAACAATCTGAAAGGAAAAATCTGCATTTGGCATCAGAGAGACAGTGGCTGGGCTACAACTACCTGCTGTACCCAGGAAGACCATTTGCATAGAGAAGACACTTTGCATTGGCAGCACATGCTTCAGTGCTCTGGGAGTGTTTATAGTCCTGTGAGTTTAACACTTGATGACTGAGAGCTGTCCCTCATGGCAACAGAGCCCACAGCAACAATGACTTTTATCACCATCTTCATCTGGGCACTCGCTTTCTGCATTCAGGGTGAGAGAAATACTTTGTCAAATTCAAATGATTCTCTAACTACAGAAAATATCAGACATTATTTTTGTAATTTATAGTAATAAATGTAGGTTCAAATCTGTAAGTGCACATTGTTGTAGTAATACTTTTTACAAAGTAAATCTCTCTCTCTCTGCAGGGTCTTGGGGGCAGGTGGTTCTGACTCAGTCTCCAGCCCAGTCAGTCCAGACGGGTCAGTCAGTCTCTATTGACTGTAAGGCCAGTACTGCAGTTGCCCAATATAGTGGTGCTCAGTACTATCTCCACTGGTACCAGCAGAAATCTGGAGAAGCTCCCAAACTCCTGATCAAACTCACATCAGAGAGAGTATCTGGAGTGCCCTCTAGATTCAGTGGCAGTGGGAGAGGAAATGGCCTCGACTTCACTCTGACCATCAGTGGAGTCCAGGCTGAGGATGCAGGAGATTACTACTGTCAGAGTGCACACTGGATCAGCAGTAGCTATGTGTTCACACAGTGATAGAGAGCCGTACAAAAACCTCCCTCAGTCAGACTGCACAGAGACTGCACTGCTGCAGCTGGGACCTACTGCAGGTGCTGAGGGGGGAGGCACTGACCCGGGACACTGAGGGGTTCTGCTCCAGCACACTGAGCTTCAGTGGTTCAGTTATAACTCTCTCACACTCTGCATACTGATATAGTGTAGCTGCAACCTAAAAACAGTTCCATTGGTTCACTGAACTCCAAAAATAACACTCATATATTGACACTGAATTCAGTTGCCAGAATATCCAAAACACGTAATGACAGCTGGGGGAAATTCAAATGGCGGCTTTAAAAACATTCTAAAAATTCTGAACTGCCCAGATGAATGAGTGTCAGTTAATTAAAAGCATTTTTATAATAAATATTTTGACAATAAAGCAGTTGTATATAACGTGTCCCAAGAAATAGTGGCAGGGCAGTCCAGAGTACTCTCCCCCATCACACCACATACAAGCTGCCATTAAATACACTTACCAAAGGAGGGAGACAGAGCCCATCTGTTGCTCGTGTTTCACATACATTACATTAGAGGAGACCCGAAGCTGCAGAGACACGCTATGTGAAATATACTGTGATACTGTGTGACACATGTACCGTGTGATACATGTAAAAACATTGAATGATATTTAATGATATCATGTAATATTGTGGTTGCAGTCATGCCTGCTTTAGGCCTCTGTAGCAAATTGGCTGAATTTAACGGGAAAACTAACAGGTGTTTTTTATTTTATTTATTTATTTATTTATTTATTTATTTATTTATTTATTTATTTATTTATTTATTTATTTATTTATTTATTTATTTATTTTTAGTTTCTAAATTTTAGTTATCAGAAAAACATATTTTGGAATGCAAGAGCAAGGTGACCCCATTGTGTTGTTTGTACAAGTGGCACATGAAATGTGCAACCCAATAAGGTACAAATAACAGGACCCAAACAACTAAAGAATCACACCTTTCATCTGGCCCTTCACCTTAACACATGTATAACAGTAGAACAGAAGCAGTAGTGTTAGCAGGGAGAACAGCCGAGCTATCGCTGAGCTAAGAGAGGAGGCTGCCACTCTGAGGCAGGACAACCAGGCCCTGAGAGCCCAGCTGGCTGCTGTAAAAGAGCACATGCAACACAGGGAGAGATCTTTCATCAAGGAGATACAGCACCTATGAGAGCAGCTTCAGGAGCTCATATGTACTTCATGTACCACTGGAAACACACACACTGACACACAAACCATTCCCCTCAAAACAACACACCTTCCAATGACACAAACTACACTCTGTGCACAGCCCCCTGCCAAACTACTGGCCCAGAGAGACACAACCACTCCTCCTGACACAACGCAATCAACAGAGTCCAACAGTCCCCCCAGCACACAGGCCGACACCCCCTCCCTCCCAGACTCACACCCTTCCCCAAACACACACCCCTCTCTGCATTACAACCCCCAGAAGAAAACAACAAACACCACCAGAAGCTGAAGAGGTCCTTCTCATGGACTCAATGGGAAGTTTTTTGAATCCAAAAAGCTATTCCCAGCCCAAAAAGTAAAGGCTATGCGCTGCAGTAACACAGCACGGGCCCTGGAGCTTCTCAAACAGGACACACTGGGGAGCACTCACTGGGACCAATAACCTGCATCGCCTGCACCACAACAACGGCAGCGCAGAGAGGAGGGGAGCCGAGAGAGCCTCCCAGGAGTCTCCTGATAGCCGGGTGATCATCTCCACCCTGCTGCCCCGCACCGAGGTCTCCCCCCATGTGATCAGAGACATCAATGTGGAGATGGCCAGAGGACGTGCTGCACCTGGCTCACCACCCCACCATCAGCCCATGGCACCTCTACGATGGGCAGCATTTACACCATGAAGGTGTGAAGCTCTTTGCCAAAAGTCTAAAAGACGCAGCATTGGGCTGTAATCCACTCAGCCCCCCCGCACCATCAATCGAGCCCGAGTCAGGGTGCAGCCCCCCTGTGCCACGGGTCACCGTCCTTAAAGTCCACACCAGCCTCACAGCACTGCCCAGCCCCCCAGGGCCTCTCCAGCACCCATCCACCTGCAGAGCTCCAGCCCTGTACCTCCCAGAGCACACCCGCAGCAGAATAAACCCAGCTACACTGCAGTCATACTGCATGATCATTAAACAGCCTTACAGCCCCAAACAGAGTGTGGACTTATTTTTGCCATGAGATGTCTTAAGACTCTTCACTTATTCCACACTCAGGTAATGGTGCCTCTCGCTCACTGCTAATGGTTTATATCAGTGCAGCTTAACTCAGCTCATCAAGACTTTCCCCTGATCCAGTCCTTTTACTCAGGACACAGAGCTGCTCTGCTCCCATCCCTTTCAAAGCTACTGTGTCAGTAATAAAACCAGGTGCTTCTGATAATCTTTGGTGAGCACTGGGTTCTGTATATCCATCTTCTTCACAGTTCACATGTTGCTGGTTAAATGTTTTCATGTGGAGTGCAGTGACCTGTGTTTCTCACAAAGAGGAGAGTTAATCAAAAATCAAACTGATACTTGCTGATGTTAGCCAGACAGTTTTAGGTAACATGATTAAAAGCTAAGATAGATAAAGAGAGTGAAAGTATGAAGAGGAAAATTCTAAAGATTGAGACACATATGCTTAAAACATCCCCTGTTGGATGTTGTTCTGCTGTCTTACAAATTCATATTCAGAATTGGCATATGAAAATTATCATGGAACATAATTGCATGAGTTAAGGTACATTTTTATGTGCAATATATAACCTGGACATGACAGTGAAAGCCCAAAAATCTGTTCCTTGCTGTCCTGGTGCTGCTGTTGAACGCTCTCTCTGTCACAGCCCACAGTCTCCAGTCCACTGCACTGCTGTGCTACAAGTGCCTGATGTACCCAGGAAGACCATTTGCATAGAGAAGACACTTTGCATTGGCAGCACATGCTTCAGTGCTCTGGGAGTGTTTATAGTCCTGTGAGTTTAACACTTGATGACTGAGAGCTGTCCTTCATGGCAACAGAACCCACAGCAACAATGACTTTTATCACCATCTTCATCTGGGCACTCGCTTTCTGCATTCAGGGTGAGATTCAAAAATATTTAAATAGATATGGTATATTTTATTTGAATCAAAGGGAAGTATATGGCTGAAATTAACTGTATGAAATAACTGTCAGGGCAATGGTGAGAAATTCTAATGTGCCAATCGAAAATTTTTGTATTTATTTTTTATTCTTCTCTTCAGAATGCACAGGACAGGTGACTGTGACTCAGACTCCTGCTGGTAAATCTGCTCTCATAGGAGACACTGTCACCCTGAGCTGTAGATCCAGCCCAGCAGTTAACACCAACTGTGGTGGTACCAACAACTGCTTGGCCTGGTATCAGCAGAAACCTGGAGAAACTCCTAAACTCCTGATCTATGGAGCAATATCACGTTACTCAGGGATTCCTGATCGATTCAGTGGCAGTGGATCTGGGACTGACTTCACTCTGACCATCAGTGGAGTCCAGGCTGAAGATGCAGGAGATTACTACTGTCAGAGTTACCACTACATCAGCAGTAGCAATGTGTTCACACAGTGATAGAGAGCCGTACAAAAACCTCCCTCAGTCAGACTGCACAGAGACTGCACTGCTGCAGCTGGGACCTACTGCAGGTGCTGAGGGGGGAGGCACTGACCCAGGATACTGCTGTACTGCCAGCAGGGCTCTAGGGGGCAATAGAGAGCCACAGACCTGTATATAAACCTCTCTGAGCTGAAGAGGAGCTTCTCTGTGTCACACACAGAACCAACATCAGAGCTGCTACTGCTGAACCACACACTTCTGTACCACAACATCACTTATTTTATGTGCAGAGACAATTCACACTGACACAGAGATGAGAAGATTAACATTAGAAATCTCGAAGAAACCAAGAGCATCATGGATATAACACAGCATTGGAAATAGATAAACCAGAACATGTAAGAGTTTGCTGATGAACTGCACCATTATAAACCTGGAACTCTCACTGAAAGCTTAAGAGTGACACAGTAACACACACACATAAACAGCATACAGATAGCTGGTGTCACACTGCTACATCTCTACATAATAATTCCCATTTGGTACATTCTGTAATATACCAATATATTGATGAAAAGTTATGTTCAGCTCATAACAGATCATTCTGCCTTTGAACTTGGTTAAAAAGAAAAGAAGTTGAGAATATTTAGGTTTTGCTGTTTAACTTCAAATCAGAGCTTTTACATTCAGGAGTAAAATTATTTTCACAGGCCCAGCCAGTCCTGTGCTACGGCTCTGTGCTGGGGAGGAGAGCTCTGTGCTGGGGAGGAGAGCTCTGTGCTGGGGAGGAGAGCTCTGTGCTGGGGAGGAGAGCTCTGTGCTGGGGAGGAGAGCTCTGCTTTGGGGAGGTGAGCTCTGTGCTGGGGAGGAGAGTTCTGTGCTGGGGAGGAGAGCTCTGTCCTGGTACAGTGAGTTTCATAGAAGATGAAGACAACACAACTTCCATTTCCCTGATTTTATTTATTACACTAATAGTGTCAATAGATGAGGGAAATTCATGCTGAAGTTTCCATTTAGAGATGGATAGAGAGTAAAATCACTCAGCTGTAAGCAGTGCTTGCTGCTTTCAGAGCAGATGTGAGAGTGTGAGTTCATTCAGCTGTGAAATCTCTAATCTGAGCATCATGCAAATGCAGGTCCCTGGTACAACCACCTCCCTTTTCCCCTTCATCGTCACTACAGAGCTAAAGCCTCCACCTCCTCATCTTCAGTGCACATATGAGGCCAGCTGCACACAGCTGTCTCAGTCAGGGCTATTTTGGGCTGAGAAACTGTGAGCTTTTGGGCTGAAAGTCACATTTGCATATTTGGGGTGGGGCCGGCTGCTTCTGCTGTCCCTCAGTGGGACTGATTCTCTCTCAGAATAGAGCAGCACGGTGGCCAGGTGTCTGGCCCGTCCCCAGGGGGTTAGTGTGAGCTGTGCGCACATCCTGCTGCACAGAGCTGATCTGAGCACACTGCACACATCACTCCTCCTCTCCTCTGCTGGGAAACTGCTGCTCTTTCACTGATCCCAGATCAGTTACCTCTCACACAGTCTCTGATCACTACCTTCTACTTTCTACAGTGTGTGAGACAGCTATAAAAGTCAGGCCAGCATGAAATACTAGAACACTGACTGAAATAATATTTATAGTGATTATGACTTTATTACAAAAGGATATACATCTATATGGATATACTGTTATGATTTTTACCTGAGAATATTTAATACTAAAAACATGGACAAGTTTACACCCAGTGCACACTTTGGACAGAAATTTATATCCACCAGAGCACCAAAGTTCTCTTTTTGTAATAAAAACCAGGACAACAAATGATTTGTTCAAAGAGTCTTTATTATGTAAAGAATTCAAATCACTCAGCTTTTGCCAAAATCACAGAAAGCAGCACACATGAGAACACACATGAGTATATTTGGAGATGAACACAAGCAGAGCACATGTAAGATGTGGGTGCTGGAGGAAGGATTGACACACAGGCCAGTGTGACAGCAGTGGGGCAGTAAGAAGCAGAGAGGCAGAGTACAGAACAGGGTAAAAACAGTGTAATCAGAGTGTGAGAGCTGGGCCTCTGCCCGGCCTACTCAGAACAGTCGGCTGGCCTCAGTGTCTGAGGGACGGCGGACTGTGAGCCCTGTGTGGCCTCACAGGTCAGTGACCCCGCCTTCTTCCACTCGTCCGCACTGAGAGTCAGGGAGCTGCTCCAGCTGTACAGCCCGTCCTTCTCCAGGACCCCCGCGCCCCCGGCCACACCCGAGCTCCAGCTGCTACCGTCCACTTTCCAATGCAGCTTCCAGTCTGAGGGGAAGCCCTTGTTGGCCAGACAGAGCAGTGTGGCCTTTCCCTGATTCAGCTCCACACTGGAGGGGGGCAGGACTGTGAGGGTGGGAACTGTGTCACCTGGGAGACACAGCACAGGTGTGAGGTCACAGAGTGGACACAGCAGCATGAGCCAATCAGAGCGTTCACACAGTAAGAGCAGAATGTCAAACTCAACACATCAGCACAACATGTGACTGTACTTTACACTGAAAGCTTTGTGAAGCACAAGAGGGACTGTTCCTCAGTGCTAAGCAAGGCAACATTTTACACCCCTACACATCCAGAGCCGTTTCATTAAATTATATTCATCATCATGCAATTATTAAATGACTTACATATTAAAATATAGGTAACATCACTGTAAAATATAATTGCTTGATTTATAAAAGGACTGTAAATTAACCAAAAATATTATTAATTAAAATTTCATTAAAGTAGTCGTATTACATTCGTATTTTATTCAAGGTATGGAAATGTGTCTATCCAAGATTTATACAGTGAACAATACTTTTAAGCGGCCATGAAAACTAAACTACATAATATATCAAGGAATAAAATATGAATTGAAATATCCTACAAATACCATTGGTTCGATTGTATCAAACCTGCATTAAACTGTATTGTTTCAATAATACATTTTACTGATATACTTTCGGAAAGTATAATGGAGGGATTTAATGTAAAATTTAAACAATTAGAAATTACCCATTTTTGGACATATCTGGCAGTTTCGGTTAAATAGTAACACACGCGAACACTTACAAGAACTTATTAATTTGAAAAATATTTAAATAATACATGTAGTACTCCAGTTAATGGCGCGCTTTTTAAAATAAAGATTATCATCTACCTTTCGAATACATATCAGAAAACAAACGCAGACATTAAGTGCAGTTCACTGTAAATCTTTCCAAGCAATAGTTCATGTTTAAATCAGAAATATGTTACATTCGGAAATCGAGGGAAATTGACAAATAATATCTTTTACGCGCGCATCCGCAGTTACCAGATCTTAGCGGTATCCCAACATACTGAAATAAGAGTCAGTATTACCACCTCCGACACGCAAATGGAATTAATTAACTTTGGGTTTTTTATAATGTGCGGAACATATATGTGTAGACTTTGGAAAAGAGCTGTACTCGTTAGAAGAAACCTTCATTTAGCAAGTCTATTTGATTATCATTTATGCGAACCCAGAATTAAGCATATTATTGTACATATTATTTTGTAAAGCTTTTCGAATATTCGTGAACTTAATGTTTAAGAGACACCTTGCTTGCGCTCGGAGAAATTTATTGAATAGAAATGACTTACGTCCAATTGACAGTTTGGTGCCGCCGCCGAAAGTCAACCACAGTGATACAAACTCATTACACCGCTGTACAAAAACCTCTCGCTCAAGAGAGACAGCTTTAATTTCGCCACTCTTCAAAATTTGACCCCCCCGAAACAGTGTATGAGATTTATGATCTTTTCATGAACTCCGGCATTTCAGAAGTTATTTTTTGGTGAATATACTTTGTGCACCCTTATTCTTATGAAGCGAAGTCATAACTTGATAATGTGTAGCCCATATGCACAAGCAAAGTTCACAGTTCCAACAATTAACGACATGAGTTTTCTGAAACCGAATACTCAAATATTTAAAAATGCAGATGTGGATAGATCTGAAAGAAATATTACTTACGTCCAATTGACAGTTTGGTGCCGCCGCCGAAAGTGTACCACAGTGATACAGTCTCATTCATCGGCCGTACAAAAACCTCAAACTCAAGAGAGACGCATTTCCTTTGCCTGTGTTCATCTTTCACACATCACTTATCTCGTAATTTAAAGTTGTGAGTTGTTTTTACTATGGGTTACATTTCGTTTCAGCAAATGTGTGTGTAATCTATTTATTTTTATGTTCATATTTTATCTGTTACCCCGTAAGTAAACAAACGCGAACAGACAGAAAGTAAGAGTACAAACGCCTTGGTTACTCTTCAATGAAAATATTACAGCTCATATAACCTTGAGATGTTTCTTGCAGAAAAAATCACGTTTTTTCCCCCACTTACTGCCGATATTCAGTCTGGTCCCTCCACCGAAAGTCCACCACAGTATCTGAGTCTGAATAACTGCTGTTGAAAAACCTTCCTGCGCTGCAGCAACCGATCTGCACCGACAGGCTTCTGCGGGATTGTTACAGCACGTCCCCTGCTGGTCATTTGTACAACTACAACTGAAATATGTCCTGCTGTCCAACGAGAGCATGAAAACTCAGCAGAAAACCCCCATCTCTCCCATATGCCATGGGGATTGTGTCCCCTCAGGTTATACAGCACTGAGTTTATTCTGTATTACACTCACTGCTTTGCTTATAGATATAATACCTTACTCACTGGGTCCCTATTATATCCCAGTATCAGTTTTGTTGGTATGTGATTTTTTTTTTCTTTTTTGAATATCAGGCCCAAAGAAAATACATAAACATATTGTAATTCTCATTGGAACATTTGAGAGCTGCTGTCCTTTGGCCCTACTGTCCTGGAACCAGAAAATAAACAGTGGAGAGTGCCCAAATCGTGTGAGTTATAAAGTGCAACCATCTCACATCACAACCTCCCAGACCAGAGTCATAATCACTCTGAGTGATTATGTACTGATATGAAACATATTTCTTTGGAAAGTCATATAGATTCTGTGGAATATTATAATCAGTGAAACACAAATCTTGTGTCTCAGTGTCCCTGGCTGTTGTGCAGGAGGTGCAGAGAAGGCTACTCCTCTTTGGCTGCAGTCAGAGCTTCCTGCTGCTGCCCACAGCCCTGGAAGCATTCAGGACCATGGACAGCCACAAGGTTACGCAGAGAGGTGAGGGTATGAAGAGAGTTTTACAGGGGGAGAGACCTAGAGGCCCATGGGTGCTTTTGTTACTTTTTTAGCCCTCCTCAGCTCAGAGATGGAAGACTGAGGCTTCATGAAACCCAAAATGGGAGGAGCTATCCTATGCTCACTGATGGCAACCAATCATTACATACTGCTGTGTAGTAACATACCTAAACATACCTGAATCACAAAAAATAATGGGATCATAAAAAAGAAAGAAAGTATTTTGTAGTAACTAAATCACTATTAAAATGGATCAACACATACAGTGCCGTGTTAATGGTTTTGCCCCCATTTTTTTTTTTTTTGCATATTTCTCTCACTGAATGGTTTCAGATAATCAAATAAAATATATTATTAGACAAGGGAAACCCAAACAAACATAAAACATAACTTTTACATCCTTACTTCATTAATTCAATCGAGAAAGTCACCAAATACCCATGCTGGCCCTATGAAAAAGTAATTGCCGCCTTTGTTTTAAACAAATAAATCAACATATTTGTGATTTAAAATTAAATTGAGGTGACTGGACACAGCTTGTCTTGATTGCAACCAACCTTGTTGAGTTTAGAAAGGATATATACTGAACCAAACCATCAGAAAGAAGTATTCACCTCAAAGTTTCTACAGGCACACAATGCCATAATCAAAGGAGCTCCCAGAACAACTGAGGATAAAAGCTGTGGAACCAAACCAGTCTGTAAAAGGTTACAGAGTCATTTCTATGGCATTTGTCAAAATCTGAGGTTTCTTCGTGCAATTTCACCTGCTCAAAGGCCAATGCTGCATCTATAGAGATGAGTCAGAGGAGGGGTGTGTGTGCTGTTTAACAGGGGTACAAGTGAGAAAAAGAATATGATGGCAAAATGTGAATGATGTTGGATTGAATTGTGGTTCTGCTGTCCAGACACTGTTACACCAGTGTTAAACTGCTCTGTCTGTATCACAGCCCATAAGCCCTAGTCTGCCTCCACAGCACTGCTGGGCTACAAGTGCCTGCTGTACCCAGGAAGACCATTTGCATAGAGAAGACACTTTGCATTGGCAGCACATGCTTCAGTGCTCTGGGAGTGTTTATAGTCCTGTGAGTTTAACACTTGATGACTGAGAGCTGTCCTTCATGGCAACAGAACCCACAGCAACAATGACTTTTATCACCATCTTCATCTGGGCACTTGCTTTCTGCATTCAGGGTGAGATTTATCAAGCTATCAAATACATGTGTGAATATAATGTATATTGGTTATATATATATATATATATATATATATATATATATATATATATATATATATATATATATATATTTATTTTTTTTTTTTTTTTTTTTTTGATTAGATTCATAAAAATATATTTATTCATGTATTATTTCTAATGTGTGTTGTTTTCATTTTCTTCTCTTCAGAGTCTACAGGACAGGTGACTGTGACTCAGACTCCTGCTGGTAAATCTGCTCTCATAGGAGACACTGTCACCCTGAGCTGTAGAACCAGCCCACCAGTTTATATGCAGGGTGGTCATTACCCTTTTCTCTGGTACCAGCAGAAACCTGGAGAAGCTCCTAAACTCCTGATTTACCGCACAAATCAGCGCCATTCAGGGATTCCAGCTAGATTTAGTGGCAGTGGATCTTGGACTGACTTCACTCTGACCATCAGTGGAGTCCAGGCTGAAGATGCAGGAGATTACTACTGTCAGAGTGTACACCACATCAGCAGTAGCTGGGTGTTCACACAGTGATAGAGAGCCGTACAAAAACCTCCCTCAGTCAGACTGCACAGAGACTGCACTGCTGCAGCTGAGACCTACTGCAGGTGCTGAGGGGGGAGGCACTGACCCGGGACACTGAGGGGTTCTGCTCCAGCACACTGAGCTTCTGTTGTTCAATAATAGCTTTCTCACACTCAGCAATCTAATAGAATGAAGGCCAATAATAATGACTCCATGCTGTGTCATTCAACACGATGTCACAGCATTTTAATCCCTGTACAACCTGTAAAACCAAATATCAGGAAATATTTTTTTCTGTTTCAAAACCTGCTGGATGAATTAGTTTATGCGTATGAAATGTTAGTGTTTTCCAAACATAAAAAGTATACAAACATAAGTTCATTCACATTTCATCAGTCTGTCTGTGGAGTCACTCAGTCTGGAGAACTTTCATTTAACTCACTTCACAGTAGCTGACATTACACACAGTGACCACAGGAGGGAGTTAGAACACCATCTCTCACCTGGTGTTATAACACTGTAATAACAGAGAGGAAGCTACAGTTTGGTATCAAATTCTGATCTGAGAAGTTCCAACCAGTGCTGTTTAACACATGTGATGGCCCTATAAATATGATTGGTTGTTGAAAATGGGGGCAAGTAAACAATTAAATTAAAAATAGTGAAAAGGAAATGTCAAACAGAGACACTCAGAGCTGCTCTTGATTTAATCTGTCAGTAATATGAGAGGTGAAACATCCCAGTGATCCCATTGCCAACAGAAGGCTCTTCACTGTGCTCATATCATAACTACAGTGTGAAATGCTGAGAAAGGAACTGATCACTGTGATACAGGGAAACACTGACAGTGATACAGTCTTTCACTTTAATTTCACATGGAGATTCTGTGTCTGAATCACTCTCTGTGTCTGACTGTGAGACACATATTTCAATGGTGAGTGAATTAACATAAAATATAATTTTTTAATTCCATTGTTAAGTTGTATTTCCTGTATAAGCTGTAAACAATTTTATCATTAATAAACATCACTTTATTTACTTAAAACATCATTGTACACATATCTTAAGGTTATGTGGACTATATTATGTACTATTTAATCATAAATAATGAAACTCTGGTCTCAGTGGTAAAATTGAAAAATAGCCATTAATGATTATTCTGCAACATTTTGAATGGAAGGCAAAGAAATCCAGAACATTCCAGAAGCATTACAACAAAATTCCAACACAATCTGGAGAAAAAAAGCATACGGCATCAAAGAGATATTCCTTCACTCATATTTTATACAGAATCATTAACACCATTTGGTGCAGTAGAATGATTCATTGCTGGATAGTATTTAAATATGATGGCTCTATTTTACCAAAAGGTCTTATGATGGTGTGTCACCATTGAAATACAGAACCAAAATGGGTCCCATTAACAGGGTACTGCAAGGCAGACAGACGTAAAAAATAAACCAAAGTTTATTGCAGCCAAAATCAAGTTCACAATCCAAAATCAGGGTCAAAAACAGGCAGAGGTCAAAACTATTAAGACACGGTAAATGCACCAAAACACAATCCAAAAGACACAAAGAGAAAAACAGACGGAGGTCAAAAACCAGGAAAACTCAGCAATCAAACACAAATCAGAATCCAAACACAAGAAATGGGAAACAGGCAAAAGTCAAACGAGAAATCAGGCAGAAACAAAAAGGCTTGTAGCCAAAAGAGAGTGAAATCAAACTCGCACAGAACAAAGGATAAGGCCGGGTATAAATGCACAGAGGACTAATGAGCAAACGAGACACAGGTGCACAACAGGGCAGGTGAAACAAATCGGCAATCAGGTAATGAGGAAGGTGGGGAAGACACAAGGGTACATGAAAACAAAAGCACATGGACCAGGGAAAACAAAGGACATGAAATTTCTTTGACAAGAAGGAGAATCAATGGATGGAGGAAGGGGTTACTTTTTCGTGCTTTAAGTTTTTAGTGTAGAGGACAATTAGTGTCATATAAATAATATCATCACCACATAGTAATGGCTCTAAAACACTCTGAGAAGAAACAAGTTCATCAGATATGAATGAGATGTTGATTAAACAACTTGACACAGCAGTTTCTCAATGGGACGCTTAAACTGGTCTGTCTGTGTCGCAGCCCATAAGCCCTAGTCTGCCTCCACAGCACTGCTGGGCTACAAGTGCCTGCTGTACCCAGGAAGACCATTTGCATAGAGAAGACACTTTGCATTGGCAGCACATGCTTCAGTGCTCTGGGAGTGTTTATAGTCCTGTGAGTTTAACACCTGATGACTGAGAGCTGTCCTTCATGGCAACAGAACCCACAGCAACAATGACTTTTATCAACATCTTCATCTGGGCACTCGCTTTCTGCATTCAGGGTGAGATTCTCCAAAAAAAATTAAAGAGATATGATATTTTTTATTTTTATCAAAAGGAAGTATATGGCTGAAATTAACTGCATGAAATAACTGTCAGGGCAATGGTGTGACATTCTAATCTGCCAATAGAAAATTTTTATATTTATTTTTTATTCTTCCCTTCAGAATGCACAGGACAGGTGACTGTGACTCAGACTCCTGCTGGTAAATCTGCTCTCATAGGAGACACTGTCACCCTGAGCTGTAGAACCAGCCCTGCTGTGTACACCAGTGGCGGTAATCACTACCTAGCCTGGTATCAGCAAAAACCTGGAGAAGCTCCTAAACTCCTGATCTATGATGCAACATACCGTAACTCAGGGATTCCTGATCGATTCAGTGGCAGTGGATCTGGGACTGACTTCACTCTGACCATCAGTGGAGTCCAGGCTGAAGATGCGGGAGATTACTACTGTCAGAGTTACCATGAGATCAGCAGTAGTGCTGTGTTCACACAGTGATAGAGAGCCGTACAAAAACTTCCCTCAGTCAGACTGCACAGAGACTGCACTGCTGCAGCTGGGACATACTGCAGGTGCTGAGGGGGGAGGCACTGACCCGGGACACTGAGGTGTTCTGCTCCAGCACACTGAGTTTCAGTGGTTCAGTTATAACTCTCTCACACTCTGTATACTGACACAGTTGTAGCTGCAATGTCAAATACTGACATTGAATTTAATTGTCAGAATATTCAAGCCAATTAATGACAGATGCGGGAAGTTCAAATGGCAGTGTTAAAAACATTCTAAAAATTCTAAACTGCCCAGATGAATAAGTGCCAGTTAATGAAAACTATTTTTCTGAAAAATCTGTTGACTGTAAAGCAGTTGAATATAACATGTCGCAGGAAACAGCAGCAATGTTCACCAGGCAGGGCAAAGTTCTCCACCTCATCACACCTCACACAAGCTGTCATTACATACACAGACCACAGGAGGAAGACAGAACCCATCTGTTGCTCATGATTCACGTACATTATATCAGAGGAGACCCGAAGCTGCAGAGACACGCTATGTGAAATATAGAGTGACACTGTGTGATACATGTACTGTGTGATACATATCAAAATGTTTCATGATATTTAATATTGTTCCATGAGTTTGTGGTAGCAGCAATTCCTGCATTAGCTCTCCGTAGCAGATTGGTTGAATTTGAGGGAAACCTTGCAGGTGTTTTCTTATTTTATTTATTTATTTATTTATAGTTTTCACTAAAATTGTGTTCTCTTACCAAAAACACATATTTTGGGATGTGAGAGCAAGATGATCCCATTGTGTTGTATGTACAAGTAGCACATGAATTGTGCAACCTAATTAGGTTCAAATAACAGGACCCATAGAACTAAAGAATCAGACCTTTCATCTGGCCCTTCACCTTAACACATGTATAACAGTAGAACAGAAGCAGTAGTGTTAGCAGGGAGAACCGCCGAGCTATCGCTGAGCTAAGAGAGGAGGCTGCCACTCTGAGGCAGGACAACCAGGCCCTGAGAGCCCAGCTGGCTGCTGTAAAAGAGCACATGCAACACAGGGAGAGATCTTTCATCAAGGAGATACAGCACCTATGAGAGCAGCTTCAGGAGCTCATATGTACTTCATGTACCACTGGAAACACACACACTGACACACAAACCATTCCCCTCAAAACAACACACCTTCCAATGACACAAACTACACTCTGTGCACAGCCCCCTGCCAAACTACTGGCCCAGAGAGACACAACCACTCCTCCTGACACAACGCAATCAACAGAGTCCAACAGCCCCGCCAGCACACAGGCCGACACCCCCTCCCTCCCAGACTCACACCCTTCCCCAAACACACACCCCTCTCTGCATTACAACCCCCAACAGAAAACAACAAACACCACCAGAAGCTGAAGAGGTCCTTCTCATGGACTCAATGGGAAGTTTTTTGAATCCAAAAAGCTATTCCCAGCCCAAAAAGTAAAGCCTATGCGCTGCAGTAACACAGCACGGGCCCTGGAGCTTCTCAAACAGGACACACTGGGGAGCACTCACTGGGACCAATGACCTGCATTGCCTGCGCCACAACACCGCCAGCGCACAGAGGAGGGGAGCCGAGAGAGCCTCCCAGGAGTCTCCTGATAGCCGGGTGATCATCTCCACCCTGCTGCCCCGCACCGACGTCTCCCCCCATGTGATCAGAGACATCAATGTGGAGATGGCCAGAGGACGTGCTGCACCTGGCTCACCACCCCACCATCAGCCCATGGCACCTCTACGATGGGCAGCATTTACACCATGAGGGTGTGAAGCTCTTTGCCAAAAGTCTAAAAGACGTAGCATTGGGCTGTAACCCACTCAGCCCCCCCGCACCGTCAATCGAGCCCGAGTCAGGCTGCAGCCCCCCTGTGCCACGGGTCACCGTCCTTAAAGTCCACACCAGCCTCACAGCACTGCCCAGCCCCCCAGGGCCCCTCCAGCACCCATCCACGTGCAGAGCTCCAGCCCTGTACCTCCCAGAGCACACCCCCAGCAGAATAAACCCAGCTACACTGCAGTCATACTGCATGATCATTAAACAGCCTTACAGCCCTAAACAGAGTGTGGACTTATTTTTGCCATGAGATGTCTTAAGACTCTTCACTTATTCCACACTCAGGTAATGGTGCCTCTCACTCACTGCTAATGGTTTATATCAGTGCAGCTTAACTCAGCTCATCAAGACTTTCCCCTGATCCAGTCCTTTTACTCAGGACACAGAGCTGCTCTGCTCCCATCCCTTTCAAAGCTACTGTGTCAGTAATAAAACCAGGTGCTTCTGATAATCTTTGGTGAGCACTGGGTTCTGTATGTCCATCTTCATCACAGTTCACACGTTACTGGTTAAATGTTTTCATGTGGAGCGCAGTGACCTGTGTTTCTCACAAAGAGGAGAGTTAATCAAATATCAAACTGATACTAGCTGATGTTAGCCAGAAGGTTAGAGGTAACATGATTAAAAGCCAAGATAGAAAAAGAGAGTGAAAGTATGAAGAAGAAGATTCTAAAGATTGAGACACATATGATTAAAACATCCCCTATTGGATGTTGTTCTGCTGTGTTACGAATTAATATTCAGAATTGGCATATGCAAATTATCATAGAACATAATTGCATAAGTTAAAGTACATTTTTATGTGCAATATATACCGTGGTCATGACAGTGAGATCCAAAAAATCTGTTCCTTGCTGTCCTGGTGCTGCTGTTGAACTCTCTCTCTGTCACAGCCCACAGTCTCCAGTCCACAGCACTGCTGGGCTACAAGTGCCTGCTGTACCCAGGAAGACCATTTGCATAGAGAAGACACTTTGCATTGGCAGCACATGCTTCAGTGCTCTGGGAGTGTTTATAGTCCTGTGAGTTTAACACTTGATGACTGAGAGCTGTCCTTCATGGCAACAGAACCCACAGCAACAATGACTTTTATCACCATCTTCATCTGGGCACTCGCTTTCTGCATTCAGGGTGAGATTTTTGAAACAATCAATATGTATTATGTGAATATACCATATATTTGTTCAAAATGTATTATTTTACTATTTTTATTACATGCATAGAAATATACTTATTTAAGTATGGTTATGAATGTTTGCTGTTTTTTTTTCTTCTGTTCAGAATGTACAGGACAGGTGACTGTGACTCAGACTCCAGCTAGTAAATCTGCTCTCATTGGAGAAACTGTCATCCTGAACTGTAAAACTAACCCTGCAGTTCATGTCTGGAGTGGTTATCACCTCCTAGCCTGGTATCAGCAGAAACCTGGAGAAGCTCCTAAACTCCTGATCTACTATGCAACATCACGTTACTCAGGGATTCCTGATCGATTCAGTGGCAGTGGATCTGGGACTGACTTCACTCTGACCATCAGTGGAGTCCAGGCTGAAGATGCAGGAGATTACTACTGTCAGAGTTACCACTACATCAGCAGTAACTATGTGTTCACACAGTGATAGAGAGCCGTACAAAAACCTCCCTCAGTCAGACTGCACAGAGACTGCACTGCTGCAGCTGGGACCTACTGCAGGTGCTGAGGGGGGAGGCACTGACCCGGGACACTGAGGGGTTCTGCTCCAGCGGTTCAGTTATCAGTTCCAGAAGCTCTCACGCCTAATACAATGAGAATTTTCATGTCTGTACATCCAACAGTTTCAAAGCCCCATGGATGAACAATTATGGTTATATAAAATACCTATTTTTTTAAGTATATTTATATCAGAGGAGGCTGGTCCAGAGATGTAAGGGAGGATGTTCCACCCTTATTTTTGACAGGAAAGAGGAAGACTGAAATTAAAGATACATGTGTCATAGAATATTGGAAGCTGTTATTATAATAACCTATTTTTAATGTTATTATTCATAACCTTGCTGTCATTAATAAAAAACACTTTTACATGAATAAATTAACCATTAAGGCTCGTTAGTTCGTCATTTTATTGACACAAAACGATAAAACATTTGGGTCCAAACAATAAAAAATCATACATAAAATAAACCCATAAGTTAAAAAAGGTAATGAAACCAGCAACACAAAGTCCCATCACTCAGTCCATAGAATACTGCTGATGCTCCAATAACTCAAGGCAAGCATGTAACATCACTAAAGTTCTGTTATCAGTGTCCACAAAGAGTGAGCTCAGTTCAGTGGAGTCATGCCCATATTTCACACGGATATCCTGTGTGCGAGGGCACACCAGTATATGTTCTTCATTCTGTATGCCAGTCTTGCAGCAACACACGTTGTTCAGGTGGCGTACGGCTCCACCTTCCCATTTCCACTCGCAGTCAGTGAGAGGACAACCGGAACCGTGTGAAGCTTATTCTCAAGTGGTCTTCAATATACCAGTGTATGGCTGGGATAAAGTGGATGGACGGATACATCTGGGTTGATGTCTTGGTAGGTCTTGTATCTTGTTCCTTCTTTATATTGCAGTTTCTTAAACATGTCCATATGGTCACTCTCAATAGGATCTTGTTTCTCCATTATCTCAGATAAATGTGAGTTCATAACTTGGTTCTCTTTTCTGGTTATTTCAAACACATGCCATAAGGGGTCATCAAGCATGCCATGACGCTCCTTCACCTCGGTCAAAAACCTGGCTTGCTTTTCTCTCACTAAAGTCTGCACTGAAGGAAGTCCTGCCTCCAAGAGGCAGGTTAGGTTCAGTGTCGTAGACCTCACCCTAAGTAGGGATTTCACTCCAGTCATATAGAGAGTTTAAACAGGTTTTAAGGGCACTTTTAACCGAGCCTCACACCCATACAAGACAGCTGATGAGAAAGCAGCCTCAAATACCTTTAACACAAAATGGGGCGTCATAGTTGGTTGATAAGAAGATGATTAATTTGTTTCAATGCTTTGTTTTCTCTTTTACATGTAGAGTGGGGTTCGGGAATTTCAATCAGCAGTGAAGATAGCTCCAAGATATGTATAACTGTTACAACACCTCACCATAAATGAACCAAGCTGAATAGGCTGCCTGCCTTCATCAGATCTCAAAATGGCCGTAAACTTTGTTTTACCTTCATTACCAAGAATTCCATATTCATTACATTCCACATCATACTCCTCAAAGTATTTCAGTTTCTCAATCAGCATTAGAACATGGAGTCATTTCAAGAAGCCATCGTCTCCACATTGTTGTTTAAACTTTCTGATCAACAGGTCAACAAACATCACAAACAGGAAGCAGGATGTGGGGGATCCTTGCCTCACCCGATGGACGATGTTATTGCTGTAGTGCCCAGGATCCTTGGTGTTACACTGTACATTGACATCAGAACCTAAATCAAGGAACTCCACACCCCAAGCGTTTTAAAATTGTGAACAGTTTTCCTCATTGAACCCGGTCATAGCTTTGGAGAAGTCTATAACAGCAGTGTACAGCTGAACCTTCTTTCTGATACAATAGTCCATTATAAGCCTAAGTGCCACAATGTGTTCAATGCAGCCTCTTTTAGGTTGGGCTCCTGCCTGCTCCCAGAATGGCTCACACCAGCCCATCAGTCTATTGTTCAGCACATAATCACACAACTTTGCTGCACTGTTGATCACACTTATCCCCCTGTAAACATCACAATCAAGGGCGTTACCTTTCTTGAATAACACAATCAATCTAGCAGGGGCCCAGCTCATTGGATAGCCAGTCACAAAGATGAGATTTATATGCGTGCATAAAAATATTACCCAGTCGCCGGGCAGAAATTTGAACACACCTGGGCTTACCCCATCAGGGCCCGCTCCATTTCCCCACTTTAGCTGGTGGTCGATCGCATGTTGAGTCTCTGCTGCTGTGATTGGGTCATCCAGCAGTGGCATATTCACATTATAGCCCCCCATATGCAGTGGGTTTTCTCCCTCACCAGCAGGGAGGTTCAGCAGCTTCTCCATATGTTCTTTGAAGTCAGCTCCAGAAGGCATCTCTTGGTGAGGAGTTGAGGAAAACCCCCCTTTCCAATCAACAGCCTGCCACAACATTTTAGCATCACTGCACCCCAATATACGCTGCCAATGGGGTGAAAGTGCTTCCTGATTCTGGGGCAGGCTGTGGGGTCTAAGAGCTGATGTGTTGGCTCTGGGCTGCACAGTTATACAATAAATCTGCAAACCACACAGCCATATCATCCAGGTTTTGGTCACAGCTAATGATGGGTGCTTCCAGTGAACTTATGTTGAAAGAAAATTGATCTGCATCTATATTGTGGTGTACAGTGCCTATAAGGCACTGGTTTCCTGCAGCGCGAGTTGCCAGAGTGAGTCATAATAGAATGCATACACAAATCCTGAGATGTGTGTGACAAAACCTTTGCATTAATCGTTTCCTTCACGGAACACAAGTTCTATAGACAATGGGGCGTGATCGGATGGCATGTCAGTGTTTTGGTTCACTTCAAAGCTTTTAACACAATTAATATAACAAGCAGAGATTAGACAGTAATCCACTTCAGAAATCTGTTTTTTTCTCTTGCGATAGGTTAGGGAACTAGGGAAGGAGTTGTCAAGATGCTGTGTTCAAGTTGTTCACAATCAATAGATTATTGCAAACCTGAATAATACTCTTTCCACTGGTGTTTACTGTTTCATCAACATGCTTGTAGTGCATGTTATTGCTACCTTCAAGCAGGTCATTCACCTTATCTCCACACCTAGTGTTCATGAGACCAACTACCACATAGCCAAAGGTGTTGTTCTGGGTTCTGGCCTGGATCTCAGAAAAACGTACATTAGAGAAAAAAGGGGAATCAGATATATAGGCTCTGCCAATCATTATACCAGGAACGCTCTGCAGTCCAAACCAAAATGCTCTTGAGCTGATGCGTCAATTACGGTGACATCATTGTAAATATCATGTCTAAACAGAGCAGTGACACCCCCTCTCTGACTGTACTGGTTATTGGCTGCCACAGGTATGAGTCTAGGGGCGTGGGTCATATTAGCTCTTTTAATCTCTGTCAGCACCACTATGTCATGGTCCCTCAGCCTCCATATCACATTCATATTTCCCAGTTTATATGCAGCCCGTTAACATTCCAGAACCCAAGTCGTATATGTTTGGACCCAGTATCTGAAAAGGTGACACAAACTTATACACCACCTCCTCATCTTCAGTTACAGCATGCTTCCTGTAATCCACTCTGATTGTGCACCCAACATATGCAGGAGCTGCACTCTCAGTTTTTGCATGGTCACGCAGCCTCTTCCATTCCCTATGAATGGCTGGATGTAGATCTTTCATTATGTAAACTTTTTTATGGTCTTCTTTAGTGGAGTCCTTCAACTTTCTGGCATTATCCAGCACAGTCTTTGCCTCTGTTATAGTAATCACCAACAATGGGCGAGGTGGTGAATTTTCATCCCTTGGGTTCTCAAGCCTCATAATTTTAGCAGGCACAACACCAGGCACTGAATCTGCACTAATATGGCTTCAGCATCAGCTGCATCCTTTTCCCAGCGTTTCTCTCCTTTTTCACTCTGCCACTTCCATAAATACAAGGTTTTTCTCTCTCTGTCTTTGCTTTCCAGATTTTCAAGTGCATGTTGCTGTTGGGCTCCAGCTGTCTTCACCTTGCTATACTGCTCATAACAGTCACCATTTGGGGTCTTATACTCTTACTTACTGCACTTGCTTCAGAAAGTTGTTGCTTGAAGACTTCATTCTGAGCTTTGAGATCTTGGACTTCCTTGGCAAGAATATCTTGTCTTGAATTAAGCTCTTGTATCTCTAGTTATTCTGGCCTTTGGAAGAAAAACAGCCCCACAACTTCACAGATCCACCACCATACTTCACCATGGGAATGTGATACTTTTCTGCATGTTTATTTTTCTGTCTACTCCAAACCCACCTCTGGTGTTTGTTGCCAAAATGCTCTTTTTGGTGTCATCTGACCATAGAACATGGTCCCACTGAAAGTTCCAGTGATGTTCTGTAGGTTCTTGAGTTTGTTGTTGATGACAGCAGAGGCTTTTCTCTGGCAACCCTCCCAAACAAGTTATGGTTATGCAGGTGGCGTTTGATTGTAGTTTGGGAGACTTTCTGACCCCAAGACCAAACTAATGTCTGCAATTCCCCAACTGAGATCCTTGGAGATTCTTTGACCATCCAAATCATCCTCTTCACTGTATGTGGGGTCAATATAGACATATGTCCTCTTCCAGGCCATTTCTCAACATCTCCAGTTACTTTATATTTCTTAATTATTGCCCTGATTGTGGAAATGGGCATTGTGATGGAGTGAACCAAGGGCAGAGGACTCAAAGGACTAGGATTGCCAGGATGGGGTGCAGATGGGGAAATGTATTTACAGGTGTTCAGTGAAAAAACAATGGCAGTGCAGAAATATATATTTACAATGAATAAAAAGAGAACAAAACACAATACAAAAACAGAAAACACAAACTAAATTGCGGTGTTTGTGTTGTGCGTCTGTAGTAATGCGAATTTCATCGCGGCACTAGTCTGTGACAGACATTTTCAACTGTTTAACTACTTTCTGAAAGCCATTTCCTGATCTGTGCAGCTCAACAACAACTGCACATCATTGCTCTATTCTCTTGTCTGCCTCATATTTATGGATGACTAGGGGAATTTGGCCCGTGTGTCACCTCCTATTTATACCCCAGTGAAACAGGAAGTCATGGCTGACCATTTAAGTGTTCCTAATCCCTCAGGTGAACTTTAAAACATAAAATATGAATGGGAATAAACTTTCGTTAGCATTTTACACAAAATAATTTCTGTGGGTGCCAATAATTGTGGCACGTATATTTTAGAGAAAAATATTTATATCATTAAAAGATTTAGTTTTTCCTTTCAATCATTTTACTTTTTCTGTGAATATTAGAATAGAATATATTTTTGTGAATATTTTGAATTAAAAGATACAATAGAGTAGAAAGTTAGGTAGAACAACAACTATGTATGTGTATAAGTACTGTATGTGTATACCTATACTGCCGGTCACTATTGTTGCCATCAACATGTTCACTTTTGTGGCAGATCATCAGATAAAATGGGCAAACTAACCTGCAGTCAAGAAACTGTTTATGTGTTGCTTGACAACATGTGTAAATTTAATCCTAAAGGAACAATTTTTATTGGTGGAGAATAAACAACAAAAAACATTATTTGTTGTCTCCGATTATTGTTACTTGATAAACAGACTTGTCTGTAGAAGTGTTAAAAGCATTCAGTAGTACAAAATGCACAGACATCGATAGAGCATTAAATGAGTTTATTGATAAGGGATATTGTAGAGAGTGTACTTGGGCTTGGGAGTCTCAGGGGGAGGAGTAGTTCTGTCCTCAAGGTGAGGGAAACCCCCCCCCCCCCTTTTATTTTTGGCTGACAGAAATTGGGAGAACAGTTAGGATTAGGTACCTATAGTGAAGAAAGAAGGAGAAGATGATGCGGAGATGGGGGAGGAGGAGGTCTTGCTGTTATAATATCACTCTCAAGGTCTTGCTGTTATACTGAATATCATCATGGCTGTGACTATCTTTGGCACTCGGGCTGCGGCCTCATACATACGACCGAGTTGTGATATTACTTTATTTTTCTTGTAAATTTAGAACATAGAATTGGACAGAATTCACATCAATTCTGTTTCCCAGCAACAGTAGTATGTTCAAGTTGTTTAGAATATTTGATATTTCAGCCTCTATGATGTCACAATATGAATGTTATTAAAATTCAAACAGCTATCAACTTATATGTCATTTGGACTTCTCATCACTTGCAACTACATCATAACAAAATGTACCCGTCACTTAGAATAGCAGAATACAATATTGTGTTCCACTATTTTCTTGGACAGTTACGTCCCTCAGACTTGCAAGTAGATACCTCAAGCTTTTCCTCAAATGCAGTGTCTCTTTGTCATTACTTCAAAATTAATTGATCAGTTCTTTGCCTGAATCTAACAGATACAGGCTATAGAAATTATGATTTTTTTTTCTATGAATTATTGAATGTTTTAAAATATGTCTTTATATAGCTTGTTAGCAAGCCAGCTATGCAGGGTAACTCAAGTTAAGTAACTTAATTGATCAGTTCTGTGCATGAATCTAACAGAAATTACAGGAGTTTTAATATTTTACCCAGATATAGCTCATTAGCCAGCCAGGTATGTAACTCAAGTAAGGGTGTCATATCGTATATGAGAATGGCCAGGGCTGGTGCAAACTTGATTTGCCATAAGGTGCTAGTATTTCCACTTGCAGTTCAAAAATAATCGTGATAAAAGTGTCATAATGAAATAAACGTTTCATAATTTGATATTTATTTGATTTTTTATTGATTATTTATTTCATAAACATTTTTGTTTATTTAATTTGGACTAAAATGCCATTCCATAACTATGATGTTACAATGGGTAGGAAGCTCAAATATAGAACCAAATGCAACAGAGAAGAAGACAACTGATGCAGAATTGAACATAAAGGACAGACAGAAATTATTATGAATTACCACATACTTCCTATTTGCTGGGACTGTTTTTCTTCCGAAATTTGTAAAATCAACAACATTGAACATTTATTTAGTTGTGACATACTGAATACTTACATTTGTGTCTCAAGTCAATTAAGTGAGTAGTAGTTTTGATTTTTTTTTGTGTGTCTGAAGCGGTAGCTGCAGTTGTTAATATGTTGTCAATTGTCGGAATTTGCGGTGCAGCAGCCTCATCGTCAGTTCATCACCTCCTTGTATCACTTTGTGTGTGCCTTTTCTGGCCTCTACGTACAGTTTCTTTATTCTTTATTCTCTTCTCTCCAGACAATCTGCAGCTCGTCATGTGTTTGCTTCCTTCCCCTATTGCTCTGTGCTCTTCTACTCGTTTCAGGAGACCCAACCACCGCAGACACATACTGGCCAACCTGGCCTAGAAAGCTGACTTCGAAGCCAAGAGACAGTCGTTTCAGTTCCTTTCAGTTTATTACTTTAAAGTAAATTGTATAAATTATAGTTTATGAATGTATTACTTGCTATGTCCTATGTTTGTTGGCTATGCTATGTTTGTTACGATGACTATTACATGGACCTTACTTGAAACTGCTATACTTCAAACTGCTGTTTAAATGATAAACTTATTTTCAAAAACTTGTCCTGTATTTACGTTGACTGTATGCACTCCTTGTACGTCGGTTTGGATGAAATCGTCTGCAAAATGAATGAATGTAAATGTTCGGGTCTAAATTCTGTTAATTTTGCTCCCCCTAGTGGTGCAGTTGTAGCTGTTCTTGTATTGTTAGTATTAATATGTCAATCTATCCTCCATTTTAGAGAATGAGTTCGGTTAAGGCACGTTGTATGTTGTTCGTTTACCTTTCTAACGGCTAGGTCTTGGAAATGTACGCCTGTGAGTCACAAAGTATTTTTTAATTTGTGTTACAGTTGTCAGGCAGTATAGCTGCTTCAAAATATTGTTGTGACGACGCCAATTAGAACAGTTTTTGTGTAATTATTAGCAAGTTAGCATACGCGCTAACCGTGATAGGATTTATTTGTATATTTTACATTGTATTTCGCTAGCATTTTGCTTTGCTGTGTTTTGTACTTACCTAGACACGTAGCTAATTATTTATTAGAGTATATTGCAAAGTTAATTTGTTTATTCTAAGCTTAATTCATAAAAAGACCCTGTAAAGTTTCTATATTATGTGGTACATCTGTTTAATATTATTTCATCTGTTTATGCTTGCTAAGTGTGTTAACTTAGTTTTCTTCTAGCTACACTACAGTATTTTCTGTGGAAATCTATGTTAGCTACTCTCCTTTGTTTAGCCTGGTTATTGATGATGAAAGAATACGCAGACAGCAAATGTAATTTAATGTCTTTTATTTATTGTCATTTCAGTTTTCCAAAATAAAAATTCAAGGAAGGAAAGAAAGAAAAAGGAATTGTCAGTAAAGCGCTTAACTTACCTAAAGCCTCAAGCCTTTATTGGATCCTTTATGTTAAGTGTCTGTCTGCTTTGCACAGAAACGTTAAGTGAGGACAGAATACTAAATGTAAATGTGAATCATATTTTAAAGCTTGACAATCCCTGCAGCTCATCCAGAATGCTGCAGCCCGTCTGATCTACAACCTCCCTAGAGACACTCATGTGACCCCCTTGTTGACTGCCCTCCATTGGCTGCCTGTTATCGCTCGCATCAAATTTAAAACTTTGGTGCTAGCATACCAGGCTGTTAAGGGGACAGCTCCAGCTTACCTCCAGACGATCGTCAGACCCTACACCCCTGCCAGACCCCTCTGTTCTGCCACCTCTGGTCGCCTGAGGCAGCCCCCTCTCCGCTCCTGCACTTTCAGGTCACGTCTGCTGTCTGTCCTGGCCCCCCGGTGGTGGAATGATCTTCCCGTGGAGGTCAGAACAGCAGAGACATTGGCCATCTTCAAGCGCAGACTGAAGACTCACCTCTTCAGGCTGCACCTCTCCCCTCCCCTCCCTTGCTCTTTGTAATGTGTCTATTCCTATTTGCACTTATCTGTGATTGTTTTTAAAACTATGCTCTTAATTTGTGATTGTTTTTAACTAGGCTGTTTAGCAAGTTTGTAGTCTCTAGGGGAGTCCTGATCTATTCGATCACCTTGGCACTTGGGACTTTACCCCTCTCTAGGTTTATCTTCGCACTTTTTGTACTGTTCTTATGTACTTTGCCTTGTAAGTCGCTCTGGATAAGAGCGTCTAACAAATGCCCATAATGTAATGTAATGTAATCTCTGGCCTATAATTCTGAAGTCAGAAAATCAGAGCATATTAAAAGCAGATGAATGAGATTAGGACTGGGTTACAAACAAGAAGGATATTCTCTACAGAGAGGTCCTCAAAGGTTGGAAGTTGGCAAATTAAATAATGGAATTTATTCCTTCAATATAGTCAGTTCAATAAGTAAGTAAGTCAATAATGGTTTGGTTAGTTGCAAACAAGTAATTTAAGTGACTGTAATTTACATGGTGATGTTGCAGAGTATGGTGTCTGGTAGAAAGAGAGGACGGTACAGTCCTTTGAGATGGGCCCAGGTGAATTTGTGCTTTCTCCTGTCTTCAAGCAAACTTAAAATTACAAGTTGTGGCTGGTTGTGAACGGTGCTCTCTCAAGATCCCTGTCTCTGCAGAATGTCCCTCGCTCCCAGCAGAATGTCGTTGGAGCTTTGGATTCTGGTGTTTGCTGTAATCGTCTCCCTCATCTGCCTGACCATCCACCTCTTCCAGGGGAGGACCTACTTTCATGAGGTGCTGACGAGGTGGAGCACCATCATCAGATGACTAAAGAAATGGAAGATGAGGAAGGTAAATAAGAGAAGGGGTGTACCCAGAGCAGTGTACTTTATGTGACATTTATGTAATCTTTTCGATACCTGTTTGTGTTTGAGTCTCAGTCCTTTTTTTCGTCTGGTAGCTGATGCATCTCAGCCTGATACTATTTTCTTCAGTAGCGTGTCTCAACAGCTTCAGGTCTCCTCTGTTATGATGTTCTTGTATCATGAGCAACAGATGGGCTCTGTTGTCTCCCTCCTGTGGTCAGTGTGTGTATTGGCAGTTTGCGTGACGTGATGGGGAGAGTTCATTTACATAAATTCATTTGGCAGACACTTTTATCTAAAGCGATGTGCAAGGATTGGATACAGTCATCAACAAATCGGAAAGTGCATCTATCAATAATGCTACATATTAATTAAATCTGTCATAACAGCATAGCCAGGAAGAATGGTACATAGCCAAGTAAAATATGTACAATTATAAAATTATGAGTATTACATGATTAATGAAGTAATAAACCTAATACATGAATATAAATCTTTATACAAACACATTTTTTTCACAGTTTTTGTAATCGCTCAATGAGGGATTAAAGTAAAATTTTGTAATCGCTCAATGAGGGATTAAAAAGTATGGGGCGAAATGATACAACGGTTATCAAGGTTATCTCCATTTTAATTTTAGTTTGACTTGAGCTGCAAGAATCAAATTGACATGTCCGACGGGGTCGAACAGCAGCTCTCTGATTGGTCAGACAGGCAGATTTGCGTATTCACGAGGTCGAAGTTCACCACAGTTGAACTCGGGGCAGAAAACAGAGCCCCGCCCCGTGTCAAGAGCAGAGCAGATAATCTGCTCCCGGAGGCATTGACAGTTGACACCACCTTCCATTGACTTGGATGGAAATCCGCACAGATATTTCGCGTTGGAAGCCAAGTGTGACCATAGCATTATGATGTACTTGTATCATGAGTAACAGATGGGCTCTGTCTCCCTCCTGTGGTCAACGTGTGTAATGGCAGCTTGTGTGATGTGATTGGGAGAGTACATTTACATTTATTAAAAAAAATTACATTTATTTATTTGGCAGACACTTTTATCCAAATCAGCATGCAAGGATTGGATACAGTCATCCACAAATCGAAAATTGCAACTATCAATAATGCTACAGCAAATCTATTACTTAAATGTCATCATAGCATAGCCAGGAAGAATGGTACATAGCCAAGTAAAATGTATACAATGAAAAAGTTATAATGTTAGTATTACACAATTAATTTACTTTATAATATTAGTATTACACAATTAATTGAATTTAAATAAAAACATAACACATGAATATAAATCGTAATACAAATTCATTTACATGATAATGATTATTAATACATAATTCAAACACATAATTATATATATTACAAAGTAGGTGTACAACAAGTTCTGAATGAGGGTAGGATGTTTAGGCCAGATATTGTCTGAAGAGGTGGGTTTTAAGACCACGTCGGAAGGAGTATAATGATTCAGTAACAGTCCGTAGTCGGACAGGGAGTTCATTTCACCATTGGGAAGTTAACTTGGAGAACAGGTAGAGTACCCTGGACTGTCCTGCCTGGTGAACACTGCTACTATATCCTGGAACATGTTACATACAACTGCTTTACAGTCAAAGCATTTATCATAAAAAATACTTTTTATTAACTGAGACTCATTCATGTGGGCAGTTCAGAATTTTTAGAATGTTTTTAACACTGGCATTTGAATTTCCCCCAGCTGTAATTAATTGGCTTGGATATTCTGACAATTGAATTCAATGTCAATATATGAGTGATATTTTTGGAGTTCAGTGAACCAATGGAGCTGTGTCTAAGTTGCAGCTACAACTGTGACAGTATGCGGAGTGTGAGAGAATTATAAGTGAACCACTGAAGCTCAGTGTAAAAAAGGAAAAAAAAATATTTGTTTCATGGGTTTTTGAAGTACATTGGATGGTTTCCCAAGAATTATTAGCCTGTACGTTTGATTCAAGAATAAGGTCATTCATGTATTTTTGCATGAGTATTACATCTTCAAATGTATGAAGTTATATCATGTGCATAGAAAAAAAATTGAAAAAGAAAATGTAATCCCCTTTAATTTTTATGGGTTTTATAAAAATATAGGTTATGAGATTTAAGTAGTATTTCATCATAAATTTATACTTTTTTGCAAATAAGTAATGTTTATCATTATGTCATTACCTTCTATATTAGTTACCTAGAAACTTTAACATTTTTATTCATGTGTATTATGTGCATTATATTTTTTCTAAATAACTCATAAACTCAAATAAGAAAATTAAATAACACATCTAATTATTAACCTTCAGTAGAATTATAGCTGCTATCAAATGCTTGTTTAGTCTTTTTATCCTCAGCTCTCCATATAGTCATTCTGTAATACCTTTCCAATTCCTGTAAATAAATGCCTGTGGAGCATAAATTTGTCATTTTCCATTCTGCCTTATCAATGTAAGTTATTAACATTGTAAAAATACAAATATTCAAACTACTTATAGATATCTGGATGCATCTAGAAGAAAACATGAATCGAGAAGAAAACTTGAAATACTGCTTACAGACGTAATTTACTTTTTATGTAGCCGATATGTGTTTTCAATTTAGGCGACTCTGCTGTCTGTTTGATATAGAATGGTTAAGTTAAGGACAATCTGAGAAAATTGGGAGAACAATGGCAAACTACCTCAAACAATGCAAAGTTTTAATTAACACCATTGTCAGTTTTCTATGTGAATCTCTCTTTTTTCCTATCAGCACTGGACAAAATGACAAGTGTTTTTTCACAGTTTGTTGAAGCATCTCTAAGTAAAACCACTTATCTACAATCAGTTTCATCTTTTGATTCCCACTGACTAAAGGTCAACAGGTGATTTTAAACAGAGTCAGAGTCTTCTCAGAAATATTTTGCCCATAGTTGTACAAACACAATGAAAATGGCAAAAGAAAGATCACCTCCTTTGAACCGCCAAATTATGTTTACTGGCCAATCACAGGCTGAGAGGGAAAAAATGGAATGCATTGAGTTATTCTGACTGCCCCTGTTCCTATGAAAGACAATGAAGTGTTGTTCCTCACCTGAAGGACTTAGGGGTTGCTTTTGAGGCATTTTGATTTCTCATAGTTGAAAGAAAGGATTATTGTACCAAAGGGATATTTATTTATTTAAAAGTGATTTTTTTATAAGTGATAGTGAGGTGTTATTCCCACACACTGTAAACCCAGCACAGAGGGGTGAGTGTGTTTGTGTGCGTGACTCTACTCCAGCTGGCACAGGGACCCTGAGGTGTTAGATTTATACACCCCAAACCCAGCACAGAGGGGTGAGTGTGTTTGTGTGCGTGACTCTACTTCAGCTGGCACAGGGATCCTGAGGTTTTAGATCTGTACACCCCAAACCCAGCACAGAGGGGTGTGTGTGTGGGTGTGTAGACTCTACTCCAGCTGGCACAGGTACACTGAGGCGTTAGTATCCCACACTCCAAACCCAGCACAGAGGGGTGTGTGTTCAGTGAAGTTGGTGTGGAATCTGTGCAGGAAGGTCAGTGTGTCAGAGTCAGAGACGCTGTAGAAGGACAGAGTGCCAGCCGGACGGTCCACACACACTCCTACTCTGTACACACACACTCCTTCACCATCATCATCATCACACACTCCTACTCTGCGGTAGGGGGAGGGGGGGGCAGGTATGTCTGATTGGTTCTTATTATGCCAGACAGAGTATCTGTGTTTAGAGCAGCGCAGACTCCAGGAGCTTTTATTCAGTCCAAACACACAGTCAGTACCCCGTCCTTTCCTGGCAATTTCTTTATATGTCACTGCTATATGAACCTCTCCCCTATCAGCCTCACTCCACTCAGCCTCCCAGTAACAGCAGAGTTCAGACAGACTTTCTCTGCACAAAACCTGGAGCCAGTAACCAAATCTCTCTGGATGATCAGGATATGGCTGCTTTCTCTCTGTGTATGTCACCTTCCTGTTCCCCTCAGACAGAGACAGCTCTCTGTGCGCTGTGTTTGGATCCAGTGTGAGCTGACAGCCATCTGCAAACCGGAGACATTAATGAGATTAATTATCATTATTAATATTCATCTCATTATGTGTGACTGAGTGTGTGTGTGAGAGAAAGAGAGAAACAGGGTTGTGTTTGTATGTGTGTGCACCTCTGTGTGAGTGTGTTCATGTGTGTGTTTGGAGTATGTGTGGCTGTTTGTGTGTGTGTTTATGTGTAGGTGTCTAAATCTGGGTGAATATTTGTAAACACTCTGCAAACAAACACAAACTGAGCTCAATGACCTTGAGATACACACACACACACACAGTGCTGTATGTATGGACAGACTTCTGTCTTGAGTGTGAAGGAGAGAATGGTGAAGAGAGGGACTGGAAAAAAAGAGTTGAAAATAGATGTGAAAGAAAGAGGGAGAGAGGGAGGAGAGGAAATGGAGGGAGTGAGTGTTCAGTGCTGACAGACTCACATTTCCTGGGTCCTGGTTTGTTCCTGCTCTCTCCTCCATGGTCCACACTGTAGGAACAGCAGAACAGACAGTGACTGAGTGACACACAGTGTGGAAACTCTCTGTACTTACAGCAGTGTGGAAACTCTCTGTACTTACAGCAGTGTGTCTATGAGGTGCAGTGTGGAAACTCTCTGTACTTACAGCAGTGTGTCTATGAGGTGCAGTGTGGAAACTCTCTGTACTTACAGCAGTGTGTCTATGAGGTGCAGTGTGGAAACTCTGTACTTACAGCAGTGTGTCCATGAGGTGCAGTGTGGAAACTCTCTGTACTTACAGCAGTGTGTCTATGAGGTGCAGTGTGGAAACTCTCTGTACTTACAGCAGTGTGTATATGAGGTGCAGTGTGGAAACTCTCTGTACTTAAAGCAGTGTGTCTATGAGGTGAAGTGTGGAAACTCTCTGTACTTACAGCAGTGTAACGGTAACAGTAAGAGTAACGGTTGCCTTGCTAATGTGTTCAGCCTCTCTGATGTGACAGTAGAGGGACAGGAATAGGGGGGAAAAAAAAGAAAGGATTATAACAACAAAAAATAACAAATGGACAAGAAAGGACAGAAAGGATTGACTTTTGGACATTTATTAAAAAAGGGAACACAAAAAGAAAACAGAGGAAAGGTAAGCCTTTACAAATTTAAAGGGATAAAATAAGAAAGGCAAACCAATCTTATAAAAAAGGACAAAAGATAAGAGGACAAAATAAAACCGAAAGAGAAAAAACTACATTACATCACTGAATTAAAGTGTGTAGCATTACCATTAGCCACCAAGCTGTGTGTCCCAACTGTAAAAAGTTACACTTAAAATTAACAGTTGGAAAGCAGCTTGATTTACAGGCCAGCTCAGCACAGGCTAGTAAAAAAAAAAAAAAAGAAATTTGCTACAAGTAACAATTTCGGCCAGGCGGAACAGAGAGTGCTGCAGCAGGCAGGGCAGAACTCCTTCAAGATTAGTAGTGTTTACTACTACTAATTAAGAGTACCAGGAGTGCTGAAGCCAGGAAATGATTCAAAAACAAAATCATAGACGACCGTCCAGAGACACTAATTGTTGACTATGTGACATCAAGAGGCAAACAAATAATTACAAATTTAATTTTCTACACAACAAAGACAGAAACCTGGCAGACCACAATATGTGAGGAATTCAGAAACATTAGAAAGAATGAGATTTCAAAAGGCTGACAGCTGAATACAGGTGAAGAGGAGGATTCAGACTGTCATCACCATTAACATTCATCACAATGGTAATGTCCAAATACAAGGGAAAGAAGTAATTCTTTTTGATTTGGAAAAGTGATTCCCCAAATCAAAAGAAAAGGGTAGAATCACAGCTCCTCCAGATAAAACGATAACATATGATCTTCCAAGCCTGTTGGTCCCCAGCATCCCAGACACAGGTCCAGCCAGCAGAGTACTGACTCCCCCCAGCTCTCCTGCTCCCCCAGACCCACACACGGCCTGCTGCAGCTGAGAGAGCCTGTCCCTGATGGAGCTGGAGTTTATGCAATTCAGGGAGAGCAGCAGGACCAGCGCTACAGAGCAAGGCCAGACAGAGCAGCTGAAAGAGGAGCTCCACCAGCTCAGACAGGAGCACACGGCTGCACTGAGACAGCTGCAGGAGGAGATGAGCTCACTGAAGGAGGAAAACAAGCAGCTACACAAGGAGTGAGCCAGGACCAGAGAGGAAACGCAACAGAATGCCCCTCCTCAAGACCTGGATGTGAAACAAGCAGAGCCCAGAATACAGCAAGCCCTGGCACCACCCATGGCTTCACAAGGCCCTACAACCCCGTCATACATAACACCCCCCCCCCCCTAAAACAGTCATGCCCACCCCCTCCCCAGAAAGACCACACCCATTCCTATCCCCATATCTAAACAAGCTACACACACCCCCTCACCCACCTCCAGGAAAAACAGACCAGTTCCTTCCCCAAGACACATCGCTCACACTACACCCCCTAATCACACTACACCCACCGATCACAAAACACCCTCCAATCACACTACACCCCCTAATCACACTCCACCCTCCAATCACATGGCACTACCCAAACACACTGCCCACCCCAGACACACAGTGGCCCCATCCACAGACATGCCTTCCTGACTGACTCCAACCTGAAGCATGTGGATATGAGATGCATGTTTCCAGAAAGGAGGGTGTGTAAGCTGTGGTGTCCCACGACTAAGTCTGCCCTACAGCAGCTCTCAGACAGCATCCTGGGCTCCAAACAGCCCAAAAGAAGAATTCAGCAAAGCTCTTAACTCACCTGAAATCACTAACCTTATTAATGACTTTATTAACACACAGTATGAATCTAACAAACCAGGCCTAAATCTGGCAGTTTTATTAACATATTGAGGACATATTTCATAAAGCAGCCAAAATATCAAACCTGAAACTACACAAGAATTGTAACCCAAACAACAAATAGAAAGAGAAATGGTTTGATGATGAATGTTACTTAATTCGGAAAAAGTTAGGGAAACTGGAATCAAAAACATCACCTGCCCCGAAACTAGAGATAGACCGAAATGGTTTTTTCAGGACCGATACCGATACCGATTATTAGTAGTCAAGGAGGCCGATGACCGATATTTGGAGCCGATATTCATTTGCAGTAAAATTCATTTGCAAAAAATATTGGCGTCAAAATTTTGAGGATTACAAACTCCAACACTTAATTTTGTTTAAATAACTTTAAGCATAAGTTTATTTAACAGCTTTTCACATTTGCAACATTTTAAAGGTTTTTTAACCTTAGACAATATACATCTTTGTTTTAAAATTCAAGCAAAAACTGCAGGGAGCTCCCAGGCCCGGCAGCATGTCTTATAAAATTAAATGAAAACTTGAACAAATAAATAGCTCCCTAAAGTTTTCTACAGTAAATAAAGTTTTCCAACATTTCAATGTAACTGAAATGTTATTTTTTCTTTCACTTATCTTTGTTTTAAGTTCAAACAAAAACAAAAAGTGCAGGGAGTTCCCAGGGTCAGCAGCATCTCTTATAAAGTTAACTGAAAATTTAAATAAATAAATACATACATAAATAGCTTCCTGAAGTTTTATAAAGTAAATAAAACAAAGTTAAATAACATTTTCACAGAAATGTGAGTCTCAAATCAATTAGTCGTCCCAATTGAGCAGCACCAGATTGTGGTGCAAAAAGCAGAGTTTTTCAGCGTGCTCTCCAGTGAGACGGCTTTTCTTGCTCTCATAAATTGCAGAGACTTCACTGAAGACGCGCTCACTTGGGACTAATGAGGGTGGTGTGCAAAGAAACTTTCTTGCTTGTTTTGCAAGTAGCTTGAAGCGCCCTTCATTCTGTTTCCACCACTGGAGTGGGTCCCCTTTCCGCCTGTCGATCACTGGCTCCTTGAGGTACAGATGTAGCTCATCCTCAACACAGCTACTGGCCAGCAGGTCACCAGTGTGGGGTGCCAGCAGAGAACTGAACATCTCATCAACACGGCTGCAGAAGGATGTATGTTCTCTCCGTTGCCTTTTGTGGGTGTTTCCATCATTCTCGTGTGTCCCATATGCAGCTGCCTGCTCCTCCACACTGGCCTCCTTTGCAGCAGCCTGCTCCTCCACACTGGCCTCCTCTGCTGCAGCATGCTCCTCTTGAGTGGTATGTTGTGTGGCAGCATCCTCTTCCTCTTTCAACCATCCTTTGGCCTTACTCAATGTCGTGGCAGAGGAGAATGCATGACTCTTATAACGAGGATCTAAGAGACAGGCCAGCCCCGCAGTTTTTGTGTCTTCTACTATTGAGAAACGCTTGTCCAGGCTGTCCCTCATGGCTTGCCTGAGCGTTCCCATGCCTTTTGTGGATGGCCCCTCATCATCTTGAAGTAGCATCTGCAGCACAGTCAGGCATGGAATGATACAGGATGCTGATGAGTTGCTGTGGCTCACCTGAAGTGTCACTTCCTCTATTGGAAGAAGAGTTTCAATTAAATTGGACACAAGGTCCCACTGGTGAGCAGTGGGACCTGCAAATCCTCCATGTTCACCACAGTAGATGGTAAGCGCATGCTTTTGCTCCAGCATTCTTTGCAGCATGTAGTGCGTTGAGTTCCACCTCATTGGAACAGCCTGGATTATGTTGTGCTCTGGCAGGCCAAGTTCCGTCTGAATGTCTCACAAACGCTGTTTGGCCAGAATGGAGTGGTGGAAATGTGTGGCACACTACTTAAGTATTGCAAACACATCTGTGACGGCCCTTTGACTTGACAGACCGTCATTCACCACAAGTTGCAAGGTGTGCACTGTGCAGCTGAGGTCTGGGAGTTCAGCGAGCCTCATTCCCTTCACAATATTTGCTCCGCTGTCTCGAAGCAATAGTGCTACACGGTCTTTGCTTATCTTCCAGTCCTCGAGCATACTGAGGAAAGTCTCTTTCAGGAATTCCCCAGTGTGGGACCCATGCATCGCTCTTATATTTAAGATGACCTGCTTTCTTGTCCATTTGGCGTCAATGAAATGGCATGTCAGGCTCATGAGAGACTCTGCCACACCAGACCAGCAGTCAGTGGTGAAGGAGAGAGAGTAGCCAGCATTCTCTGGTTGAATCAGGGCTTTTATCTTGTCCACAACCTTGTGGTGAACTTCTTGCAGCTTTTCAGTTCGGAAATACTTGTCACTTTTCAGTGCATATCGTGGTTCTGCTGCAGCCATGAGGTGCTTAAAGCCAACATCAGATACCACTGTGAGCGGTTGGTTGTCAGTGACTATCATCTCTATGACTAGTTTGTCCATTAGTTTTGACCTCTCATCTGAGTTTGTCCACTGTCTTTCTTTCTGAAACATGTCCTCTATTGTTGGCTGAGATGAAGTTGCCTCATCCTGATGAGATTCAGATTCCCGTTTCTTCTGTGCTGCTTCAAAAAAACTCAGGGTGATGAATCCTAAGATGGGACCACATGTTTGAAGTATTATCAGTTTTTTCCGTTGTTGCTCCCATGCTGACACCTTCGTTGCATGTATTACAGACTGCCTTCCCTGGTGTTGGTTGAGTGTAATACTTCCATACCGCACTTTTAAACTTAAGTCTATCCATCTGCAGTAAGGGTTTGAAAAAAAAGAGCAAGTTAAAAGTGGGGCCACATGCTGACTTATGCCCAACTCATCATGCTTAATTTATTACAGCATTTATTATGTAAATGTTATATTTTAACAACATGTGATAGCAGGGACCCTGTCATTCAAAACTAGGCTGCTACATTACTAACGATTAATGTTACTATAGCTGAAAAAATAGTACAATAGCAAAAGGAGAGACTGTTCATCCCTGAACACCATGCAGTTCATGTAGGATTTATGATGCAGTTACATTATGCCTTAAGTCTTGAACAGCAATATCCTGCTCCTCTCTAGAAGAACCATCAAAGACAGCTTCAGGACACACTTCACCAAACAATATATCATTTTCTGCTGCTTGGGATCTCTCAATCAACACAGAAAAAGGTGAAGTAAAATAACTTGGTAGTTAAACAGCCATTATTGCCCTACAGTTTTCTCTCAGACAGACAGTGCTTTGCTGTCAGTTTCTGCAGCTTCTCTTGTGGCCTACACACACACACACACACACACACACACTATAGCCATCCCCTCAACGTGCTTCCTTGCAATAAAACTAACTGAATTTCACAGTTTGTAACTCTCTCACACACACTTCTTACGATTATCACTATTATTACTATTCCCCTATCAATATTATTAGCAACCTTGTTTCAAGTGATTAAACCGTTAACACTAAATAGCCTACAGCATCTTCACTTTAATAATCAGTGTTCATCATAGGAACACAGCTGCCGCTAACATATTGGGCCTCACAGTAACGTTAGTAGTCGTGAGTTGTAGAGTTTCTCTTGTGGCTTCCACACAAACGCATGCTATTCTCTACCATAACAAACATTCTCCCCATTGCTACAGTCTATTGAGCGTCTAGAGCCAGAGGATGAGAAAGCGGACTGGTGGGCTAACGTTACGCTGAAAGCAACTCAGCCTTCACCTCAACGTGCTTCCCTGCAATAAAACTGGACTGAATTGAGTTCATTAGGTTTTTATTCTCTCTGTCACTCACACACACATTATTAGCAACCTTGTTAAGTTATTAACCGACACGTCTGGAGGGACTGCGAGCGAGCAGAGCTGCCGCTTATGTTTATATAATGTTATTGGGCTCACAGTAACAACACGAGTAGTTGTGAGTTGTAGAGGACTGGGATGTTTATTACAATTTCGGGAGAGTCTGCTGCCTTAACTTACCTTCGGACCATATATCTGCTCTGTGGAGCTTCTTCCCTCGGCAAAAGTTTTTCTCCTCTCCGCCGTGTGTGTGAGCACTGTTCATGCACAGCTTTCACTGCTGATTGGCTGTTACCTGTGCGGTGCTCTGCATGTAACCAATCAGATGGTGCTGTGGGTGGGGCAATGCTGGAGACAGAGTAGTGACTGCAGACAGAGAAGCGCGGCTGCATCAGAGCCAAAATAACCCAGTTTTAATTTGATCTCTTATTGGCCGTTGGATTAAAAAAAAAGGCAGATGCCGATATGCGTCAAAATGCCGAATATCGGTGCCGATAATCAGCCCGGCTGATAATCGGTCTATCCCTACCCAAAACCCAGATTTACGCTTGGAGTACTGTGAAACATTAAAACAACACAAAAATACTCTGAAACAGAAAAAAGAAAACCACATTAACAAAACTCATAGACATTGAAAAATCAATTCATCAAAACTTCATCATAATTTCAGTTGGGCACAAAAACCTGCATTAACTTTAAAAAATGGCTCAGTTTGGTAACAATATTTTGAAAACTTGTATATGGACATTGCACAAAACAAATTAACAAAAGAACAAATTGAAATCAAAGAAACACTCGCATTACTTGAACAATCGAGCAAAGACAACCAAAACCCAACTGACACGCCAATCGCAATGCAGGAATTAACTGAGCATCTCAGAACATTAAAACCAAGAAAGTCTTGTGCTTTTGACAACATAAATAATGAGATGCTGAAATATAGTGACCAGTTAATACAAGAAGCCCTACTGAAATTATTCAGTCTATCACTAAGTACTGGCTGCTTCCCTGACACCTGGAACAAAGGGCTTATATCCCCAATTTATAAGAGGGGAGATAAATTAGACCCCAATAATTACAGAGGCATCTGTGTAAGCAGTAATCTGGGGAAGTTATTTTGTAGCATCCTTAATTCAAGAATTATAAACTTCCTTACCGAGCACAGTGTCTTGAGTCAAATTGGATTCCTCCCAAAACATCACACAACAGATCATATTTACAACCTATACACCCTCACAAATAAACATGTTTACCAAATTAACAAAGGAAAAATCTTTTCATGCTTTATTGACTTGAAAAAAAGCATTTGATTCGATTTGGTGTGAGAGATTCAATTATAGAATACTTCAAAGTGGTATTGGGGGTAAAGTATATGACATCATTAAATCAATGTACCCTATTTTTCAGATTTTAAGGCGCACTTAAAATCCTTTACTTTTCTCAAAAATCGACAGTGCGCCTTATAATCCGGTGCACCTTATGTATTAATTCTGGTTGTGCTTACTGACCTCAAACCGATTTTATGTGGTACACGGCGCTCAAAAATCAGTCAAAATGTTTTCGTACGATTTTTGTTAGCTACGAAGCCGCACCGCTTGATGGATTGTAGGAGCATTAGGGCTACCGTAGTCAGGAGTCTCGCGAAGTTAGGTAATTAGCGAAGGTAATACGTACTGTGCTTCAACATAATGTTACGGTGTGTGTATAAGGACCCCAAAATGGCACCTGTTAAGAGACATGCTTATGAAGCGGATTTCAAACTCAAGGCTATCAGTCACACAGTAGAACATGGGAAAAGAGCAGCTGCGAGAGAATTCAACATGAATGAATAAATGGTATGGAAGTGGAGGAAGCAAAAAGATTGCCATCATTAACCAAAGAACTCCAACCGCTAGATATTGGTGTCAACAGGTCGTTCAAAGTTAAATTGCGAGCTGCGTGGGAGCATTGGATGACAGAAGGCGAACACACATTCACCAAGACAGGGAGGCAACGCCGGGCAAGTTACGCCACTATCTGCTAATGGATCGTGGATGCCAGGGTTAGGGTATCAGTCTCAAGTGTCGTCCGAGCTTTCACGAAGGCCGGAATCGTCACTGAACAGCTGAGTAACAGCAACGAGACTGACTCGGATAGTGACGAGAGGGATCCGGGCATGCTTGATGCCGAAACCGCCCAACTGTTAAACTCAGACACTGAAGATGAAGAATTTGATGGATTTGTGGAAAAGGAATGAACTGAAAAAACGGAGTGTATTGTTCTGTATTTTATGTGTTACAACTGAACAATGTTGAGTTATTGTGAATGAGTTTGATTTATCTGACGTTTTGTTTCGCTTAATGCGCCTTATAATCCGGTGCGTCTTATGTATGAAAATAGACCCGTTCATTGATATTGCGCCTTATAATCTGGTGCGCTTTAAAATCCGAAAAATACGGTATTTAGAAAACAAATGTTCAGTGAAAATTGACAATCAAAGAACAGAATTCTTCGCTCAGGGTTGTGGGGTGAGACAGGGTTGCAGCTTGTGTCCAGCGTTATTAAACATTTACATTCATGAATTGGACACAATGTTGGAACATTCTGCAGCTCCTGGACTTACTCTACATGACACAGAAATTACATTTTTATTATATGCAGATGACCTGGTTCTGCTGTCACCCACAGAACAAGGGCTACAGCAGAACCTGGCCATCTTAGAAAAATTCTGCCAGTCCTGGGCCCTGGCAGTCAACTTTAAAAAGACCAAAATAATGATATTCTAGAAAAAGGCCAGGTCTCAGAAAAGCAGATACAGTTTCATGTTCTGCAACACAGTATTGGAACATCCCACAAATTACACATACCTTGGTCTGGAAAACTATCAGGGAGCTTTAACTTAGCAGTGAATGCACTAAAAGACAAAAGCCAAAAGAGCATTCTATGCCATAAAAGAAAATTTTACAATATTAAAGTACCGATAAAAATCTGGTTAAAAATGATTGACAGCATCTTACAGCCAATTGTGTATGGGGTCCATTTCGCCATCCATACTTCTCACAATGGGACAAAAATCCAGAGAAAATCCTGCATGCTGAATTTTACAAAAATATACTCCAAGCCCAACGAAACATAGCAAACAATGCATGCAGGGCAGAATTAAGCCGTTATCCTTTGATTATTGACATTCAGAAAAGAGCGTAACAATTCTGGATTCATCTAAAAACAAGCGAATCAAATTCCCTCCAATATAAGGCCTTCCTATCCCAAGAGCTAAGTCCCAATAGAAGTCCTCAAAGTCAGCTAGCCATTAAACTAACAAACCAAATAACAACTAACAATACTAACTATGACATGTTTCAGACCAGCACTGCTTCAATTAAAATAAGCCAATTAATAAATCAAATAAAAGATTCTCATTTGGAACATTGGAAAAAAATGACAAAACCACAAACAAATTAAATTGCTACACTATGTTAAGCAGAAATTACAAACTGGCAGACCACTGTCAGAGATATGAAGCAGAGACAGATCCAAACCAAATACAGACTAAGTGATCACAGCCTGGCCATTGAAACAGGCAGACACAAGCAAACCTGGTGCCCCAAAGAGGAGAGGATATGTCATCACTGTGAGACAGGTGAGGCTGAGACAGAGCAACACTTCTATACTGCACAAATTACACAAACATTCACAAAGACTTCTTTGAAAAATTTAAAAGAATATATCCAAATTTTGAAACATTCCCTGAGGAGAGACAATTACCAATCTTACTGGGTGAAGGACACACAGCCTCCCTGGCTGCTCAATATGTAGCAACCTGTCACCAGTGCAGTGTTTTTTCCCCCGTTATTAATTGTGTTAATTGTTCTGTTATTGTGTTAACTGTACCATTTGCTTTGGCAACACAGCCCATGTCATGCCAATAAAGCACCTTGAAATGATGTGCTGCCTAATGTTTGAAATATGAGCCTAGAGAATGTTGGTCAAATTAATTGTTGATTGCTCAGAAAATGGGAAAATTCACAAAGATCATCAGGGAATGATAAAATAGCTATCTAATCAGGGTCTAATCTCCTTCTCCCCATGTAAAGCTATGCAAATTATGAGAGCTTCAGTGCTGATGCGATCACCAAGAAAAGGGCACGCCACGTCCGACAAACTATCTCCTACCTACATGCTGCAGGTTCTGCAGGTGTTCTAATGAGTAGCTCCAGGATAGTTTAAGTAAACCTGTTCACTTGCTCGCTCTCACACACACACACACGCACACATGCATGCACACAGACACACACGTGCTCCAGAAGGGGGAAGAGCCAGACGGAGAGAGACAGGTGGTAGCCCCCTGTGGTTGGGCATGTTTATCAAAGGATTCTATATTTGGGGGCATCTTAGGGCTTACCAACAACAAAGAGGGTCGTACCACGCCCAATTCTGCTTTTAACTGGTAACCCCAAATGTACATCCATTTTGGCTGTCATAAGTGTTTTTTAGTTTCTGAGTAAAGCTCTGCTCCTTGTCATGCTTGAAAAGCCTGTTGCCTCTTTGGTCACTGGTAAATAACCCCACATCATTTGTCCCTCTCAGGCTGTGTCTGGGTGCATGGCAAGGGACCATAAAAGAAAGGAGCAGGGTAAATAACCATAAAATGCATGTTGCTGTCTCGACATTAGTCTATGGATAGAACACACACACGTAATCCCACTTTCACACTGAACTTCAACACAAGATAATTCTGGTGAGGAACCACACAGCTGGCAACCCTAAGACTCATGGGGTTTTATCCTGCTTTACTTTGCTGTGATAGGGGAGCAAGAAGAGAGGGATGGGACCAATGTGGACAAAGGAAGGAAGGCTGAGGAGAGAGGAGTAAATTGACAGAAGGAGCTGTTTAACATTTCTCTGTTTTGAGCCATAATCATGAACTATTTACTAAAGGTCACAACGTACACAACACTACTCACCCCAGTGTCTGTAGTTTACAGTTTGGACTCTTCAGTCCAGCACAGAGCACCTTCACTCCTGAATCTCCCAGGTTATTGTTGCTGAGGTCCAGCTCTCTCACGGGTGAGTTTGATGACTGGAGAGCTGAGGCCACAATTTCACAGGACTCCTCTGTAAGACCACAGCTGCCGAGTCTGAAAGAAAGAGGTGATGTGTTAATATTTAACACTTAATATTTTAAATGCAATATTGATAGTGCTCACTGATAAAGAGTGATAATGAGGATTGTAAGATCTACAATGCTCTGAGGAAGATGTCTGTGCTACACTCTCCAACTGCAGCACTTTACACCTGAGAATAAGATGTCCTGCATAAGTCTGACAGTTCTACATCTGTGGTTCTGACCCAAATAGCCCCTTTTCCTCTGTTCAGTTCTGTCAGAATTTGGGGCTAATGGCCCAGCTACCTTTTCCACAGTCTTTTTCAGGCTAACTCTGGGCTTTAAGCCTCACTCATGGCCTGACTCATTCTGACACACGTCAGAATGGCTTTTTGTGCACTGAAGGGCCCTGCTCATGTAAACAAATCAAAGGTGATGCTCTGGGCAGATCCCAAAACAGCCACGTCAGCTAATTTTATCATTCCAATTATAAGGTGGTGTACAGTCTTAGTTCCTCTGACATTGTACATATCCTGCTGTGAGAACTGTTCCCTCTGCACAAAGCTCCTGATAAAAAGCTTCTCTGAAGAAGCCTGGGTCTCCCCAGCCTTATGGAAACTAAGGAGTGTATGGTGGAGGCAGTGACACTAAAAAACCAGTTTTCCAGGAGCAAATGGTCCTAAAATGGCACCCTGTTTTACTGTGTGATGTAACACAGAACCCTGCGGCCCAGAAAGATGTTGTACACCTTCTCTGGTGTGTGCAGGAGAGAGCCACAAGAGGAAGGCCTGTTTCATCCCCAGACCATGGATGGGTGGATCTTACTTGCACAGAGTAATAGACTTCCATTCTTTATCACCAAACACCTACCAAGCTAAGTGTTGAGCAAACAAACTGAACATTACAGCATTAAATATCTTTACCATACTTCTGTGAAATGGTTTAACTGATGTTGTTATACTCTATAAGTAAATAAAAGACATGTCCCTTGTCTCTGTAATTTAAGAAAGAGAGGTAGATTAGCAGTCAAGCTCATAGCTGCAAGATTCTATACCATGTTCCTGTGTTTTATGTGGTTTCATCATTGGCAACAGCAAACACTATGCTTACATTTACGACTCTGTGGCACTGTATTAGCAACTGCTGCAAGTATACTAATAAATAGCACAGAACAAGAAAAGGTAACTAGCATTACACGAATATGAAACTCTATTGGTAAGTTACATTTTTAAGAGAGTAGCAGAGTTGAGAGAGCGGAGAATACTGGCTGTTTTCTCTATAGTTTGGACTAAGTGAGCCACCATAATATCATCAATAGTGTTAATGTGTTTGTGTGGATATGTATGGTGTGCGTAAGACATGAAATACATTGCTGGCTTTGCTCATAATGCCACAACCCCATTTCATGATAAAGAGTTCTGAAAGGAATTCCTTCCTGCCCATGCCTCATCCAACAGGGAGTCAGGGTGTTTTCTCAAATGATGTTCTCAGCCCCACGCTGTCAACCTTTTGCCCATGCATGTGGCTCCTCCAATTTGCTGCACAGTTTGCCAGTAGAGGGCACTACAGAGCAATGAGACAGATAATGTGACTGGTTTACAGTCTGTTTTTATCTGTTTAGGCTGTGCTAACATTGTCTCTCCAAAGTGAACCTCCAGTCATTGTAGCATGGGGTGTTGAACATTTTAAACTGATAATATAGGGAAGTGTCTCAAAATGCAGGTGTTGATTAAAACAGGGCAGTCAGGAGAAAAGAGAGCTATGAGTGGAGCTTCTGGAGTGATAAAGGTTGCTCGTATTTATAGCAAATATCCCAGCGGTGTCTGGGAAAACAGACATATGAGATACAGACAAAACTGGTCAATTATTTTTGTGGCATCAGTTACAAACAACTGACTTAAAAATACTTTCCTTCAGGAAAATAAAACCTTTTATCAAGCCATATTACAAAATTGGAGACAGCGTAAGGCCATGGCTTAATCTGTACCAGCAGATAGCTGGCTTACGCTGTAAATGGCAAATGCAGTTGTTCCTAACTTGAAGACCACATACTTGGCTCTAGAAAACTGTCAGATACCTCTCTTCATATTCTGCAGTACAGTCAACCCCTGCTTCTTCGGACTTCACTTCCCCGGACATTCAATTGTCCGGACAACGTCCGGGGTCGGGACGATTGTCCGATGCAGCCGTGTCTGTCCGAAGAATGACAACTTTGACCGATAGGTGGCTCTCTCATGTATACTGTATATGCATATTGTACCATATTGTAGCCTAGGAGTATGTGTGCGAGACAATATAGGCTGTTTATTGTACAGTACTGTACAGTACTCAATTTTCAATGTCCGGACTTTTTCAATGTCCGGACATGGCCCAGTCTGTACTAATCCGAACAAATGAGGGTTGTCTGTACTTGGCAATGTCTCACAGAAACCAAGTTAGCAATGCAGCTAGCTAAACTTGGCTCAGAGACTCCTGGGCTCTAGTTACACCCTCAGTGTTTGGAGAAAGGACACAATAACTATGAGAGATGTGAACAATTTGTCGATTCATTGATTGTTGGTCGACAGATAAGTGGGCGAAAATCAGTTTTTATTAGGTTTTTTATTTTTTTAAGTTCAATATGTGGGTCAATGACAATATTTTTATTGTTATGGTTGCTATTTTGTTTTAGCCTACTACTTTTTTTTTTTTTATCTGTGTAACTTCAAGATGTGGATGGATGTTTAGGCTATTTTGCAAAACCAAACTTCTTGTTTCATTAAATAGAGTCTCTTATGAATCAGTCTTTTGAAACATGTTAATTGTTAAGCTGTGCAGTGAGCGAAGAAGCTGACAATAATTTGGTACTCACCAAATGGAACAACATCTTGTGATCTGTGCTGATCAAGTGGCTTAATGTTGTTACTCTGCTACCTCATAGAATTTAAAGATTATTTTTTTGGGGGATTTTTCCACTTTTATTGACAGTCACAGTAGAGAGGCAGACAGGAAATACAGGAGAGAGAGAAAGGGGATGACATGCAGCAAAGGGCCCAGGCTGGATTCGAACCAGGTACGGCCTGGCCTTATGTGGCATGTGCTCTACCGGATGAGCTACCAGGGCGCGCCGACATCATAGAATTTAAAAAAAAAAAAAGATTTGTCTGAAATGTGCCGGCTTCAGCATCAGCTATTTGACTGACAGAAATGCATGTCGTTCTCATACCTAGAAGCTACACAGCACAGGTCTACTGACGATAGATCTACTCCAGGCTTCAAACTGAGCCAGACCAAACAGGGCCTCACAAAAACAGAGGGTGTGGGTCACTTGAACCGATCTAACATGCTGAAGGAGGGAGTGAGGTATGATGCCACTGGATTCAAGTAGGCTGAGTCACAGCTAAAACATTTTCATGAAACCACAAACAACCATCTACAACCATCCTGAGATGATGGTAAATTTCCACCATCCTGAGAAAGTCTTAACGTCATCCTCTTCCTGCAGCTCAAAGACAGCTGGGTACAGGTGACCCTGCTCTTTCTGCTGGACCCAAGTCAAAACAGACATTGCATATTTGTTTTTACAGGCAATTTGGTGAATGGTGTTGAAATCTACCACAGTACAAGGCATCACCAACTGTCAAACTAAGCATATTCCTTCTGAACAATGAACTTGGTTGACTGATAAATTAGAAAGTTTGGATGAAGTGATTTCCCTTTTACGAATTAAAGTAAAGAACAGCTGTTTACGTTCGACAATGTTCTGTCCAGATTTATAAAATGCAACATTTTAAATTGACATGGCTATATTACTAAATTGAAACATAGCTGCAACTAAGGAAGCACTTTCATCTCCAACCTTAAAAGACTGACTGAGTCTCTAACTCACTGCACATGGAGACAGAGCTTCCAGTAAACTTCATCCTCTTACTGCAGCTCTAACTCACAGCACATGGAGACAGAGCTTCCAGTTAACCTCATCCTCTTACTGCAGCTGTAACTCACAGCACATGGAGACAGAGCTACCAGTTAACCTCATCCTCTTGCTGCAGCTCAAACTCACAGCACATGGAGACAGAGCTTCCAGTTACTCTCATCCTCATACTGCAGCTCTAACTCACAGCACATGGAGACAGAGCTACCAGTTAACCTCATCCTCTCACTGCAGCTCTAACTCACAGCACATGGAGAAAGAGCTTCCAGTTAACCTCATGTTCTTACTGCAGCTCAAACTCACAGCACGTTGAGATAGGGATTCAAAATGGATTAACTTACAGGTTCATTATAAATGTACTGTTTCATTGATATCATGGTCAAGTTCTGTAGTCACTCCTGCCTCAATATGGAAAGGAAGCACTTTCTATTGTAACTTCACTGTTGCCTTGTGAAGCCCCATTGTGTATCAGAAACAGTGGCTAGTATTTCACCCTGTCAAGATTATTTTTTCCTTCCTCTTTTGCGTTTTGAAATGCATTTTTGCATAAAGTTAAAAACTGATTTCTATGTCAACTGAAATTGGTAAAGTTTCAAAATTGTAAACATTTATTTCATGTCAGCTGTAGTCAAATGTGTGCACAACTTGCTTCAGATTAAACCATCTGTGGAAGAATGGTGCACATGATCAACAGTCTAACAAAGTTTTCAGTTTGATATATGTAAAATTAGAATTTCACAACACATTCAGTGAATTTCTGTCACGCAGTAAAGCTAAGCTTTTTTAAGGCTTGAGCCTTGGACCCCCTGCCAGGCCCAGTGCAGCCTTCAACGCCCCCAGCTGTGCCCCTGCCCCACCTACACCAGACTGTGTCCAGTGAGAGTGAGGTACAATGAAAGAGTAGTGTAAATAATATCCTGTTTACTTACCTTGGATCAGCAGTGGATTCCCCTCTGAACTTGATAGGAGCACCCATTGACCCATCACTCTTCACTGATATACTGCTGGGTACACGTGACCATGTGCTTCCCACCTGGACCCTGTGAACAAAACATGGAGACAGAGTTTCTATTTAACCTCATCCTCTTCCTGTAGCTCTAACTCACAGCACATGGAGACAGAGCTTCCAGTTAACCTCATCCTCTTACTGCAGCTCTAACTCAAAGCACATGGAGACAGAGCTTCCAGTTAACCTCATGCTCTTACTGCAGCTCTAACTCACAGCACATGGAGACAGAGCTTCCAGTTAAACTCATCCTCTTACTGCAGCTCTAACTCACAGCACATGGAGATACAGATTCAAAATGGATTAACATACACATTTATTATAAATTTACTGTTTCATTGATATCATGGCCAAGTTCATGGCCAGGTCCTTTGGTCGCTCCTGCCTCAATATGGAAAGGAAGCACTTTCTGTTGTAACTTCACTGTTGCCTTTTGAAGCCCCATTGTGTCTCAGAAACAGTGGCTCATATTTCATCCTGTCTGGATCATTCAGAGTCAAAAACTGTTTTCATGTCAACTGAAATTGGTGAAGTTTCAAAATTGTAAACCTTTATTTTAAGTTAGCTTTAGTCAAATGCATGCACAACTTGTTTCAGATCAAACCATTTGTGGAGGATGGGAGCACCCGTTGACCTGTCACTCTTCATCGAGATACAGCTGGGTTCAGGTGACCCTGCTCTCTCCACCTGGACCCTGTGAACAAAACATGGAGACAGAGCTTCCAGTTAATCTCATCCTCTTACTGCACCTCAAGCATAAAGCACAAGGACACAGAGCTTCCAGTTAACCTCATCCTCTTACTGCAGCTCTAACTCACAGAACATGGAGACAGAGCTTCCAGTTAACCTCATCCTCTTACTGCAGCTCTAACTCACAGCACATGGAGACAGAGCTTCCAGTTAACCTCATCCTCTTACTGCAGCTGTAACTCACAGCACAAGGAGACAGAGCTTCCAGTTAACCCCATCCTCTTACTGCAGCTCTTACTCACAGCACATGGAGACAGAGCTTCCAGTTAACCTCATCCTCATTCTGCAGCTGTAACTCACAGCACATAGAGGGACAGATTTTTACATTCATATAGTGCATATTCAATAGTGCAAATTTCCTTTCAAAATTAAGAACATTAGTTCAGTTTTTACTTAACACCAAACACAGACAGGGCATATTTCAAATTCAACCATTTGACAAAAAGGAGTTCCCACAGTCAAGATTTCAAGAAAAATCTGTCATCTTTCCTTGTGTACAGTATTTGAAAGATGATAAAGCACTGAGTGAAATTAATTCATACTGCAGTACAATTATTTTTTAAGGCAATTTAAACAAAAGTATAATAATAGTACATTTTCACAAGCATGTTATCGATAAACCTAGTCAGTTTCCAAATTTAAAGGCTTTTAATCCAAATTTTAATTCTGATTGTGAAATGTTGTCTCTGACAAACATATTTTCTGACAATCCTCAGGTTTAAACGTTAAACAATTAACTTCAAAAATGATTCAAGATCTATGCTGTATATAAAGCACAAATGCAATTTTTACCACAAAATTGGATTCAGTTTCTTTTTAAGTAATAATTTTATGCTTTTCTGGTTGGACATGGCTTGTCCCAATTCTTAAGAATGGGTGACATACAGTATGTGCCTACCTATCATGCACTGCAAATATTATTTATATACATTATTTATTTATAATTCAATGTTTTATTCCTGATTCATGGATTTATATTTTTATATATCTGATTAATGCATTTATACCTCTTGCTGTCAGGGCCAGAGGTTCCAGTGCTCGTCTCGGGGACCTTAGAAACACTCATTTTAGAAACCAAGGAGTCTGGAATATACCAGTACAGGTTGGACCATGAGAGGGTTCTGACCCAGATCAACAGACCTGTAAGCACATAAAATAACAACATATTGAATAAACAGAGATAAACACAAAAACATCCTGTACACCACAGTTATAACGAATTAAAACACACAGACAAATGTGCAATATAGTAACATGTAGTCACTATACAGTAACTGAATAAACACAAACATACATAGTGTATTATTTCTATATTATGGAATATATAATGTATCATATATCATGTGTATTATTACATGATAAATGGCAGTACAGTCAGAATGGCAGAGGGTGAGAGGGTGGTAGCTGAGAGATACAGGTGCATTTACTGTGGGGTTTTATCATTAGGTACTTTAACACCTCTAGACTCTGGTCATAATAGAGTTAAGCCCTCTGTGTTATTGGACCCAACACTGATAATCATAATCACAGGGTAACTGGGTATATCTGTATTACCATGTCACACCCCCACTTCATCTCACTTCACTGGCTACCTCTAGAAGTGTAAAACCTTGGTGCTCGCCTACAGGGCAGTGAATGGAACTGCTCCACCGTACCTCCTGTCAATCTTCAAACCCTACACCCCATCAGATCTCCCTGTTCTGCTACCACACCATGACTAACTGCCCCCTCCCTGCACAGTCACACCTCCCAGTCATGATGCCTGTCTGCACTGCCCCCCAGTGGTGGAATGAACCCCCCACTGTGATCAGGACAGCAGAATCATTGGTCATGTTCTGACACAGACTGAAGACTCCCCTCTTCAGACTACATCTTTGTACACACTAGGGTTATGGAAATTTATGGTTTATGATAATGATGGTCATGATTTTCTCATTAAGGCTGATTAAGAACGTGTTGGTTGTACTCAGGATTTGTTTTATAGTTAACCTGCATTAGTGCTTCAGTGATGTTAAATACAGTATATACTCACTGGTCTGGGAATGGGGTGAGTCAGGTCTGGCCCTACTGCTCATATTATTCTGGTGAATACACTTATGATCTCCCACACTGTAAGTCACTCTGGATGAGAGCATCTGCTGAATGACTGTAATGGCATGTAAAGTATTTGCTGCATAGTTAGATCACTGACACACTGGAAATATGTATATTTAGGCACAGGAGCCAAGAAAAGTTAAACAACATTGACAGGCTATGATCTGAGGCTCAGCTGAAATACAGTGGGTTTAAGAGCATAGATAGGCAGATAAATTAATAACATACACTACAAATCCATCACAGTTTAATACACCACACACACTTAACACAACCACATACAAGGAATTGTGGGACGGCATTTATCTCCTTTCCTTTTGTAAAGGATGGTCCAGTATACCCTATGCTAAAGGAGATCGGAAAGGAAGCATTGAAGTGCCTTTCCTTAGCATTTGGAGTATTCAAATCGCTCTTATCATGGCGGCCACTTAGATACTTCCGGGTCATTTCACTCAGTTTGGAACCTTCCTAAGCGAAAAAGAGTATTCGAACGCAGCCTGGGATCATATTTTAGTTTGATAATGTATGTAAAATTTATGACAGGCTTGTAGTGAAGCACTTTATTAACTTCATGGTGTATGGCTGTATTTGACTCTAACTATTTGGCCAGGAGAGGTGGAGGGCTCCTCCCATGAGATTGCTGTCAGTTCCAATTCCCTCCTTCAGCCTGGAGAGAATGCAGGAACTTTTTGATGAACTTTTACTGTGTTTCTTCTTTCACAAACCACCCGGTCCAGTGGCCACGTCTTTCACTGCGCCACATTGGTAGACAATACGGGCATAGTCCCTGGTGTGTGAGTGGAGGGGTTTTGTTTTTCCCTTTTTGTTTTCCTGGAGGATTGTTTTCTTTTCTTTCCTACCCACTCAATGCCATCCAGAGGCTGCAAGAAGGCCAAGGCCAGGCCCAAGGCAGAGCGCTATAGTCTGGCAGCCCCTATAGCCTGGGCACCCTGGGACAGCTGGAGAGTGACCTGGGAGGATGTGGTGTCCTGCCCTCTGGACTTCCTGAGGGAGCTGCTATGCCTAGCAGCAGGGGAAGGCCACACACCCAGTGCCTGACAGGGGCGCCCCCTGGTGGTCTGAGGCCTGGACCCCCCACTGTAAAGGGGCACAGTCTATCTGGGGAGAGGGATCCCTGGCAGGAAGGCATGGGTGCTGGGAGAGGTGGAGGTGGAGGAAGGAGCAAACTCCATGGCTCATCCCATAAGCTCTTGTCTTTATTTGCTGTTTTTGTCACACAGGTTCCTACATGGAGGTACACACCATTATGCTAAGGTGCCAATGCAGAAGGCTTTCAAAGGCAATGGGAGATGACACTCTCATTCATTTACTATATGTGACACCCAGCACACACCTATACACAGTACAAGTAAACTGTATAATGAAGTCCAAGTCTTTTCATACAGCACTTGCACTCTGTTTTACTACCATGTAACTAGCAAAAATTGATTTTGACACACCATAAATGTACTTCGTGCATGGTTGTTAAAATACAGCCCTAATGGTCATTTGTAATACTATTCACAAATAAGGCGACATCACTTTTTGATTGAAATTAACAGAAGCATATCTGTGACCTACTTCTTAAATGTGAATATCTGAAGAGGCCATGAAATGGTTTCAGCCACCCTCAGTAGACAGTAACCTGTCTGTCCTTAACCCCTAATCACAGCACAGGTGAAGCCCAGTTAGCATGAACACACAATTGCTCATCTATAATCAGAGGCAGTTATGACTCAATACAGAGGGATTTACAAATATATATAAACTTTCTGTGCAAGTTGTCTATAGTTGTCTCTCTCTCTCTATATATATATATATATATATATATACACATACATATATATTCTATTGGGTGGAATACAAAATAAACATTTTACCACGAAAAACAAGGACACTGCAAATATCCTTTCACAAAGAACAAGTGAGCGAAAGAAAAATGAACGCTTCATCCAGCCCAAGACGATAGATGCACAGAGACTGAGCTCTTATTGGACTTCAATCTCCATTTTACAGTAGATGTTTCACCTATTAGTAACTTGCACTTGCACTGAAAAGCACATAGGCTACCTGTCAAATTTAAAATTGCTGTTGGGCCCTTGAGTAAGGCCCTTAACCCCACATTGCTCCCAGGGGAGATTGGCCCTTGGTTAGTCTTATCAACTGTAAGTCGCTTTGGATAAAAGCTTCAGCTAAATGACAGTAATGTAATGTAATCAACAGGGTATTATTCGAGGTCAAGCTGAAATACAGTGGGTTTAAGAGCACAGATAGGCAGATAGATCCTCAACACACACTACAAATCCATCATAATTAAATACACCACACACACTCACCACATAGATTTTCTACACACAACCACATACAAGAGACCCTCTTTTTCCCAAACACGCATAGTAGGCTCTCCTAAACAAAAGCAGTTTCTGCTCAAAACACACCTTCAAAGGTTAAAATTAAACACAACATACCGTATTAAGCAAATATTTACACAATTTACACAACCTATTACACAACTATTTATGTCATACAGTGTAACCACAAAAATATACAAAAAATATATTTATAAATAGGCAACACAATTAGAACTAGATTAGCACAACACACATATAACATCAGAAATAAGTGGGACACCAACACACACCTCATGGCTCATTTCCTCCAGACTTGAGGAATGAGAAATTATGGTCCTCAAAACAAATATTAACTGGACACCAGAAGAGGGAAGAAATGTTTTTTTGGAACGTAACCTCAGCAGTTGATGGGGGATTACTGTTCTAAATTTCTGAAGTTGACAGAGTGTCAAAGCCATTAAATCTTTTTTTGGCTGGTCTCTGCAGGCAGTAAGATGCCTGACCCTCGCCCTACCTCTAACCCTAACCTTCAATAATAACCTTCAAACCTATCACTAAACCTAACAACTAACCCTAATCCTGCTTCTAACCCTAACCTTAGCACAACATGTGTATAACATTAAAAACCACAGTGACACAGACACACACCTGGCTCATTTCCTTCACCATGAATTTGAGCTACTCGAAGTAGCCAGCCTTCAAACAAACACTAACTGGACACCAGGAGAGTGACATTGGAGAGAAAAATATTCTTTATAAGGTTCTGCAGCCTCTCCTTCTTCTTCTCTAGGGAAATTGCAGCCTTAAATACTGGGTGATTAATGAATATTGTATTGGATGGAGGAGAATATGTTCAATTTAATCACAAAAACACTAACTGGCTGCCTCATTCGTAAAAATGCTGTATGCGCATTAAAATACTTTAAACTAAGCACAGAGAATATATCAAACTTTACTGAAAACATGCAAAGACTTAAAACTTAACATTTCACTTGACGTGTGCTATTCTTTGACCAAATTTTCCATTTTAAATAAGAACGTATGACTACGAGACCAGACCATTCATCTCAACTACTTTCACCATTTTTCAGTCAATAATCCACAGTTTTCTGTTCTGTGAATTAATCATCCTACTGAGATTATACCTCTATTTTCCCATTCCTCCTAACAGCCCTCAATAGCTTCTCTACAATCCCCATCACATTCCACAGCACTTACTGTGATATTTTATTCCATTTTGCCCCTTCTTTTGCTTCTTTCTCCTTCCTCCTCTGCCTGTAAAATGGCATTTGAGTGCAAAGGTTTCATTTCACACTTTGGATTGATACATTAATCACTTTATTAAGGTAATTAATAAACGTCCTTGGGTGGCGTTTATTGCTTACATCATTAGATATAACATGATCACTTTATTACTTTGTTGATTGTGTGAGCTGTGTGACTATTGACATGCTATTGACATGCTGTTATTCAAGTTCAAGGTTGACATATAATGATTTCAGAGCATGGATAGGCTGATAGGTCCTGGCCCTTAGATATCATCTGTGATGGCTTCGCTTAATTATGGTGTATATTCCATATAGTCCAGGGCAAGGGAGGGTTCACACTGTTCTAATTCATTTTCATTTGTTTTATTGAATTATAATTAAAGTACATGGTGTTACACAATATTAAAAAATAGAAACATTATAGAAATATAAATCGGGAGAATCTGGAGGGTACTGTTCTACTTTGTATGAATTTCTGTAACTTTTGTATTAGGTCTGGGGTTTATAACATAATATGTCCATTAGTTTTGAGTACTGTGCTAAAATCCATTGATGTCATGGTTCAAAGGAAGTATTTGATTACATACAGAGTGTAGAAGCCATTAGATTGTTTATTGTCTGCCCTACATAGGCAGTAACCTGCTTGACCCTCACCCTGCCTAACCCATTAGATGGAGGAGAATATATTCCAGTTAATCACAAAAACACTAATTGGCTGCCTCATTTGGAAAAATCTGTATGCACATTAAAAGACTTTGAACTAAAACACAGAAAATATATCAAACTTCATTGAAAACATGCAAACTTAAAACTTAACATTTCACTTGACGTGTGCTCTTATTTGACCAAATTTGCCATTTTAAATAAGAACGTATGACTACGAGACCAGACCATTCATCTCAACTACTTTCGCCATTTTACAGTCAATAATCCACAGTTTTCTGTTCTGTGAATTAACCATCCTACTGAGATTGTACCTCTATTTTCCCATTCCTCCTCACAGCCCTCAATAGCTTCTTTACAATCCCCATCACACTCTACAGCACTTCCTGTGATATTTTATTCCATTTTGCCCCTTCTTTTGCTTCTTTCTCCTTCCTCCTCTGGTTGTAAAATGGTGTTTGAGCGCAAAGGTTTCATTTCACACTTTGGATTGAGACTTTAATCTCTTGATTACTTCAGTGTGTGGAACATATAATCAACACCATTTCAGTGTAGGCATTATTGATTTATTACAGATAACCTGTTTTGGGCACTGTTCACCTAGCCATTATTTGTGATAAAAGAATGTTTTGAAAGCTTTCAGAGTTACAAGTACAAAGTATACGAAAGATGGATATGAGCACGACTTTGAGTGGGACAAAAAACACAGATAAGCAAGACTCTCAAAGGGAAGGAAAAGAGAAAAAGAGTTCACCACCATTGTGTCAGTTAGAAACAGTCAAACGTGCAGACAGAACGGACGTTGCTGAAATACTCATAGAACAGAAATAACTGAGCAAAGAAAATCAAAACTCCTTTTTGGATGCAAAAGGCCTCTCTGTCCTGGTTGAAACTTTCAGTAACAGATTTGAAACAATGAAAATGTGAACGAAAACCACCGAAACAGAGGCATAAATGAGTGCGATGGAAGACAAAGGGCAATGCTATGAGAGAGCTCCCAAGCACTTGGTAAGACAGAAGGCTACTTTCACTGCACTTTGCGATGATTTACAAAATCGCTTATGGAGAAATAATTTGAGGATTTATCAAATACCAGAAGGCAAGAGAACAACGACATGGTGGTATTCGTGAGACATTTCATTAGATCTACCCTTCAGCTCCCCCATGAAATGAACATTCAAACTGAAAGAGCACAAAGGTCACTGGGGCCGAAACCAGCATCCTCTAAACCACCATGGTTGATCATTGCACAATTTTTGGACTGTACAGTTGTGGCCCCAGTGAGGCGTTCTCGCAGCAAACTGTAGTAATCGCGTGTTGCTCGATTATACAAATACATGACAGGAGTAATTGCACATAGGCCAGTGTACAAACAATCAGCTGGACCTCATTTACTTACTCTTTGAAATCTTAAAAAACATAACGGGAGCATCAAATCTCACACCACCCGTCTCAGTAACAGTTTCTTTCCACAGGCAGCCAGGCTGCTGAACAGCTGATGCAACCATATGTACTGCACATTGTTGTTGTATATTATGTACTGTTATTGTGTACTGTATATTGTGTACATAATGTTTACAGATATATAATATGTATATATGTGTACACTGATGTATTGTATATCTAATGTGTCCTTTGTTGGTTTTCTTGTGATGGTGTGCCTCGATGTTAAGGCAGAGAGAGTCGAAGCACACGTATTTCATTGTATTTTTAATACACATTTGAATTGAACTGAACTGAACACAATCTGACAAAATGAATAGTCCAACATACTACTTACAATGTGCAACTATTAATGTTTATTGAAATTGTGTTTGTCTATAATTGTGACTTAGCTGAATAACTGTCCCACAATTCCTCAGTTCTGCCTAAATCCATATTCTGTCCTTAACCTGTCTCAAACAGGGACCCTGCAGTTGAGTGCTGCTCGCTCTTTAGCTTCTGAGCAAGTGTGTGAGACACAGAACTGTCACTTGCTAACATGGCATTCTAGCTTGATGGTGTGTAATGTACGCCATTTATTTAACAGTGATGAAATTAATCTGTGCTGTATCTTGGACATCTTGTCAAGATATTTGTATCTGTTTCAGCCATGTTAAATTTTACATTTTCTGATATTGAATATCATGTTTTTACTATGAAGAGGGATTTCCTTACCTGTTTCGCTCTTCTTCCTGTTTGACCCTGTACTCTGCCTCCTGGGATCTGCAGGGAGGGGGCGGGGTTCTGTAACAGGGATGGGAGGTTCATCCCTTTGATTGGCTGGCCTGGAGAAACCCCTCCTCTTCTTTACCTTCTTCTTCCTTTTCTTTAGTCAGCTGATTATGGTCCTCGACCTTGTCAGCACCTCATGAAAGTAGGTCCTCCTTGGGAAGGGGAGGATGGTCAGGCAGATGAGGGAGACAAATACAGCGAACACCAGAATCCAAAGCTGCTTGGCCATTCCGCTGGGAACAAGGGACATTCTGCGGAGACAGGCATCTTATGAGAACACCGCTCACAGCCAGCCACAACAACTTGTAATAGATATTTTTGATTTGCATGTATCCTGAATTCAGGAATTTGAAACTTCGGCTTGGTGCAAATGATATTGGCATTCAAATATAAGACAGGAGAAAGTATAAATTTGCCTGAGCCCATCTCAAATGATTATACTGTGCTCTCTTTGTACCGGACACCACACTCTGCAACATCACCATGTAATTGACAGTCATTTAATTTACTTGTTTGGACTATACAAACCCTGTTTGGAACTAACCAAATCATTATTGACTTACCTAACAACAAGGCAAAACAAGCCCCTTTGATTTTTGTGTCAAGGTACCATTTTATGACAAGGTACCTCTTAGCTCTGTCACAACAATGCCCAGGATAATGCAGTGTTTTAACTGGGCTACAAGTATAATGTATATAGCGCAGAACTAGCTATATTAAAAGAATAAATTTCATTATTTAATTTGCGAACTTCCAACCTTTGAGGACTTCTCTGTAGAGAAGACACTTCTTGTTTGGAATACAGTCCAAATCTCATTCATCTGCTTTTAATATGCACTGACTTAACTGACTTCAGAATGATCGGCCAGAGATGTCAAGCTCAAAGATATGATTCAGTACATTCTGTCCCACAGTCCCTCAAAGCTAAATGAATGTTCAGTGTTGATTCACAAATTTAGGAAAAAACCAGTCCCAGCAGCTAGGAAGTACGTGGTCATTCATAATAATTTCTGTCAGTCCTTTATGTTCAATTCTGCATCAGTTGTCAGTGTTCTACATTTGAACTTCCTTCCCATTGTGACATCATAGTTATGGAATGCTATTTTATTCATAGTGAAATAAACAAAAACTTTCATGAAATACAAAACAAAATGGATAATAAATTAGTCAATAAATTGTGAAATAATTAAATAAATAATACTCACCCCTTATGATAAAATATTATTTCAGCACACTAATTTTTACATTACATTATCATGTTTAAATTTTACATCATAATGATGTAGTAATTAATAATTTGATCTTTATTTCATAACTAGATATCGAGTTCCAGAAGAAATTCTGTTAGCTTGCCGAAGGCTTCAAGAGCATGTTTAAACCTGTAGACTACCTACTAAAAGTTAATAATAAGACAACTATATAATATAGTGATTGCCCGAGACAAATTCCATTACTGTGGTATAACATAATAGCGAGAGATAACGTTATCCCAGAATCATTATGTCAAAAGGAGTTATTTCAAAATGTCAAGTCGTTGTTGCACATTGTAATGTCAAGGTAGATAACCAGCAAGCATGCTGTATTCTTTGGATAATTTTATTTTGTCAGCTACCTTAAAATTATCGGAAACTAGGTACTACTTACGACTACTTGCATTTATTAAATTAAAAGTAACGTTACATGTAATCATTGTCGCTTAGTGTCACTTACGTTAGCTTGTTAGCATGCTCAGTATTACACAAATATTAAGTCAACGGACACCGTTTTTTTAAAAGCTTTATAGTTTAAAACAAGTACAAACCGTATAGCGTAGAAAAATACAACCAACCTGGGCAGTATACTCAAGTTAACACATTTGTTATGTCTAGTTAAAAAAGTAGATAATATTTAGGACTGCAAATCCTTACCGCTGAAGTAGTTCATACAATTCAGATACTGACACATTAAATCCGTTTGTGAGCCGAGCAGCGACCGTTACAATTGTTGCTTAGTAACGTTAGCCACATTAGCATGCTCAACAGTCCACCAATGTTAAGTCAATGGAGACCGTTTAACGCTTAATAGTTTAAAAAGTATGAATCGTATAGCTTAGAAAAAAGGAAGAATCCCGGAAGAATCAGGAATAATAATAAGAAGAAGTAAAGATTCAAAAGAAGAACAGCAGTTTCCGCCTTTGGCAAGCAAACTAATGACATATTAATTGATAGCTGTTTGCATTTTAAGAACATTCCTATTGTGACATCATAGAGGCTGAAATACTGAAAGGTTTAAACCATCTGAGCTTAGGACTGTTGCTGGGAGACATAATGATGTGAATTCTGTCCAATTTTATGTTGTAAATTGAAAAGAATAAAATGTTTTAAATCGCGTTAAAAACAGTAAGAGTTTACCGTGCTGAACAAGCAAGAGTTTTATAAGAGCACCAACAACAGTCTAACTTACTCTATGATGTTGAAGCACATTCCAGCACGGTGGTCTTTACAATGGAACAGTATTTGTATATGATTTAATTTCTAGGCCAAATGAGGCAATTAAAAAAATGGATATGTTATTTAGGCAGTTTTAAAATAAAAGTGTTCATATGGGCTATTTAGAAAAATATAAGACACATGAATAAAAATGTAAAAGTCTCTCAGTAACTAATATAGAAGGAAGTGGCAAAATGTTGAAATGTATTTTCATTGCTTATTTGCATACATGATATCATTTTATGATGAAATATTACTTATATCATCTCATATATTATAACTTGCATTTTTACAAAACCAACAAAAGTTGATAAAGGGACATCAAATTTTATAGGACTGTGGTGCTGGGAGAGGTGGAGGGAGGAGCAAGCTCCTCGGCTCCTCCCACTGTACTGCTGTCAGTCTCCTGGTTCCCTCCCTCAGCCTGGAGAGTTAACTGGAGCTGCAGCAGCAGAGGCCTCAGGAACAGGCAGCCTCACCTGAGAGTGATTTCTAATCAACTCAGCTGTGAGCACTTGCCTTCAATTAGGCCTTCCATTTAAGCACAGCCTGAGAGGCTGAAGGGGGACTTTTTTTTTTGGGTTTGGACTGGGTTTGCGTCGATTGTGTTTGACCTGGATGTGCTGTTTTTCAGTTTCATTGTTGCCAATTGTTTTGTTGGGTTTTCCCTGGGAAAAGGGTCAAATAAAAGGCCTTTGGCCACTTCTTATTTAAACTTCTGTGTTCTTCCTTCCACTCACCACCTGACTCACCGAACTTATTATTCATCCCTCTTTGTAGTTGTCATAGATGATAACCATATAAATTGAAATGTAATACTGATGTGAAAATGACCCTATTCATGAATCAAACATATAGGCTAACAATTCTTGGGAAACAATCCAATGTACTTCAAAAACCCATGAAACGTATTCATGGGTTTCATTTAATGTTATAAATACATACACATAAAACCTGTAATTTATTACACAGTACTCATTATGGCTTTTACAAGTAAAGTGTTAAATGACTGTATTACTTACTTTGCAGTCATGGAAATGCATTATAGTACTCTTTATATTACTGTGTGTTGCTCTCACCCTACACTGAGAGGCATTCCTGAGCAGTAACACATCAGATCAGTGCAAAAACAGCAATGGCTGCAGAAGCCAGACCTGACTGGTAATTTAATACAATGGGAATCAATCACAATATGCATGACTTGTCAGGATGCATGACTTATCCAGTGATAGCGGATAACTAACTTAACCCATAGCAAGAACATGATGCAATTTCATCTGCTCAAAGGCTGATGCTGCATCTATAGAGATGAGTCAGAAGAGGGGTGTATGTGCTGTTTAACAGGGGTACATGTGAGAAAAAGAATATGATGGCAAAATGTTGTTTTGGATTGTGATCCTGCTGTCCAGACACTGTTACACCAGTGTTAAACTGCTCTGTCTGTGTCACAGCCCATAAGCCCTAGTCTGCCTCCACAGCACTGCTGGGCTACAAGTGCCTGCTGTACCCAGGAAGACCATTTGCATAGAGAAGACACTTTGCATTGGCAGAACATGCTTCAGTGCTCTGGGAGTGTTTATAGTCCTGTGAGATTAACACTTGATGACTGAGAGCTGTCCTTCATGGCAACAGAACCTACAGCAACAATGACTTTTATCACCATCTTCATCTGGGCACTCGCTTTCTGCATTCAGGGTGAGATTCATGAAAATATTAAAATAGATATGATGTCTTCAATTTTAATTGAATGGAAGCATGAAACCTAAAGTAACGCTATGAAAGAAATGTATAAAATAACTGTCTGGGCAGTGATGTAACATCCAAATGTACCAATGGATAATATGAATATGCCTTTTTTTCTTCTCTTCAGAATGCAAAGGACAGGTGACTGTGACTCAGACTCCTGCTGGTAAATCTGCTCTCATAGGAGACACTGTCACCCTGAGCTGTAGAACCAGCCCTGCTGTGTATGACGATGACTATTTACACTGGTACCAGCAGAAACCTGGAGAAGCTCCGAAACTCCTGATCTATGCTGCAACATCGCGTAGCTCAGGGATTCCTGATCGATTCAGTGGCAGTGGATCTGGGACTGACTTCACTCTGACCATCAGTGGAGTCCAGGCTGAAGATGCAGGAGATTACTACTGTCAGAGTGCACATATAATCAGCAGTAGCTGGGTGTTCACACAGTGATAGAGAGCCGTACAAAAACCTCCTTCAGTCAGACTGCACAGAGACTGCACTGCAGCAGCTGGGACCTACTGCAGGTGCTGAGGGGGGAGGCACTGACCCGGGACACTGAGGGGTTCTGCTCCAGCACACTGAGCTTCAGTGGTTCAGTTATAACTCTCTCACACTCTGTAATCTAATACAGTGAGGCTACATTCCCCCTCTTTTCTCCAGTGTGTAGCGCCCGGTTATATTAGTTAGCCTAGCTTAGGGGTTTTCAAAGTCTGAGACAGTGAGCCTCCCCTCTGGCCATCTATGTAAGTTGGAGCCTCCCCTACCTCTACCACCATGATACGTCAATTTACTGTTAGGTTACCTACGTGTTGAAATGGCAGACGGAGGCAATTTTTATACAAAAAAAATTTTTTATGAAAAATGTATTGTCAATAAAATTATTTTAATTATTTTTGACAATCAACAGAAAGAATGACATTTTGACACACACAGCCAGCACAGAATAGCAGTGATGCCACACTCTCACACACACACACACACATGCACGTGTACAAACACACGGACGCATGCGCACACAAACTCACACACACACACACACACACACACACATACACACGTGCACGCACACAAGCATACACCCATAAACACAGACACAAACACATACACATGCACATATGCGCGCACACAAACACACACACACACACACACACACACCATGCACAGTATGTAGTGCATAGTTAACAATGTCCCATCTCTACATAATAACTTTCTGATGATGTCTTATCTCTGTCATATACTGATCATACATTGTGTAAACTTCATTACAGAAAATGTTTATATATGTCATTCATTTCAGTTGGAAAACATATTTGATAATATCTTAGGTTTTGTTGTTAAAAATCAAATCAGGGCTTTAACATTCAGGGGTAAAATTATTTTTGCAGCCCCAGCCAGTCCTGTGCTATGGCTCTGTGCTGGAGAGGAGAGCTCTGTGCTGGGGAGCAGAGCTCTGTGCTAGGGAGGGGAGCTCTGTGCTAGGGAGGAGAGCTCTGTGTTGGGGAGGAGAGCTCTGTGCTGGTACAGTGAGTTTCACAGAAGATGAAGACAACACAACTTCCATTTCCCTGATTTTATTTATTACACTAACAGTGTCAATAGATGAGGGAAATTCATGCTGAAGTTTCCATTTAGAGATGCATAGAGAGTAAAATCACTCAGCTGTAAGCAGTGCTTGCTGCTTTCAGAGCAGATGTGAGAGTGTGAGTTCATTCAGCTGTGAAATCTCTAATCTGAGCATCATGCAAATGCAGGTCCCTGGTACAACCACCTCCCTTTTCCCCTTCATCGTCACTACAGAGCTAAAGCCTCCACCTCCTCATCTTCAGTGCACATATGAGGCCAGCTGCACACAGCTGTCTCAGTCAGGGCTATTTTGGGCTGAGAAACTGTGAGCTGTTGGGCTGAAAGTCACATTTGCATATTTGGGGCGGGGCCGGCTGCTTCTGCTGTCCCTCAGTGGGACTGATTCTCTCTCAGAATAGAGCAGCACGGTGGCCAGGTGTCTGGCCCGTCCCCAAGGGGTTAGTGTGAGCTGTGCGCACATCCTGCTGCACAGAGCTGATCTGAGCACACTGCACACATCACTCCTCCTCTCCTCTGCTGGGAAACTGCTGCTCTTTCATTGATCCCAGATCAGTTACCTCTCAACAGTCTCTGATCACCACCTTCTACTTTCTGCAGTGTGTGAGACTCCTATAAAAGTCAGGCCAGCATGAAATACTGGAACACTGACTGAAATAATATAGTGATTATGACTTTATTACAAAAGGATATACATTTATATGGCTATACTGTTATGATTTTTACAATACTATATTTAATACTAAAAACACGGACATGATGCAATTGGACTAAGGTCACATGGTTTCCACCCAGTGCACACTTTGCACAGAAATTTATATCTACCAGAGCACCACATTTCACTTTTTATAATAAAAATCAGGACAACAAATAATTTGTTCAAAGAGTCTTTATTATGTAAAGAATTCAAATCACTCAGCGTTTGCCAAAATCACAGAAAGCAGCACACATGAGAACACACGAGTATATTTGGAGATGAACACAAGCAGAGCACATGTAAGATGTGGGTGCTGGAGGAAGGATTGACACACAGGCCAGTGTGACAGCAGTGGGGCAGTAAGAAGCAGAGAGGCAGAGTACAGAACAGGGTAAAAACAGTGTAATCAGAGTGTGAGAGCTGGGCCTCTGCCCGGCCTACTCAGAACAGTCGGCTGGCCTCAGTGTCTGAGGGACGGCGGACTGTGAGCCCTGTGTGGCCTCACAGGTCAGTGACCCCGCCTTCTTCCACTCGTCCGCACTGAGAGTCAGGGAGCTGCTCCAGCTGTACAGCCCGTCCTTCTCCAGGACCCCCGCGCCCCCGGCCACACCCGAGCTCCAGCTGCTACCGTCCACTTTCCAGTGCAGCTTCCAGTCTGAGGGGAAGCCCTTGTTGGCCAGACACAGCAGTGTGGCCTTTCCCTGATTCAGCTCCACACTGGAGGGGGGCAGGACTGTGAGGGTGGGAACTGTGTCACCTGGGAGACACAGCACAGGTGTGAGGTCACAGAGTGGACACAGCAGCATGAGCCAATCAGAGCGTTCACACAGTAAGAGCTGAATGTCAAACTCAACACATCAGCACAACATGTGACTGTACTTTACACTGAAAGCTTTGTGAAGCACAAGAGGGACTGTTCCTCAGTGCTAACCAAGGCAACATTTTACACCTCTTTCACAACCAGAGCCGTTTCATTAAATTATATATCATTAATCGATTAATACATAAATTACAAATTAAAATACAAGTAACACCACTGTAAAATATATTTGCTTGATTTATAAAAGGACTTCAAACTAGCCAGTAATATTATTCATTAAAATTTCATTGAAGTAGTTGTATTAAAGCAGTATTTTATTCAAAGCCTGAAAATGTATCTATCCAAGCTGTATACAGTGAACTATACTTTTAAGAGATCATGAAAACTAAACTACATAATTTATCAAGGAATAAAATTAGAATTGACATTGATATCTTACAAATAGCAATGGTTCGATTGTATCAAAACTGTATGAAACTGTATTGTTTCAATACTACATTTTACTGATATACTTTCGGAAAGTAAAATGGAGGGATTTAATGTAAAATTTAAACAATTAGAAATTACCCATTTTTGGACATATCTGGCAGTTTCGGTTAAATAGTAGCACACGCGAACACTTACAAGAACGTATTAATTTGAAAAATATTTAAATAATACATGTAGTACTCCAGCTAATGGCGTGCTTTTTAAAATAAAGACTATCATCTAACTTTCGAAAACACATTACAAAACAAACACAGACATTAAGTGCAGTTAACTGTAAATCCTTCCAAGCAGTAGTTCATGTTTAAATCAGAAATATATTACATTCGGAAATCGAGGGAAATTGTCAAATAATATCCTTTACGCGCGCATCCGCAGTTACCAGATCTTAGCTGTATCCCAACATGTTGAAATTAGAGTCAGTATTACCACATCCGACACCCAAATGGAATTAATTAACTTTGGGTTTTTTTATAATGTGCGGAACATATATGTGTAGGTTTTGGAAAAGAGCTGTACTCGTTAGAACAAACCTTCATTTAGCAAGTCTATTTGATTATCATTTATGCGAACTCAGAATTAAGCATATGATTACACATATTATTTTTAAAGCTTTTCGAATATTCGTGAACATTAAAGAGACACCTTGCTTGCGCTCGGAGAAAATTATTGAATAGAAATGACTTACGTCCAATTGACAGTTTGGTGCCGCCGCCGAAAGTGCGCCACAGTGATACAGTCTCATTCATCGGCCGTACAAAAACCTCCAACTCAAGAGAGATGCATTTCCTTTGCCTGTGTTCATCTTTCACACATCACTCATCTCGCAATTTAAAGTTATCAGTTGTTTTTACTATGGGTTACATTTCGTTTCAGCAAATATGTGTGTAATCTATACATTTTTATGTTCATATTTTATCTGTTACCCCGTACGTAAACAAACGCGAACAGACAGAAAGTAAGAGTACAAACGCCTTGGTTACTCTTCAAAGAAAATATTACAGCTCATATAACCTTGAGATGTTTCTTGCAGAAAAAATCTACTTTTTCCCCACTTACTGCCGATATTCAGTCTGGTCCCACCACCGAAGTCCACCACAGTATCTGAGTCTGAATAACTGCTGTTGAAAAACCTTCCTGCGCTGCAGCGACCGATCTGCACCGACAGGCTTCTGTGGGATTGTAACAGCACGTCCCCTGCTGGTCACTTGTACAACTACAACTGAAATATGTCTTGCTGTCCAAGATCATGAAAACTCAGCGCCCCCATCTGCTCCCATATGCCATGGGGATTGTGTCTCCTCAGGTTATACAGCACTGAGTTTATTCTGTATTACACTCACTGCTTTGCTTATAGATATAATACCTTACTCAGTGGGCCCCTATTATATCCCAGTATCAGTTTTGCTTGTATGTGATTTTTTTTTTCTTTTTTCAATATCAGGCCCAAAGAAAATACATAAACATATTTTATTGCTCAATGGAACATTTTAGAGCTGTTGTCTTTTGGCCCTGCTGTCCTGGAACCAGAAAGTAAACAGAGGAGAGTGAACAAACCAAGTGTGTTATCAAGTGCAGACATCTCACATCTCAGCCTCTCAGACCAGAGTCAATATGAATATCATATCAAATACAGCTACAGTACAACACACAATTCACCTCTGAGTTCAAGAAAATGTTGGCCCTGTGAAAAATTGCCCCCTTTGTTTTTAAACAAATAAATTAACATATTTGTCATTGAAAATTAGATTGAGGTGACTGGACACAGCCAGTCTTGATTGCAACCAACCTTGTTGAGTTTAGAAAGGATATATACTGAACCTAACCATCAGAAAGAAGTATTCAACTCAAAGTTTGTACAGGCAAACAATGCCGTAATCAAAGGAGCTCCCAGAACAACTGAGGATAAAAGCTGTGGAGCCAAACCAGTCTGGAAAAGGTTACAGAGTCATTTCTATGGCTCTTGAACTCCAGTGAACCACAGTGTGCGCCATTATCTCCAAATGGAGAAGACTTGGAACAGTGGTGAAACTTCCCAGGATTGTTCAACCTGCCACAATTTCTGCCAGGGCACAGCGGCACCTCATCCAGGAAGTATCTAAAGCCCCCAGAAAAGCTTCAAAAGAACTGTAGGCTTCTCTAGCATCAGCTAAGATCAGTGTCCATGACTCTATGGTATGAAAGACACCGGGCAAAATTGGGCCTCATGGAAAAGTGGCAAGGTGGAAACCACTGCTCTCCAAGAGAAACATAAAATCTTATCTCATCTCTGCTTATGTTTCTGTGGGTTTCCCTTGTCTAACATTATATTTTATTAGATTATCTAAAATCACTCAACAGGAGAAATATAAAATAAAAGAGGAAATCAAAAAGGGGGCAAACATTTTTCACAGCACTGTATGTTTAATAAAAAGTCAATATTAATTGTGAGTACTTTCTTGTGTAAAATACATTGTTAAAGTCAAAACTTCAACATGTGAGTTTCTAAAGCAACACGTGACATCTGTCAGATTTTGAAAGAGTTGGTGAAAACACTTGGTGACAGAATTGCAGGTGCTTTAATCACCAACATGACAAAGTGTTTTACAGTAATGTGTCAAAATGAACAAAATCAGGACAGTGTGTTCTAATCGAGGAACAGCTCTTTCCTCTTTCAGGATTCAGCTGTTCCTTGATGAAAATACACTGTTCTGATTTTGGCACTGTTTGTTTTGACACATTAAATCATTTAAATCTCATCCATGGAGACAGACAGATGTTTAACAGAACACTTATGAAAAGTCAACAATGAGCCCCAAAAATGAGCTTAGAAGTGAATCTGCACCTCACTTATACAGTCAGTGCAGATGCAGTCATAGTGCTCTCCCTTTTAAGCAGCAGGGTCTTCTAAACCACCCTGCAATGTCATGATTGTAATTTCTGTAAATGTTAATGTGTGAAGTGAACTGTGACTCTATGTCAAACCAGAGTGACTGACACCTCTGCTGCTGTCCTGGTGCTGCTGTTGAACTCTCTCTCTGTCACAGCCCACAGTCTCCAGTCCACAGCACTGCTGGGCTACAAGTGCCTGCTGTACCCAGGAAGACCATTTGCATAGAGAAGACACTTTGCATTGGCAGCACATGCTTCAGTGTTCTGGGAGTGTTTATAGTCCTGTGAGTTTAACACTTGATGACTGAGAGCTGTCCTTCATGGCAACAGAACCCACAGCAACAATGACTTTTATCACCATCTTCATCTGGGCACTCGCTTTCTGTATTCAGGGTGAGATTCATGAAAAATATTAAAATACAGAAATTTAAGAGAGATTGAAGTATAGAGCTTAATGTGACTGTATGAAATAACTGTACAAAATGTCTGGGAAATAGTGTGACAGTCTAATGTGCCTGTGGATAAAATAGATGTGTTTTTTTTCCTCCTTTCAGAATGCACAGGACAGGTGACTGTGACTCAGACTCCAGCTCGTAAATCTGCTCTCATAGGAGACACTGTCACCCTGAGCTGTAGAACCAGCACCGCTGTGTATAAAGACAGTCATGGTGAAAGAATGGCCTGGTATAACCAGAAGCCTGGAGAAGCTCCTAAACTCCTGATAAAGTTTGTAAATCAGCGTATCTCAGGGATTCCTGATCGATTCAGTGGCAGTGGATCTGGGACTGACTTCACTCTGACCATCAGTGGAGTCCAGGCTGAAGATGCAGGAGATTACTACTGTCAGAGTTACCACTACATCAGCAGTAGCAATGTGTTCACACAGTGATAGAGAGCCGTACAAAAACCTCCCTCAGTCAGACTGCACAGAGACTGCACTGCTGCAGCTGGGACATACTGCAGGTGCTGAGGGGGGAGGCACTGACCCGGGACACTGAGGGGTTCTGCTCCAGCACACTGAGTTTCAGTGATTCAGTTATAACTCTCTCACACTCTGTAATCTAATACAGTGAAACAATGTGCCCCCACTTTTCCCCAGCCCATAATGCTCAGTTACATCAGTAAGCCTAGCTGATCTCTGTAACATTCTCCGTTAACTCCAGAAAGCACAGAAAAGCATGAGCGCTCCTCTGAAACATGTGATGTCAGCTGCTGCTTCTTTTCACTCTGCAGTCCCCCAGTTGTGCTCACATAGATACTGAGTCAGAGGAGGACTCTTCATGTGCAGCTTCAACAAGCAGACTGTAGGAAACACAATTGGCCACAAGGGGGTGCTGAGGTGCAAGTGAGACATGGTCATGCTGCCGACTTATTACCTTCATCTCTGGGCTGTGCTTTCAACTGTTATGTGCAGCTTTGAGGGGCTTCTGAAAGAACCTGAGGACACAGGAGCTTGGGATGGTATTCTTCAAAGATAACTAAAATTGCTCTGCATTATCAATGACTTTTCTCAGTTAATATTTTCAGTGATTGAAATGCATGTCTGTGCCAGTTACTGAAAGCAGACTGAGGAAAAAGGGAAGCAAAACAATGTTTTTCAGCAGTAGAGTAGAGCAGAGAGGAGGACTGAAGCCCAAAGTGCATCCTGAACTGAACCCATATTGTGAGTGACTGCTTCACCACAGGATTCTTACAGCTTTAGGGATTGGTGAGGGCCAATGAGCCACATATAAGCCCAGACAGGCGGGGTGAGCAGCATGATCTGGCCTCCATAGTCACCCATGAAGGTCCTGTGTGCTGTGAGGGAAAGCTTTTACACACTAAAATGCAGTGAATGTTAGCAGAGCAGTAGTTATGCTGGAAGATAGGTAAAGCTAACTCCTGGGTCTGAATAGAAAAACCTCACATATATACAGGGATGTTTCCCATTCCAAATTCATGTAGAGAAAACAGAGTCAATATTATGACTGACATATGATCATTGATTTGGAGAAATGAACCTTGGTTTGGGTTCAGTTGGTATCTGCAGGGTTTAGCAGGTTTATATAAGGTGAAGGGAATGCTGGGTAGTGAGGTGGCTGGATCAGACACAGATCATCATGGGTCTGATACAGAGAGAAGGAGATCCCACCCTCCCTGTGCCACTGCCCTGTTCTGTTACACATTATCTGCTTATTCCACATTCATTCTTATTATCACTGTTACTGTAATTGATGTTATGTCAGCTGGTTTCTTAGCCGGTTTTGTTTTTGTTGTTATTGTTTTTACTTCCGTATTTCACTGTCATGTGCTTGTGTTTTCCTCATGTGTTTTCCTCAGCTTTGTGCAAATTATATGGCAAGCAAATATAAGACAGGAGAAAGTACAACTTCGCCTGGGCCCATCTCAAACGACTGTACTGTCCTCTCTTTGTACCAGACACAACACCCTGCAACATCATCATGTGAGTGAAGGTCACTTAAATTACTTGTTTGCAACTAACCAAACCATTATTGACTTACCTCACGACAAGGCAAAACAAGCACTTGTGGTTATTATGTAAAGGTGCCATTTCAAGGTACCCCTTAGCTCTGTCACAACAATACCCAGGATAATGCAGTGTTTTAGCTGAGCTACTAGCAAAGCGTACATAGTGCAGAACTGGCTATATTAAAAAACTAAATTCCATTATTTAATTTGCAAACTTCCAACCTTTGAGGACTTCTCTGAGAATATACTTATTTTTTGGAACACAGTCCAAATCTCACTCAGTTGCTTTTAATATGCACTGATTTTACTGACCAGTTTTACAGGCCAGAGATGTCAAGCTTGATGATATAATTCAGTACATTCTGTCCCACAGTCCCTCAAAGCTAAATGAATGTTCAGTGTTGATTCACAAATTTAGGAAGAAAAACAGTCCCAGGAGCTAGGAAGTACATGGTCATTCATAATAATTTCTGTCAGTCCTTCATGTTCAATTCTGCATCAGTTGTCAGTGTTCTACATTAGAACTTCCTTCCCATTGTGACATCATAGTTATGGAAAGCCATTTTATTCATATTTAAACAAACAAAAACATTTACGAAATAAATACTGTAATCATATAGATGAAAATTTTGTTGATAAATTCTGAAATAATTCAACAAATAATACTCAACCCGTGATGATAAAATATTATTTCAGCATGCAGATTTTCACAATACCAATATCATGTTTGGTATGATATAGTTGCAATCGATGACAAGTCCAAATGACATATAAATTGATAGCTGTTTGTACTTTAAGAACATTCCTATTGTGACATCATAGAGGCTGAAATACTGAAAATTCTAAACCACTTGAACTTACCACTGTTGCTGGGAAACAGAATGTTGTGAATTCCGTCCAATTCTATGTTCTAAATTTAAAAGAATAAAAACAGTAAGAGTTTACAGTGCTGAACAAGCAAGAGTTTTATAAGAGCACCAATAACAGTCTAACTTATGCTCTGATGTTGAAGCACATTCCAGCACAGTGGTCTTTATGATGGTACAGTATTTGTATATAATTTAATGTCTAGGCCAAGTGAGGCAAATTCTGAAAAAAAAAAAAAGGATGTGTTATTTAAGTTGTTTTAAAATAAATGTGTTCATGTGGACTATTTAGACAAATGTAATACGCATGAATAAAAATGTGAAATTCTCTTGGGAACTAATATGGAAGGAAGTGACATAATGTTGAAATGTATTTTCATTGCTTATTTGCATACATTATATAATTTTAAGATGAAATATCACTTACATCTTATCTCATATCTTATAACTTGCATTTTTACAAAACCAACAAAAGTTGATAAAGGGACATCAAATTTTATGGGACTTATCTTTCATTTCTCTGTGTAGTTCTTATAGATGATAATCATATACATTTGAAAATGTAATACTGATGCAAAAATGTATGAATGACCCTTTTCTTGAATCAAACGTACAGGCTAATAATTCTTGGGGTACAATCCAATGTACTTCAAAAACCCATGAAACTTATGCATGGGTTTAATTTAATGTTATAAATACACATACTGAGAACCTGTAATATTTAACACAGTACTCATTATTGTTTTTGCAAGAGAAGTGTTAAATGACTGTATTACTTACTTTGCAGTAATGGAAATGCATTATAGTACTCTTTATATTACTGTGTGTTACTCTCACCCTACACTGAGAGGCACTCCTGAGCAGGAACACATCAGATCAGAGCTCGATTATTCCCCTCTCAGAATTACCCAGTTTAAATGAAACTGAGTTATTACCAATCAGGATAATGTTCAGATCACATCCAGTTAATTTAGCATGTTTATGTAGGAAAGCAGCAAAAGCCTCATTCACTGTAGTGCAGAAACAGCAATGGCTGCAGAAGCCAGACCTGACTGGTAATTTAATACAATGGGAATCAATCACAATATGCATTACTTGCCAGTGCAGTAGTGATAGAGGATAACTAACTTATAACTAACTTAACCCATAGCATTAACATGAGGCAAAACCCGAGGATTCTTTGTGCAATTTCACATGCTCAAAGGCCAATGCTGTGTCTATAGTTAGTGGAGGGGTGCATGTGCTGTTTAACAGGGGTACATGTGAGAAATGAATATGATGGCAAAATGTTGGTTTGGATTGTGATCCTACTGTCCAGACACTGTTAAACCAGTGTTAAACTGCTCAGTCTGTGTCACAGCCCATAAGCCCTAGTCTGCCTCCACAGCACTGCTGGGCTACAAGTGCCTGCTGTACCCAGGAAGACCATTTGCATAGAGAAGACACTTTGCATTGGCAGCACATGCTTCAGTGCTCTGGGAGTGTTTATAGTCCTGTGAGTTTAACACTTGATGACTGAGAGCTGTCCTTCATGGCAACAGAACCCACGGCAACAATGACTTTTATCACCATCTTCATCTGGGCACTCGCTTTCTGCATTCAGGGTGAGATTTTTGAAACAATCAAACATGTATTATGTGAATATACCATATATTTGTTCAAAATGTATTATTTTACTATTTTTATTACATGCTTAAAAATATACTTATTCAAGTATGGTTATGAATGTGTGCTGTTTTTTTTTTCTTCTGTCCAGAATGCACAGGACAGGTGACTGTGACTCAGACTCCTGCTGGTAAATCTGCTCTCACAGGAGACACTTTCACCCTGAGCTGTAGAACCAGCCCTGCAGTGTACACCAGTAGTGGTTATCACTATTTAGCTTTATTTTTATTTATTATTTTTATTTTATTTAACTTCTGAGGTTCAATAAACTCTCATACATCTAATTCACATCTAATACACAAATATACTGAGACTGAATTTTGGGTTAGGATATTTGAGCCTTGAGGGGAATGATAGTTATTTCCAATTCAAATGTCAATGAATGCAATTCAAAGTTGCTTGGTCAATGAGTTGAATGCTATTTTTTATTATATAATAATATTTGGAATATAATGCAGTTGTGAGTAACATATGTATGTGTGGAAAGAGCAGCAGTGAACTCCCTGTGCCTGACTTTCCAGAGGGCTCTCCTTCAGAATACATGACACAAGATGCCATTACATATACTGGCCACAGGAGGAAGACAGAGTACCTCTGTATATCTGTACGTATCTACCCTGTAATGACAGAGTGTAGAACACACTTTAGTATCTGACACAGTCCTTACTGTCTCCCACAGCACCACAGAGATTTACATAACTGCCCATAGTGCTGATCAGAGATGGAGGGTCTATCTTACATTTGAGAATGACTGACAGCACACAGGAGTTTGAAAATGCAGATTGTTCTCAGACATAGTTATGTAATGAGCTCTCAATTGTAACAAGCTGTGGAGTGCTCTTAGACACCGGGCTATTAGACACTGGGTAATCGCCCACGAACCCCTCCCCACCCCCCTCGTTAAAGTGCCCCCATGGGTGCCCCTATGTGCCAGAAAACATCTTGAAGTGCCCTCTGGAGTTGCCCTATGTATGAGAAAATGTATTAAAATCTGATAAATTTATAATGAGTGTGTTAACTTTATAAACCTATGATCATTTAGGCAGTATGTACTGTAATTAGTGTGTTAAATTTATAAACCTCTGATCACTCAGTCAGTGTGTAAGTAGTATGATAACTTTGTTAGCCTCTATTCACTTTGGCAGTGTGTAATTAGTGTGTTAAATTTATAAACCTCTGATCACTCAGTCAGTGTGTAAGTAGTATGATAACTTTGTTAGCCTCTATTCACTTTGGCAGTGTGTAATTAGTGTGTTAACTTTATAAACCTCTGATCACTTATTTTACATTACATTACATTAAGGGCATTTGTGAGATGCTTTTAACCAGAGCGACTTACAAGGCAAAATCCACATGAATGGTACAAAGAGTGCGAAGCTAACCCTTGAGAGGGGTGAAGTCCCAAGTGCCAAAGGTGACCGAATAGATCAGGACTCCCCTACAGACGATCTAAAGTGAAAGTTACCAACAACAACAGCAACAACAACAACTTTGGCAGCGTGTAATTCGTGTGTTAACTTTATCATCCTCTGATCACTTACACATTCTATCATGTCAGATTTTGATACATTAAATAATTTAAATCTCATCAATGGAGACAGACAAATATTTAACGGGATACGTATGAAAAGCCAACAATGAGCACCAAAAATGAGCTCAGAAGTGAATCTGCACCTCACTTATACAGCCAGTGCAGATTCAGTCATAGTGCTCTCCCTTTTAAGCAGCAGGGTCTTCTTAACCACCCTGCAATGTCATGATTGTAATTTCTGTAAATGATAATGTGTGAAGTGAACTGTGACTCTATGTCAAACCAGAGTGACTGACACCTCTGCTGCTGTCCTGGTGCTGCTGTTGAACTTTCTCTCTGTCACAGCCCACAGTCTCCAGTCCACAGCACTGCTGGGCTACAAGTGCCTGCTGTACCCAGGAAGACCATTTGCATAGAGAAGACACTTTGCATTGGCAGCACATGCTTCAGTGCTCTGGGAGTGTTTATAGTCCTGTGAGTTCAACACTTGATGACTGAGAGCTGTCCTTCATGGCAACAGAACCCACAGCAACAATGACTTTTATCACCATCTTCATCTGGGCACTCACTTTCTGCATTCAGGGTGAGATTCATGGAAATATTCAAATAGATATGATGTCTTCTATTTTAATTGAATGGAAGCATGAAACCTAAAGTAACTCTATGAAAGACATGTATAAAATAACTGTCTGGGCAGCGATGTAACATCCAAATGTACCAATGGATAATATGAATATGCATTTTTTTCTTATGTTCAGAATGCACAGGACAGGTGACTGTGACTCAGACTCCTGCTGGTAAATCTGCTGTCATAGGAGACACTGTCACCCTGAGCTGTAGAACCAGCACTGCAGTGTACAGCAACATCAATTTAGCCTGGTATCAGCAGAAACCTGGAGAAGCTCCTAAACTCCTGATCTATTGGGCAACATACCGTAACTCAGGGATTCCTGATCGATTCAGTGGCAGTGGATCTGGGACTGACTTCACTCTGACCATCAGTGGAGTCCAGGCTGAAGATGCAGGAGATTACTACTGTCAGAGTGCACACTACATCAGCAGTAGCTGGGTGTTCACACAGTGATAGAGAGCCGTACAAAAACCTCCCTCAGTCAGACTGCACAGAGACTGCACTGCTGCAGCTGGGACCTACTGCAGGTGCTGAGGGGGGAGGCACTGACCCGGGACACTGAGGGGTTCTGCTCCAGCACACTGAGCTTCAGTGGTTCAGTTATAAATTAGAAATGCTCTCACAAGTAATACAATATTTGAGCATTTTCATGTCTGTAAATCCAACAGTATCAAAGCCCAGTGGATGAATAATTAAGGTTATATGAACCACATTTTTTAAAAATAAGTGAATTTTTCCAAGTCAAACACAGTACAGAAAACTAGCAACTGGATTACATGCATGAAGCAGTTTTCTGCATTCACTCTCAATAAAAGCTTGAACATGAATTTAACACAATTACTCCCAATCACAATTAATACCATCATATCAAATGTGATTTTTGGGTATGTTTCCATAAGAGTAAACTTCTTTTACATTTTCAATGACAGAAAGTATGGACATGAATTAAGGAATAATTTAGAAACATAGCTTAAATCTGTCGGAGAGACTGAACTAGTCAGGATCTGTAGTGTTGAACTGGATTGGACAGCGGTGCTGTTTCCATCAACAGCTTCACACCTGAGCTGACTCTTCCTCACCCTTACAGCTGTTACTGTATTATCCTCAACAATACTACGGTCACTTGGGTGCCACCTCAGTCCCTTGTGTTGAATACAGTGTGAAAGTGAGGCACTGTCAGCCCCTCCATTGGACTGATGTGTGTTCTACAGAGGTGTTTCATAATCATTATTATGGTGTCTCTGTGCTTCTTCTCAAATAGAGACCATATAACCCCTCTTGTATCACAGTAGGATGGCTCCCCCTTGTGGTGTGGAAAATCATCAAGTCTAAGTACAGTACAAAATCGTTGCTGTTCTGAGTAGTTATTTATCAGTATGTGGCCCAGACTGATGTTATTAAATACATATTGGTTTGTCTGAATCATACAACAGAATGTTGTAATCTTAGCATCAAATGGCCCTCATTTGATGAGGTCAGCACAAACAGTCTTTAAACAGATAACCATATGGAATAACACATACCCTTTGCTCATGGTAATCTGCAGCTATTCACATCATATGCATGATTTGATAGTGAGCGCTGTAGCGTGGGCGCTCTCTTACTGCGTAACCAAATGCATTTATTTGGAGCTGGTGCTGATCAGGACATCCTAAGACAGAGGAGAGAGACTCATGTGTGCTGGCAGGTAGAGGCATCCTTGATTCCATGGTGATGGCCAGGAGCCATGTGAGCACAGAGCCTTGGTAGACTCTCAGCCTCTGTCCCCACATCATCTCCTCCAGCAGAGGCATAAGCAGAGGAACTGCTGTGTGGAGACAATTCAACAGACTCAGCAAGAGCCTGAGAACGAGGTGAACAGTCAGAGGCTGGCTGCTCATTAAGTGGAGCCAAGCAGACTGGGTGAACTAGAGCTCTAACTCAGAGCTAGACCTACATAAATCAGACTCAAGGTAAATGTTAGCAGTGTAAGGTGAGAAGTGTCTGAGAGTCTTTCTACTCTGACTGCTAAAACTCTTGGAGAAATGAACAGTTTGTCAATCTAACATGGTCTACTCATTTGAACAGCATGGCCATATATTTAAAGTTAAATGTACATAAAAGCAGTACATTATAATTTTCATTCATAACATCTTGATCTGCTCTGGTCTATGTGCATAATCACTGGGTATGAAATACAGACACTGATATAACTCCCTTCACCCAGCTCTGTCATGGATAGTTGTCAGAACAGTGTGCTTCAATAAATCTGAGAATATTATTTTCAGATAGAAAAGAATTTGCATGTATCCTAAATTTAGGAATTTGGAACTTCAGCTTAGTGCAAATGATATGGCAAACAAATATAAGACAGGAGAAAGCACAACTTCACCTGGGCCCGTCTCAAATGACTGTACTGCCCTCTCTTTGTACCAGACACCATACTCTGCATGATCGCCATTTAAATGACATTCATTCATAATAATTTCTGTCTGTCCTTTATGTTCAATTCTGCATCAGTTGTCAGTGTTCTACATTTGAACTTCCTTCCCATTGTGACATCATAGTTATGGAATGCCATTTTAGTCTAAATTAAATAAACAAAAATATTTATGTAATGAACAGTCACATAATCAGATAATAAATTAGTTGATAAATTGTGAAAGAATTCAATAAATAACACTCACCCCAGTTTGATAAAGTATTATTTCAGCAAACTGACTTTCACAGTACCATTATCATGTTTACATTTGCTTCATAATGATGTAGTAATGAATTATTTGATCTTTATTTTATAATCATACATTTTCTTTACAAATAGCTTTTTTGAGCAAAGCCTGTTTTAATTCATAGTGAAACTTTTATTTCATAATGTCACTTTTATCACAATTACTTGTGAATTGTAATTAATTCAGAATAGAAATACGAGCACCTTATGGCAAAACAAGTTTGCACCAACATTGGCCATTCTCATTTATGATATGACACCCTTACTTTACTTACCCTACATAGCTGGCTAGCTAACAAGCTACATTAAGGTAAAACATTAAAACTTTTGTAATTTCTGAATATAAAAATCTGTCATATTCAGTTGCAGAACTGATCAATTAATTTTGAAGTAATGACAAAGAGACACTGCATTTGAGGAAAAGCTTGAGGTATCTACTTACAAGTCTGAAGGAAGTAACTGTCCAAGAAAATAGTGGAACACAATATTGTCTTCTACTATACTAAGTTACTGGTAAATTTTGGTGAGATATAGTTGCAATCGGTGAGAAGTCCAAATGACATATTAATTGATAGTTGTTTGCATTTTAAGAACATTCCTATTGTGAAATCATAGAGGCTGAAATACTGAAAATACTAAACTACTTGAACATATTACTGTTGCTGGGAAACAGAATGATGCGAATTCTGTCCAATTCTATGTTGTCAATTTAAAAGAGTGAAATGTTTTAATTAACGGTTAAGAGTTTACAGTGCTGAACAAGCAAGAGTTCTATAAGAGCACCAACAACAGTCGCTGTTTTAAAATAAAAGTGTTCATGTGGGCTATTTAGAAAAATATAATACACATGAATAAAAATGTAAAAGTCTATAGAGGAAGGGGCTTTGAATACATGACATCATTTTATGATGAAATATTACTTAACTCACATCTTATAACTTGAATTTTTAAAAACCAACAAAAGTTGATAAAGTGACATATTTTATGGGACTTAATTTCTCTGTGTAGTTCTCATAGATGATAACCTCATACATCTGAAAATGTCATACTGATGCAAAAATGCATGAATGATCATATTCTTGAATCAAACTTACAGGCTAATAATTCTTGGGAAACAAACCAATGCACTTCAAACACCTATGAAACTAATTCATGGGTTTCATTTAATGTTATAAATGTGGTGGCACAGTGAGGTGAGGCCACTGAGCTGAGCCAGGTGGAGAGTGGAAGTAAAACACAACAGAAAGTGGCCAAAGGCCTTTCATTTGTTTATTTATTTATTTTTTCTGGGGGGGGGGGGGGGGGGGGCTACAAAACAAGAACATACTCAAAAACAAGCTTTAAACTTAACTTTATATATAAAAAAAATCTGCTCTCATAGGAGACACTGTCATCCTGAGCTGTAAAACCAGCCCTGCTGTGTACAACAACAACTATTTACACTGGTACCAGCAGAAACCTGGAGAAGCTCCTAAACTCCTGATAAAGCTTGCAAATCAGCGTATCTCAGGGATTCCTGATCGATTCAGTGGCAGTGGATCTGGGACTGACTTCACTCTGACCATCAGTGGAGTCCAGGCTGAAGATGCAGGAGATTACTACTGTCAGAGTGTACATGAGATCAGCAGTAGCTATGTGTTCACACAGTGATAGAGAGCCGTACAAAAACCTCCCTCAGTCAGACTGCACAGAGACTGCACTGCTGCAGCTGGGACCTACTGCAGGTGCTGAGGGGGGAGGCACTGACCCGGGACACTGAGGGGTTCTGCTCCAGCACACTGAGCTTCAGTGGTTCAGTTATAACTCTCTCACACTCTGTATACTGACACAGTTGTAGCTGCAATGTCAAATACTGACATTGAATTTAATTGTCAGAATATTCAAGCCAATTAATGACAGATGTGGGAAGTTCAAATGGCAGTGTTAAAAACATTCTAAAAATTCTAAACTGCCCAGACGAATAAGTGCCAGTTAATGAAAACTATTTTTATTAAAAATCTGTTGACTGTAAAGCAGTTGAATATAACATGTCGCAGGAAATAGCAGCAATGCTCACCAGGCAGGGCAAAGTACTCTCCCTCGTCACACCTCACACAAGCTGTCATTACAAACACTGACCACAGGAGGGAGACAGAGTCCATCTGTTGCTCATGATACAACCACATTATCGTAGAGGAGACCCGATGCTGCACAGACACGCAATCTGAAATATACTGTGATACTGTGTGATACATTTAAAAACATTGAATGATATTTAATATTGTTCCATGTATTTGTGGTCGCAGTAATTCCTGCCCTAGCTCTTTGGAGCACATTGACTGAATTTGATTGAAAAACCAACAGGTTTTGTTTTAATTTTATTTATTTATTCATTAATTTATTTTTATTTTTCACTAATATCGTGTTATTTGACCAAAAATACATATTTTTGGATGTAAGAGCAAGATGACCCCATTGTGTTGTATGTACAAGTGGCACATGAAATGTGCAACCCAATCAGGTCTAAATATCAGGAACCATAGAACTATAGAATCACACCTTTCATCTGGCCCTTCACCTTAACACATGTATAACAGTAGAACAGAAGCAGTAGTGTTAGCAGGGAGAACAGCCGAGCTATCGCTGAGCTAAGAGAGGAGGCTGCCACTCTGAGGCAGGACAACCAGGCCCTGAGAGCCCAGCTGGCTGCTGTAAAAGAGCACATGCAACACAGGGAGAGATCTTTCATCAAGGAGATACAGCACCTATGAGAGCAGCTTCAGGAGCTCATATGTACTTCATGTACCACTGGAAACACACACACTGACACACAAACCATTCCCCTCAAAACAACACACCTTCCAATGACACAAACTACACTCTGTGCACAGCCCCCTGCCAAACTACTGGCCCAGAGAGACACAACCACTCCTCCTGACACAACGCAATCAACAGAGTCCAACAGGCCACCCCCAGCACACAGGCCGACACCCCCTCCCTCCCAGACTCGCACCCTTCCCCAAACACACACCCCTCTCTGCATTACAACCCCCAACAGAAAACAACAAACACCACCAGAAGCTGAAGAGGTCCTTCTCATGGACTCAATGGGAAGTTTTTTGAACCCAAAAAGCTATTCCCAGCCCAAAAAGTAAAGGCTATGTGCTGCAGTAACACAGCACGGGCCCTGGAGCTTCTCAAACAGGACACACTGGGGAGCACTCACTGGGACCAATGACCTGCATCGCCTGCGCCACAACACCGCCAGCGCAGAGAGGAGGGGAGCCGAGAGAGCCTCCCAGGAGTCTCCTGATAGCCGGGTGATCATCTCCACCCTGCTGCCCCGCACCGACGTCTCCCCCCATGTGATCAGAGACATCAATGTGGAGATGGCCAGAGGACGTGCTGCACCTGGCTCACCACCCCACCATCAGCCCATGGCACCTCTACGATGGGCAGCATTTACACCATGAGGGTGTGAAGCTCTTTGCCAAAAGTCTAATAGACGTAGCATTGGGCTGTAACCCACTCAGCCCCCCCATACCATCAATCGAGCCCGAGTCAGGGTGCAGCCCCCCTGCGCCACGGGTCACCGTCCTTAAAGTCCACACCAGCCTCACAGCACTGCCCAGCCCCCCAGGGCCCCTCCAGCACCCATCCACCTGCAGAGCTCCAGCCCTGTACCTCCCAGAGCACACCCCCAGCAGAATAAACCCAGCTACACTGCAGTCATACTGCATGATCATTAAACAGCCTTACAGCCCTAAACAGAGTGTGGACTTATTTTTGCCATGAGATGTCTTAAGACTCTTCACTTATTCCACACTCAGGTAATGGTGCCTCTCACTCACTGCTAATGGTTTATGTCAGTGCAGCTTAACTCAGCTCATCAAGACTTTCCCCTGATCCAGTCCTTTTACTCAGGACACAGAGCTGCTCTGCTCCTATCCCTTTCAAAGCTACTGTGTCAGTAATAAAACCAGGTGCTTCTGATAATCTTTGGTGAGCACTGGGTTCTGTATGTCCATCTTCATCACAGTTCACATGTTACTGGTTAAATGTTTTCATGTGGAGCGCAGTGACCTGTGTTTCTCACAAAGAGGAGAGTTAATCAAATATCAAACTGATACTAACTGATGTTAGCCAGAGGGTTTTAGGTAACATTATTAAAAGCCACGATAGAAAAAGAGAGTGAAAGTATGAAGAAGAAGATTCTAAAGACTGCGACACATATGATTAAAACGTCCCTTATTGGATGTTGTTCTGCTGTCTTACGAATTAATACTCAGAATTGGCATATGCAAATTATCATAGAACATAATTGCATATGTTTAAGCACATTTTTATGTGCAATATATAACCTGAACATGACAGTGAGATCCCAAAAATCTGTTCCTTGCTGTCCTGGTGCTGCTGTTGAACTCTCTCTCTGTCACAGCCCACAGTTTCCAGTCCACAGCACTGCTGGGCTACAAGTGCCTGCTGTACCCAGGAAGACCATTTGCATAGAGAAGACACTTTGCATTGGCAGCACATGCTTCAGTGCTCTGGGAGTGTTTATAGTCCTGTGAGTTTAACACTTGATGACTGAGAGCTGTCCTTCATGGCAACAGAACCCACAGCAACAATGACTTTTATCACCATCTTCATCTGGGCACTCGCTTTCTGCATTCAGGGTGAGATTCATTGAAAATATTAAAATACAGAAATTCGAGAGAGATTCAAGTATAGAGCTTAAAGTAACTGTATGAAATAACTGTACAAAATGTCTGGGAAATAGTGTGACAGTCTAATGTGCCTATGGATAAAATAGATGTGTTTTTATTCTTCTCTTCAGAGTCCACAGGACAGGTGACTGTGACTCAGACTCCTGCTGGTAAATCTGCTGTCATAGGAGACACTGTCACCCTGAGCTGTAGAACCAGCCCTGCAGTTCATGTCTGGAGTGATTATCACTATATGGCCTGGTATCAGCAAAAACCTGGAGAAGCTCCTAAACTCCTGATCTATTGGGCAACATCGCGTAGCTCAGGGATTCCTGATCGATTCAGTGGCAGTGGATCTGGGACTGACTTCACTCTGACCATCAGTGGAGTCCAGGCTGAAGATGCAGGAGATTACTACTGTCAGAGTGCACACTACATCAGCAGTAGCTGGGTGTTCACACAGTGATAGAGAGCCGTACAAAAACCTCCCTCAGTCAGACTGCACAGAGACTGCACTGCTGCAGCTGGGACCTACTGCAGGTGCTGAGGGGGGAGGCACTGACCCGGGACACTGTGAGGTTCTGCTCCAATGGTTTAGTTATCACTTCCAGAAGCTCTCACACCTAATACCATGTTTGAGCATTTTCATGTCTGTACAGCCAACAGTTTCAAAGCCCCATGGATGAACAATTATGGTTATATGAAATACCAATTTTTTTAAAATAAGTACATTTATATCAGAGGAGGCTGGTCCAGAGATGTAAGGGAGGATGTTCCACCCTTGTTTTTGACAGGAAAGAGGAAGACTGAAATTAAAGATAAATGTATAATAGAGTATTGGAAGCTATTCTTATCATAACCTATTATTATTGTTATTATTAATAACCTTGCTGTTATTAATAAAAACACTTTTACATGAATAAATGAACCATTAAGGCTCGTTAGTTCGTCATTTTATTGGCACAAAGTGATAAAACATTTGGGTCCAAACAATAAAAAATCATACATAAAATAAACCCATAAGTTAAAAAAGGTAATGAAACCAGCAACACAAAGTCCCATCACTCAGTCCATAGAATACTGCTGGTGCTCCAATAACTCAAGGCAAGCATGTAACATAACTAAAGTTCTGTTATCAGTGTCCACAAAGAGTGAGCTCAGTTCAGTGGAGTCATGCCCATATTTCACACGGATATCCTGTGTGTGAGGGCACACCAGTATATGTTCTTCATTCTGTATGCCAGTCCTGTACCAACACACGTGTTGTTCAGGTGGTGTACGGCTCCACCTTCCCATTTCCACTCGCAGTCAGTGAGAGGACAACCGGAACCGTGTGAAGCTTATTCTCAAGTGGTCTTCAATATACCAGTGTATGGCTGGGATAAAGTGGATGGATGGATACATCTGGGTTGATGTCTTGGTAGGTCTTGTATCTTGTTCCTTCTTTATATTGCAGTTTCTTAAACATGTCCATATGGTCACTCTCAATAGGATCTTGTTTCTCCATTATCTCAGATAAATGTGAGTTCATAACTTGGTTCTCTTTTCTGGTTATTTCAAACACATGCCATAAGGGGTCATCAAGCATGCCATGACGCTCCTTCACCTTGGTCAAAAACCTGGCTGGCTTTTCTCTCACTAAAGTCTGCACTGTAGGAAGTCCTGCCTCCAAGAGCCAGGTTAGGTTCAGTGTCGCAGACCTCACCCCAAGTAGGGATTTCACTCCAGTCATATAGAGAGTTTAAACAGGTTTTAAGGGCACTTTTAACCGAGCCTCACACCCATACAAGACAGCTGATGAGAAAGCAGCCTCAAATACCTTTAACACAAAATGGGGCATCATAGTTGGTTGATAAGAAGATGATTAATTTGTTTAAATGATTTGTTTTCTCTTTTACATGTAGGGCGAGTGATGTTCGGGAATTTCAATCAGCAGTGAAGATAGCTCCAAGATATGGTATAACTGTTACAACACCTCACCATAAATGAACCAAGCTGAATAGGCTGCCTGCCTTCATCAGATCTCAAAATGGCCATAAACTTTGTTTTACCTTCATTACCAAGAATTCCATATTCATTACATTCCACATCATATTCCTCCAAGTATTTCAGTTTCTCAATCAGCATTAGAACATGGAGTCATTTCAAGAAGCCATCGTCTCCACATTGTTGTTTAGTCTTTCTGATCAACAGGTCAACAAACACCACAAACAGGAAGCAGGATGTGGGGGATCCTTGCCTCACCCGATGGACGATGTTATTGCTGTAGCGCCCAGGATCCTTGTTGTTACACTGTACATTGACATCAGAACCTAAATCATAGTAACTCCACACCCCAAGCGTTTTAAAATTGTGAACAGTTTTCCTCATGGAACCCGGTCATAGCTTTGGAGAAGTCTATAACAGCAGTGTACAGCTGAACCTTCTTTCTGATACAATAGTCCATTATAAGCCTAAGTGCCACGATGTGTTCAATGCAGCCTCTTTTAGGTTGGGCTCCTGCCTGCTCCCAGAATGGCTCATACCAGCCCATCAGTCTATTGTTCAGCACATAATCACACAACTTTGCTGCTCTGTTGATCACACTTATCCCCCGGTAATCATCACAATCAAGGGCATTACCTTTCCTGAATAACACGATCAATCTAGCAGGGGCCCAGCTCATTGGATAGCCAGTCACAAAGATGAGATTTATATATGTGCATAAAAATATTACCCAGTCGCCGGGCAGAAATTTGAACATGCCTGGGCTTACCCCATCAGGGCCCGCTCCATTCCCCCACTTTAGCTGGTGGTTGATCACATGTTGAGTCTCTGCTGTTGTGATTGGGTCATCCAGCAGTGGCATATTCACATTATAGCCCCACATATGTAGTGGGTTTTCTCCCTCACCAGCAGGGAGGTTCAGCAGCTTCTCCATATGTTCTTTGAAGTCAGCTCCAGAACGCATCTCTTGGTGAGGAGTTGAGGAAAACCCCCCTTTCCAATCAATGGCCTGCATCAACATTTTAGCATCACTGCACCCCAATATACGCTGCCAATGGGGTGAAAGTGCTTCCTGATTCTGGGGCAGGCTGAGAGGTCTAAGAGCTGACTAGTTGGCTCTGGGCTGCACAGTTATACAATAAATCTGCAAACCACACAGCCATATCATCCAGGTTTTGGTCACAGCTAATGATGGGTGCTTCCAGTGAACTTATGTTGAAAGAAAATTGATCTGCATCTATATTGTGTAGTACAGCGCCTATAAGGCACTGGTTTCCTGCAGTGCGGGTTGCCAGAGTGAGTCATAATAGAATGCATACACAAATCCTGAGCACTGAAACAAAACCTTTGCATTAATCGTTTCTTCAGGGAACACAAGTTCTATAGACAATGGGGCGTAATCGGATGGCATGTCAGTGTTTTGGTTCACTTCAAAGCTTTTAACACAATTAATATAACAAGCAGAGATTAGACAGTAATCCACTTCAGAAATCAAATTTTTTTTCTTGTGATAGGTTAGGGAACTAGGGAAGGAGTAAAAACGCTGTGTTCAAGTTGTTCACAATCAATAGATTATTGCAAACCTGAATAATACTCTTTCCACTGGTGTTTACTGTTTCATCAACAGGCTTGTAGTGCATGTTATTGCTACCTTCAAGCATTCACTTTATCTCCACACCGAGTTTTCATGAGACCAACTATCACATAGCCAAAGGTGTTGTTCTGGGTTCTGGCCTGGATCTCAGAAAAACGTACATTAGAGAAAAAAGGGGAATCAGATGGTGGTATATAGACTCTGCCAATCATTATACCGGGAACGCTCTGCAGTCCAAACCAAATTTGCTCTTGAGCTGATGTGCCAATTACGGTGACATCATTGTAAATATTATGTCTAAACAGAGCAGCGACGCCCCCTCTCTGACTGTACTGGTTATTGGCTACCACAGGTATGAGTCTAGGGGCGTGGGTCACATGAGCTCTTTTAATCTCTGTCAGCACCACTATGTCATGGTCCCTCAGCCACCATGTCACATTCATATTTCCCAGTTTATTATGCAGCCCATTAACATTCCAGAACCCAAGTCATATATGTTTGGACCCAGTAGCTGGAAAGGTGACACAAACTTACAGACCACCTCCCCACCTTTAGTTACAGTGAGCTTCCTGTAATCCACTCTGATTGTGCACCCAACATATGCAGGAGCTGCACTCTCAGTTTTTACATGGTCACGCAGCCTCTTCCATTCCCTACAAAATGGCGGGATGTAGACCTTTCATTATGTAAACTTTTTTACGGTCTTCTTTAGTGAGTCCTTCAACGTTCTGGCATTATCCAAAACAGTCTTTGCCTCTGTTATAGTAATCACTAACAATGGGTGGTGTGGTGAATTTCCATCCCTTGGGTTCCCAAGCCTCATAATTTTAGCAGGCACAACACCAGGGCACTGAATCTGCACTAATATGGCTTCAGCATCAGCTGCATCCTTTTCCCAGTGTTTCTCTCCTTTTTTACTCTGCCACTTCCGTAAATATAAGGTTTTTCTCTCTGTCTTTGTTTTCCAGATTTTCAAGTGCACATTGCTGTTGGGCTCCAGCTGTCTTCACCTTGCTATACTGCTCATAACAGTCACCATTTGGGGTCTTATTCTCTTACTTACTGCACTTGCTTCAGAAAGTTGTTGCTTGAAGATGTCATTCTGAGCTTTGAGATCTTGGACTTCCTTGCCAAGAATATCCTGTCTTGAATTAAGCTCTTGTATCTCCACTTATTCTGGCCTTTGGAAGAAAAACAGCCGCACAACATCAAAGATCCACCACCACACTTCACCATGGGAATGAGATACTTTTCTGCATGTCTATTTTTTTGTCTGCTCCAAACCCACCTCTGGTGCTTGTTGCCAAAATGCTCTTTTTGGTGTCATCTGACCATAGAACATGGTCCCACTGAAAGTTCCAGTGATGTTCTGTAGGTGCTTAAGTTTGTTGTTGATGACAGCAGAGGCTTTTCTCTGGCAACCCTCCCAAACAACCTCTGCTTATGTAGGTGGCGTCTGATTGTAGTTTGGGAGACTTTGTGGCCCCAAGACCAAACTAATGTCTGCAGCTCCCCAACTGAGATCCTTGGAGATTCTTTGACCATCCAAACCACCCTCTTCGCTGTATGTGGGGTCAATATAGACATATGTCCACTTCCAGGCCGATTCTCAACATCTCCAGTTACTTTAAATTTCTGATAGTGGAAATGGGCATTGTGACGGAGTGCACCAAGGGCAGAGGACTCAAAGGACTAGGATTGCCGGGATGGGGTGCAGACGGAGAAATGTATCTACAGTTCAGTGAAAAAACAGTGGCAGTGAAAAAATATATTTTTACAAAATACTATACAAAAACAGAAAACAAAAACTAAGGGGAAAAAGTAATGGTCAGTGCACTCGGCTACACCAACTGTAGGGCCTAAGGCACATAGCCACTCCACTTCCCACTCTATCCAAAAAAAAAAAAAAAAAAAAGACAAAGAGACCAGGAGGTCTAAACCCCCCTTTTTTAAAGGTGGAGCACCTTCCATTAAAAAAACAATCAACTAAACAGAGAAAAATGAAATCAAACACAATAAACATGGCCATGGAAATTGATGGAAATATTTAAAAGCAAAACAACAACAAAGGAGGTACTACAGAAAAACAAGCCAATAATAAATTCATATTCCAGTTCCCGTAAATTGTAAAAAGTGTGGAGTTGCAGTGTTTGTGTTGTGCGTCTGAAGTTATGCGAGTTTCATCACGGCACTGGTCTGTGACAGACATTTTCAACTGTTTAACTATTTTCTCATAGCCATTTCCTGATTTGTGCAGCTCAACAACTTTGTGTTGCACATCATTGCTCTGTTCTCTGATCTGTCTCATATTTATGGATGACTAGGGCTGTGTTCCAATACTCAATTTCATCTCCTCCTTTCCTCCCCTCCTTTCCTCCGTGCCCCGGAAGCTGTTTATGTGTCCTCCTTTCCTCCACTGTTCCAAAGCGCAATCTCGCCTCCTCCTTTCCTCCTTTTTCGTTTCCTCCAAACGGAGGATACATTGATGTATCCTACCGCGGAAGTCTTTTCATATTTCTGGGTGACATCATTGTGCTCACAACCAGTCAGATTAAAAGACCATCCCACTGAATATTTTGATTGGCTTTGGTATCATTACAGTCAGTCGAAATTCTTACTTCATCAATAGCCGACGTCGACTTTGATGACGGGCAAATCGGATTAGCGAGTACAAATTGCTATACTGTTCAAGTTGTACAATTGCTTTGTGAATGATTTTTGTTTAATTTACTTTCAGGCATGCTTGTACAATTTAAGCATCTCACATTTGAGGTTAAAATCTGGGTTTTCTGATTGTGATATTTTTCTGGTTAGTTTTTTGGGGGTTAGCTTAAATTACAGACTGAAGAACAAATGCCTTTAATTCCTAGGTTTTCCAGTTCTGTTCAGGTGCACATTGATTTGACAGTGGTGGTAAAAAGGGGTCTGTGGTCTGACAGTGAATGCACTAATGTCGGGTCCATATCAGTGATGGCATAGTCGACTACACTAGCCCTAAGAGCTGAGCAGTAAGTGAAGCTCCCTAAAGAGTCCCCTCTGATCCTGCCATTAAGCATGTACAGGCCTAAGGCTCCACAGAGACGCACTAACTCCCTATTGTTTTTGTTCACAGCACAGTCAGGGCTGTTTCTCTGTGGTACAGTTGGTGTTAGGTTCAGGGGGTTGTGTGTGATATTCATGTCTTACATCAAAAAAATTACATACACACCTTTAACATTTATAATATCATTTTATTGTAATAAAATAAAACATGATTACACAATAGTTCTTCAAATGAACCTGCTAAAAAGCCATATTGTTATATACAGGATTGAGTTTGTACTGAGGTAAACTGGAGACATCTGAAACTGTGTCTCTCTCCTACCTCTACTCCGACCTAGTGTATCTATGTACAAATCTGTGTGTTTCAACAGGCACATATGATTAAAAATGTATAAATTACTGTTTGTGTGTGAGCTATGACAAAGGGTATATTTATGTCAGTGTGTGTGCATGAGACTGAGTGTGTGTATGCATTTTACAGTGTATGGAGTGTATGTGTGTGTGTAGCAGTACAGGTGTGAGTATGCATGCATTTGGGTTACTGCATGTTTTTGTGGGTAAGTGTGTGAGCTGGAGTGGATATGTGTCACAGGGAGAGTGCGTGTGTGTGTGTTTGTGTGTGTGTGTGTGAGAGAAACTCTACTCCAGCTAGCATAGGGACACTGAGGTGTTATACCCACACACTATAAACCCAGCACAGAGGGGTGTGTGTGTGACTCTATTCCAGTTGGCACAGGGACACTGAGGCGTTAGATCCATACACTCCAAACCCAGCACAGAGGGGTGTGTGTTCAGTGAAGTTGGTGTGGAATCTGTGCAGGAGGGTCAGTGTGTCAGACTCAGAGACGCTGTAGAAGGACAGAGTGCTGGCCGGATGGTCCACACACACTCCTACTCTGTACACACACACTCCTACTCTGCGGTAGGGGGAGGGGGGGGCAGGTATGCTTGTTTGATTGTTATTGTGCCTGACAGAGTAACTGTGTTTAGAGCACTCCAGCCTCCAGGAGTTTTCATTCCGTCCAAACCTACAGTCAGCACCCCATCCTATCCTGCCGATTCCTTTATATGTCACTGCTATATCAACCCATCCCCACTCAGACTCACTCCACTCAGCCTCCCAGTAACAGCAGCATTCAGACAGACTCTCTCTGCACAAAACCTGGTGCCAGCTGTCAAATCTCTCTGGATGATCAGGATATGGCTGCTCTATCTCTGTGTATGTCATCTTCCTGTTCCCCTCAGACAGAGACAGCTCTCTGTGCGCTGTGTTTGGATCCAGTGTGAGCTGACAGCCATCTGCAAACCAGAGACAATAATGAGATTAATTATCATTATTTATATTCATCTCATTATGTGTGACTGAATGTGTGTGAGAGAAAGAGAGAAACAGGGTTGCGTTTGTATGTGTGTGCACCTCTGTGTGAGTGTGTTCATGTGTGTGTTTGGAGTATGTGGGGTTGTTTGTGTGTGTGTTTATGTGTAGGTGGGCAAATGTTTGTAAACACCATCTGCAAACAAACACAAACTGAACTCAATGACCATGAGAAACACACACGCACACGCACACACACACACACAGTGCTGTATGTATGGACAGACTTTTATCTGAGCGTGAAAAAGAGAATGGTGAAGAGAGGGGCTGGAAAAAAGAGTTGAAAATAGATGTGAAAGAAAGAGGGAGAGAGGGAGGAGAGGAAATGGAGGGAGTGAGTGTTCAGTGCTGACAGACTCACATTTCTTGGGTCCTGGTTTGTTCCTGATCTCTCCTCCATGGTCCACACTGTAGGAACAGCAGAACAGACAGTGACTGAGTGACACACAGTGTGGAAACTCTCTGTACTTACAGCAGTGTGTCTGAGGTGCAGTGTGGAAACTCTCTGTACTTACAGCAGTGTGTCTGAGGTGCAGTGTAGAAACTCTCTGTACTTACAGCAGTGTGTCGATGAGGTGCAGTGTGGAAACTCTCTGTACTTACAGCAGTGTGTCTATGAGGTGCAGTGTGGAAACTCTCTGTACTTACAGCAGTGTGTTTATGAGGTGCAGTGTGGAAACTCTCTGTACTTACAGCAGTGTGTCTATGAGGTGCAGTGTGGAAACTCTCTGTACTTACAGCAGTGTGTCTATGAGGTGCAGTGTGGAAACTCTCTGTACTTACAGCAGTGTAAGTGTGTCCAGTTTAGCAGCAGAGAGCGCTCTCACTCCTGAGTCTCCTGGGTGATTGTAGCTCAGATCCAGCTCTCTCAGGTGTGACGGGTTTGAACGCAGAGCTGAAGCCAGAGAATCACAACCTCTCTCTGTGACTCGACAGCCTGACAGCCTGCAGAGAGGAGACAAGCTCTGGTCAAACACACCTTACAGAATCTGAATATAAAATAACAGGGCTGTGGAATTGGTGATTATCATTATCAAACACATAGCAGTGTGTTACACACCTTACAGAATCTGAATATAAAATAACAGGGCTGTGGAATTGGTGATTATCATTATCAAACACATAGCAGTGTGTTACACACCTTTCAGAATCTGAATATAAAATGACAGGGCTGTGGAATTAGTTGTATACATCGTATCATTATTTTAATGAGTGAGACTGACTCATTTACTTCTTTGTTTTCTATAATGGAAGGTATGTAATTAATATTGTAATACTGAATGAATAATTTCCAAAGGTAACAATTCAGCATTTTATTCCCTTATGAACACTGAAATTGCCATTGGAAAAACACACATTTTAACGTCACAGAATGACTGTGCAAAGTGAAAAGAAAGCTTTAGCCTGAGTCATTATTAATATTAGTGGGATATTTAGTCACATTTGAGCCCTTCATGAAAAAGGGGGTTTGTGTTTGTTACTCACCCCAGTCTCTGCAGTTTACAGAGTGGGTCCTCCAGTCCAGCAGAGAGCGCTCTCACTCCTGAATCCTGCAGCTCATTGTCTCTGAGCTCCAGATCTCTCAGCTCTGAGTGGGGAGAACACAGGACTGAGGCCAGATCATCACAGCAGCCCTCTGTGAGATTACAGCAACCCAGCCTGTGGAGAGAACACACACACAATAAATATACACCAATCCAGCCTGTGGAGAGAACACACACACGCAATAAATATACACCAACCCAGCCTGTGGAGAGAACACACACACACAATAAATATATGGAGAAAAAACACACACACACCCCTCTGTGCTGGGTTCAGAGTGTGATAGTATATGTGTGTCCCAGCTGGAGTCACTCACTCACACACACACACACACACACACACACACACACACACACACACACACACACACAGTATATATATATACACCATCCCAGCCTGTGGAGAGAACACACACACACACAGTATATATATACACCATCCCATCCTGTGGAGAAAAAACACACACACACACACACACACACACACACACACACACACACACACACACACACACACACACACACACACAGTGTGTTATAAGTCATGTACATGCACTCAGATTCACTTTCGTACACATATTTTTATCATTGTGAATAATAAAGCCTTTGTATTTATAACTGGTTGTATGTGTTATCACTTAAACATTGACTGTAGCCACTCTATTCATAGAACAAAGCCTTCAAAACTGGTTAGATCCCCAATACCAATTATCAATAACTATTGTTAAAAGGGTATGGTAATTCCTATTAACAATTCATTTAATGTTTTTTAAATTGAAGGTTATGGCTTAAGTCATTTTATGAGGTTGATTACTTTTAATTGGTGCCTTGTGCTGGGACTGTTAAAATGAACATACTGTGTTATCTGTTTGTTCTTGCACTACATACACTTCACCTGCATTTAACTGGAGCCTTTGTGAGGAACAGCATTATCCTCATATTTTCTGCTTCCCATGTGCTGAATACCAGATTTATTCTACATTTTGTTGTGCTCTCATGTGTGAGGATAGATTTTGACATATTCAATGTTTTGTGATAATATCATTTGGCTGTATTTAATGTTTTTTTTAGAATGACAAATGCTATTCAATTTTGGAAAACAGGCAGAGAGTGGGGCCCCTGTAGAAGAAGGAGGGAGTGAGGCTCCTGACAAAACAGATAATAGGGCCCCTATCCAAGCAGCTTTGAACCTCATTATTGGTATTCTTAATCGCCCTTAATCATTCAAATCAATATAAGAGACAGCTTTAATTAATTATGAACAATCATTACAGTCATTTAGCAGATGCTATTTATCCAAAGTGACTTACAATTGATTAGGCTAACCAAGGGTTAATCCCCCGTGGGAGCAATGTGGGGTTAAGGGACTTGCTCAAGGGTCCAATGGCAATGGTGTTCTTGCTGTGGCTAAGCTGGGGCTTGAGCCACCAACCTTGGGGACCCCAATCATGCACCTTAGCCACTAGACTACAGACTGCCCAATTATTATTATCTCTGAATCATGAAAATAATTGTCCATTTGGTGATTTTACTGTCATACCAACATCTTCAGTACTTCTGAAATTTAATGACATTATTACATTGCCCTTAACCTAATTTGAACTGAATAATACATAGTCATGCTCTGTCTTGGCTCTCTCAAGGCAAGCCAGCCTTGCCCTCCTTTGCAAATGAGTAACTAGGGAGTGAGATTGTAAACCTGAAAGCTCAAAACAAACATCCTCCAAGATCTACAAACCAAAAAAGCTCTGCAGTATCTGGATGATTTGCATTCTGCCAAATCAGATCTCTGCTCCTACAGAGAGGATTTTTTCCTTTTATTTTTCCTCTTAAAAGTGAACGCTCTGCAGTAATGCAGTCACATGACGCCCCTTCTTTTATTTCTGTGGTTAACGTCTCATCCCCACTCACCTCAATTCTGCAAGGAGCCACATATAACCAGGTGCACAGAAACACTTTGCATTCTGATCTGGGTCCAATATCCGGTCTAGCCGACCTCAGGTCCCACTCTACTTCACTAAGCAGTGTTTCAGTGGAAACTGTATCAGACTATGTGCTGATATCTCACTCTCCACACAGTGAAAAGGGGAAAGGGGGGTCTACTTGTGACTCTTTTGGCTGCCCTGAGCATCATTCTTCTACTCTAGCATCATACATCGGGGCTCTCTAAGAAACTCTGGCCATAAGGGACAAACCTATGGGCTGAACAGCACTTATGCTTAGTTTACAGCATCAGATGAGAGATCGCTCCCCAGACCGCTGTCATCTAAGCCTTTGCCTCTGAGAGAGAAGTGGAACATTCTCACCAGAGAGCGTGTTTAATCACCAATGTTTCCTCCCAGCAGGAGAATGAAGCCAGTTTTACTGTGCACCCTTCCAAAGGGGGGACCAGAAGATCTCAGCACGAAACTTCTGACAATCGTATGATTTATCCCCCTCCACACAGGCAACACAAACTGTGTTTCACTGCAGTTACCTCTCACTAGGGATAGGTATCATTAAGATCATATTGATTCCTTTCTGATACTGTTGAACAGTTTGCCACAAAAACAGTAGAAAGTCTGGCTTCATTTTACAATAACACACTGTGACGGAGGGCTCTGTCACGGCTTGCGGCGCCATTTAATGCTCACTTTTTTTCCCATACAAAGTTCCCCTGTCTGTGGTAGCTAGCTTGCAGTGAGTGCACACACAGTTGTGTTAGCATATGCCCTGGGTCATACACACATACACGAACATTCTGCATTCGTTTTTCCCTCTCTGTTTAATATGCCAACCTTAATCACACTAATACACACATTTGGTTATTGTTTTGAGTCTTTTATTTTACTTATCTGGTTATTGTTTGGTGTATGTTGGAGCGCTCAGTGTTTGTGCTGTTTTCGTATCTTTTGGTTGCTGTAGTAATGCTTCCGGGTACTACGGAGGGTGGAAGGGACCAAACCGAGCGTTTAGCTGGGCAGGCTTATGAAGCGCCTGACCCAAAAGCATGGATACATTTCAGGGCGGTCCTCAGACGCCACCATTTTAAAGAAATTGTTTGAAATGTTTTTGTAATTTAGTGCTGTTTTGTATAACAAATATAAGACTATCATTGCAGAGGAATGATGAAATCATGATACATTATATTGAAATGTATGGATGTGATCTATTTGTTATCCCTGTTATCTGCATATTATGATACATGTTAATGTTTGTTTGTTGTGCAAAGTTGGTACAAGCTGGATGGGTGGGGCTACCCCGATATAAGCTGGCCCAAACATCACAAAAGATTGCAACCACAAAACTTAAAAGCAGGCAAAACTGGAAATACAATAAACTAAACAAACTGTCTTCCACAGCATGGAGTGGACATGATGCACAAGAACTTCATGTTCAGTTGCAAAAAAAATAATATATGTTGCTACAGTATGTCTAAATACACGCTAGAGATATGCCAGGTACAGAAGAGAGTCAAACTTTCAAATCTCTCCTCTTACATGACCTCGACCCCTGTATTCACACTCATGTTGTTTTGTCCTTAAGAAATAAACAATCAATGCATAAGATTAAAAGGGAAGCCCAGATCATTTGGGACACCCTGCGTATCGTGCCACAAATGAAAAAATTGAGGTTGACCAGAAGGTCCAGAGCAAGTGCCAAGTCACTCCCTCAGAACCTAAGAGCCCCAAACACACATTAAGAAAACCTTTTGGCCAAAATTTTACTCTAGTTGGTTTTCTCAATCCAAAGACAGCAAAAATTGGAGAGAAGATAATTCAGGCAGAACCACAGGTACAGACATAGATGGGGAAGGAAGCTCAGAATAGTTTGACAGTAGCTGCACTGCTTAGAAAGGAACATAAGTTACCATATGCTCATCAGGAAAAGGAAACCTGCAAACAGAGTACCTCTCCTCCTCCATCACTCTCTTCTCTCTTTGTTCAACTCCACCTTAATGGTAATTTAGTCAGTTACTGTAGACTGTTAAACCCAGCCCAATCAGGCAACCACAGCTACAGGATGATCTTTGCAGGTGCACTGGGCACATCCCTAGAGTGCTGCCCCATTGTTACATTTTTCACAACACCTCCTCATTGTGAATAGCTGCTAACTGACCCAGTGTCATGTAAGTCAGTAATTAGCTGGACTTCAGGAAGTACCACTAATGTAAGACTGTTAACATACATCTCCTGGTTAGGATATCACACAAACTAGGATGACCTATAGAAATGAGATCATTATGTCTGTATTTCCATTTCTTGATACAGTCACCAGGATAAACAGTCTCTGTCAGAACAGCACAAGGGTACCTGGGGGTAACAGCCAGGAATCACCCTTCCACAGCAGCTCCTGTCTGAAGGGAGTAAGCAGTCCAGTCCAGTCTGGGCCAGACCAGACCTCAAACTGTCGTCAAATGTTCATCTGATCCATAGGGCACCCCCCCTCAGACTTCTCATGACTGGATCACTGACAACTCATACTCTACCTCACTAACACTCCTGACCACTTTAAGCATAAACCTCCCAGGTGCTGCTGTTTTCTTATTTTCCATTATGTTTTATTGATTGAGTTTGTCAGTAGATATGAGTGTACCTTAATAGTCAGTCCTTGACTGTTAGTAGTGTTCTCTTTTGATACGTTTTCATGATTGGTTAAATGTTACATATAACTGCTCAGATGTCTACAGCTGTGTATGAACTGCCCAGATTTGCCAAACTGTCATAACCATTCAAATGAACTTGAGGACCTGTGGAATGTTGAATGAATTTTGCGCTCTAAAGGAATACTGGCTTAAGCCGCATACTGAGACCAAAGGGGGGTGTAGGGACAATGGAACTACATTTCCACACACTCCACAGGAAACACCAGTGATGTTTATAGCACCGCCCCAGCCTGACATCCTCAGTTACAGTAAGCTAATTCTGTAACCCCAGAAAAACACAATGGGCAATGAAAGTTATAGAACTAGGAAGAATTGTTCCATTGTTCCCTCTCTTACTCTCCCAGCTCTTACTCATAAGTTTATCCTCATGTGCAGAACACACACAGGAAAACTCACACACTCTCACACTATAACTACTCTCAGTCCAACACAGAAAAATATGCTGACTGAGTCAATGAGTCGAAAGTAAATTTATAAGACTATAAACTTGTAAAAAGCATAGTCCACTCATTCAATATTCACCTAAACTAATGGTAAATTGGATGTTACATAGAGAATGTAGACAACATATAGAGAAGGTTCAGGGTCAGGGTAAGAGGTCACCAGAGAGGGCAGGTAGGGGAACTCTCTGTCCCATCAAACTGTCCTGTAATCATGAGTGTTATTTTTAAAAAATAAATTTAAGGTGAGAAAAATGGTAGCATTCACAAAAATAGTCATCAGGGAATGATAGAATAGCTATCTAATCAGGATCTAATCTCCCTCTCCCCATGTAAAGCTCTGCAAATTATTAGAGCTTCAGTGCTGATGCGATCACCAAGAAAAGGGCACGCCACGTCCGACAAACTATCTCCGACCTACATGCTGCAGGCTCTGCAGGTGGCTTTCATAAGTGTTTCGTTTTAGTTTCTGAGTAAAGCTCTGCTCCTTGCCATGCTTGAAAAGCCTGTTGTCTCTTTGGTCACTGATTCAGGGGTGTTTACAAGGGGGTGGAGTCCATTTGTCCCTCTCAGGCCGTGTCTGGGTGCATGGCAAGGGGCCATAAAAGAAGGGAGCAGGGTAAATAACCATGAAATGCATGTTGCTGTCTCGACATTAGTCTATGGATAGAACACACACATAATCCCACTTTCACACTGAACTTCAACACAAGATAATTCTGGTCAGGAACCACACAGCTGGCAACCCTAAGACTCATGGGGTTTTATTCTGCTTTACTTTGCTGTGATAGAGGAGTAAGAAGAGAGGGATGGGACCAATGTGGACAAAGGAAGGAAGGCTGGAGAGAGGAGAAGTTGGATTGAGAGAAGGAGCTGTTTAAGGTTTCACTGTACGGAGCCATAATCACTAACTATTTACTAAAAGTCACAAAGTACACAGCACTACTCACCCCAATGTCTGTAGTTTACAGTTTGGACTCTTCAGTCCAGCACAGAGCAGCTTCACTCCTGAATCTCCCAGGTTATTGTAGCTGAGGTCCAGTGTCTGTAGTTTACAGTTTGGACTCTTCAGTCCAGCACAGAGCAGCTTCACTCCTGAATCTCCCAGGTTATTGTTGCTGAGGTCCAGCTCTCTCACGGGTGAGTTTGATGACTGGAGAGCTGAAGCCACAATTTCACAGGACTCCTCTGTAAGACCACAGCTGCTGAGTCTGAAAGAAAGAGGTGATGTGTTAATATTAAACAATTAATATTTTAAATGTTGTATTGATAGTGCTCACTGATAAAGAGCGATATTGAGGATTGTAAGATCTACAATGCTCTGAGGAAGATGTCTGTGCTACACTCTCCAACTGCAGCACTTTACACCTGAGAATAAGATGTCCTGCTCAAGTCTGACAGTTCTACAGCTGTGGTTCTGACCCAAATAGCCCCTTTTCCTCTATTCAGTTCTGTCAGAATTGGGGATAATGGCCCAGCTACCTTTTCCACAGTCTTTTTCAGGCTAACTCTGGGTTTCAAGCCTCACTTATGGTCCTACTCATGCCCCTGAGCCAAGTGTGGACAGCAGGGCTAAGGATGGAGTTATCAGATCCTTTTATACAGTATTTCATTATTAAAGCAAATTCCAGCCTTTAGAGTGAATAGTGAGTTAGCTTGACATGTTGGGAGAAGTTTTTATTTCCTTCCAATGAGAGTAAAAAGCAAACATTATCACACAGCTAAAGGTTCACAGGAGTAGTCACAGGAAGGCAAGGGGGTTTTTAGTTCACATCTGATCAGCAGTGCAGCGTGTCTGTTCCGATGGTGATCATTTCTCAATGATCTGTGACCAAACTTTTTGATAGTTATTTATTTTATGAATTTTACCAAAAAACCCCAACGTAGGAACACCAATGTCAAAACAGTGCACATCACTGAGCCATCAGCAGGAAACTAAAATCATTTTTTGATGTTTAACTACAAAAAATTAAGGTGCTAAAATAAGAAACAAAAATATTTATTCTCTGATACTTATCTGCCACTCTCTGAAAAAATTAAAGGCAAAATTACAGAACCAAAAAGCAATAAATATTCTAGGCTACTACAGTCTGCTTTCCCTGTTTTCAGGCATCAGTCAGTTTCAGTGCTTGTTTATAATCAGGTCTGCATTTTAGAACATTCACAGGTGCTTCTGTTCTATTTACTGGCCTGAAATTCAGAAATGATTGATTATGGTTAAAATTATAATCCTAATTAGTTTGCTAAATATTGTGATTACAATTTTTGATCACAATCATCAGTCTGATTCAGGAAACAAAATTATTTTAATGCACTTTATGCATCTTTAAACATGCTCATATTTTTTCTTTGGTTCTCGTAAATCAGTGCATTATTCATTCCTCAAAGTTGCAACATCTAGAAAAGCTCATTTTCAATTTTATTGTGGTCCTTATTTTAGTATTTAGTTGTGTTACTAGTTGTATGACTGACAATGATTAACTGGTGTGAAACCAAAGTATTTTCAAATTCTGTTTTCACTTTGCCACTTCCAACTGGCCCTGACGTCTCCTGCTCCTGTACTGGCATCACAGTCCAGCATTCACCAGGTTCTGGGTCAATGTGCTCAGCATCCAAAGGTATCACAGTCTCCTTATCCTCAAACTCTCATAATATGCTGGATGGAAAGTGCTCTGTAATTCTCTGGAATTGAGTGATTTTTCCCAGTACCTGGAAAGCCTTTGATACTTCAGTATAGTCTGTATAAATACCCACATTTTGAAGTATGATTAAACTCTCACTGTCAATGTCATATATCCAGCATAAATTCATTCTGTGGCACTGTACCACTGAATTACCTGATTCACAAATATGTAACCCAATGCCGTGTGCCAGAAAATTCTGTGTAACCCTATATCATTTGAAATATAATTTTACACAAGATCTGAATTATCAAACTTTTGTGATTAGGGTTAGAAGCAAGTTAATATTTTGGCTGTGCATCTTTTCCCATCTTTTGTTGTGTTTACTTGTCTTTGATGCAACTGAAAATAATGAACCTCTACAACAATAATACTCCGTTTTACGAGAAACCCAACACAGCTATAGCATTAACCGGTAGCATAAAACCAGAAATGAAACAACACACAAAGCTGGATCCATTGGGGCCCTTATTCAGAACAGTTTTGCTGTATCTAAATTCTTTGGCTCCTCTCTAAGCTCTGCTGCAGTTACTAAATGAGTCCACTAGAGAGCGCTGTTATCCCTGCGACACATTCATGGCAAAACTATTGTGAGGATATAAAAATGAAGTGCTGCGTTGCAGCGGTACCGCTAGCTTATGGCTGTGCGCGGTTTGTGTCGCTCAACTTCACAAGCCACTAATGGTATCCAAATTAAAGTTTCATCTGCCAAAGTCACCAATTTGGTGTAAAACAGAACAGAATATTCAACATACACCTTGTGGGTAGCCGAGCTAGTACCTCGCCAATAGAATAAGTTTGCTTGGTAGCTGGTACATAGCCTCACTCTCAATCTCTGGCAGAAAAGCTTCTCTGTTGAGTCTCTTATTGTGGCTGGAGAAGCAAGCTCCACTGCTTGTTTGATCCTAATTGCCAAATCAGCTTAGCTGTTGGCGATGTCAGGTTTTAGTAAAAACCTTGCTTTGAGTTCACATAGTTTTTGTACAGGTCTCGCTTTATAATCTTGTATTCGCCATAATTTAGCCTACTGACACATAGCCTGAGTTGACCTCAGTTGTGACTTGAATGTTTCCTACCTAGTTGTGTCAAGTTCCATAACATGAATTTATGTAACTAGGATAAATGTAACTGTGACTAAAATATTTTTCTGTGTCTCACATGGAGTTATGAGGGGTTACCACAGAGCTACAACTGTGAATCTATAGGGACTCAAAATGGCGCCGTCATGTCTGACTCTGGTACCTTTACAAAGTAAACTCAATCATAGACGGTCATATGAGACAGCAGTAAAGTAGGTTTGATAATCATATTTAAATTCTGAATGCAGTCAAATCGATGTTTCATACTGTAGCCAAGTATTTAGCCTGCCAGTTGTGTTCTAAAACATCCTTTAGGCGAGAGACTTCCACCAAGTAGTCAAGTTCACGCACTCCACTTTTACTGGAGTGATCGCCTACAATGTCTGAGTGGAGCCTGCTGGACTGAGAGCTCCAACAAACCTTCCCTCGTCAAAAGAAAGAAGCCCAGCATTCCAAACGGGAATGATAATGAAAAAATGGCTTACAATTGATGGAAGTCTCTCACTCTCGTGCAGTTCGGCGGCGTCGGGTAAATCCTGGAAGCGGATCTCCCAAAACTTGTTAACTCCACTCGAAAATATTGTTTTTTCCCACAATTTTCTTTTCCTTGTTCATCCTCAACCAACTAAATTAAGGGTCCAGCAGCAATGGTGTTCTTGTTATGGCTAAGCTTGGGGATCCCAGTCATGCACCTTAGCCACTAGACTACAGACTGCCCAATTATTATTATCTCTGAATCATGAAAATAATTGTCCATTTGGTCATTTTAATGGCATACCAACATCTTCAGTACCTCTGAAATTTAATGGCATTATTAAATTGCCCTTAACCCTTAGTTTGAACTGAATTATACACAGTCATGCTCTGTCTTGGCTCTCTCAAGGCAAGCCAGCCCTTACCCTCCTTTGCAGATGAGTAACTAGGGAGTGAGATTGTAAACCTGAGAGCTCAAAACAAACATCCTCCAAGATCTACAAGCCTTTAGCAAAAAAGCTCTGCAATATCTGGATGATTTGCATTCTGCCAAATCAGATCTCTGCTCCTACAGAGAGGAACTTTTCCATCTTAAAAGTGAACACTCTGCAGTACTGCAGTCACATGACACCCCTTCTTTTATTTCAGCGGTTAACATCTCATCCCCACTCACCTCAATTCTGCAAGGAGCCACATATAACCAGGTGCACAGAAACACTTTGCATTCTGATCTGGGTCCAATATCCGGTCTAGCCGACCTCAGGTCCCACTCTACTTCACTAAGCAGAGTTTCAGTGGAAACCACATCAGACCATGTGCTGATATCTCACTCTCCACACAGTGAAAAGGGGAAAGGGGGGTCTACTTGTGACTCTGAGCATCATTCTTCTCCTTCCTCTAACCAAAACCTTTCAGTCTATTCAGGCCTTTAATCCTGCACCCTTCCAAAGGGGGGACCAGAAGATCTTAGCACGAATCTTCTGACAGTCGTATGATTTATCCCCCTCCACACAGGGAACACAAACTGTGTTTCACTACAGTTACCTCTCACTAGGGATGGGTATCATTGAGATCTTATTGATACCTCACTGATACTGTTGAACAGTTTGAGACAATATTGACACCATCAACACTTTTTATAATTTAGAGGGGAAAACACAACTCTTCAGAACAGAGCAGCCATTGATTTTATTGCCTATACTAATGGGATATGTAAAAAAATTCAGTGCCAAATTTCTGTACTGTAATTTTTATCCAAGAAATAACATCCATCATAACAATCTGCATGCCAATCACCATTAGTTTTGTGAAAATTTAAGGTTATATCTGACTGGCTTACCATCACACTGACCTATGCAACTACATGCCAGAGGAGGAAAGTGCCTTCAGCTTGTTTGTTCACCATGAAGTGCATTCACTATGCCACAGAAACAGTAGAAAGTCTGGCCTCATTTTACAAAAACACACAAAATCGTAAAAGATTGCAACCACAAAACATTAACGCAGGCAAGACTGGAAACTAAAAAAAAGTCTTCCACAGCATGAAGTGGACATGATGCAGAAGAACTTCATCATGGTCAATTGCAAAAAAAATTATGTATGTAGCTACAGCATGTCTAAATACAGGCCAGGTGTAGAATAGAGTCAAACTTTCAAATCTCTCTTCTTACACAACTTCCACCCTTGTATTCATATTCATGTTGTTTTGTCCTCAAGAGATAAACAATCAATGCATAATATAAAAAGAGGAGCCCAGACCATTTGGGACAACTTGTGTATCGTGCCACAAATGAAAAAACTGAGGTTGACCAGAAGGTCCAGAGCAAGTGCCAAGTCACTCCCTCAGAACCTTAGAGCCCCAAAAACACATTAAGAAAACCTTTTGGCCAAAAATTTTACTCCTGTCGTAGTTGACAGCAAAAATTGGAGAGAAGATAATTCAGGTAGACCCACAGGTACAGACACAGATGGGGAAGGAAGCTCAGAATAGTTTGACAGTAGCTGCACTGCTTAGAAAGGAATATAAGTTCCCATATGCTCATCAGAAAAAGGAAACCTGCAAACAGAGTACCTCTCCTCCTCCATCACTCTCTTCTCTCTTTGTTCAACTCCACCTTAATGGTAATTTGGTCAGTTACTGTAGACTGTTAAACCCAGCCCAATCAGGCAACCACAGCTACAGGATGATCTTTGCAGGTGCATTGGGCACATCCCTAGAGTGCTGCCCCATTGTTACATTTTTCACAACACCTCCTCATTGTGAGTAGCTGCTCACTGACCCAGTGTCATGTATGTCAGTAATTAGCTGGACTTCAGGAAGTACCACTAATGTAAGACTGTTAACATACATCTCCTGGTTAGGATATCACACAAACTAGGATGGACTGTAGAAATGAGATCATTATGTCTGTATTTCCATTTCTTGATACAGTCACCAGGATAAACAGTCTCTGTCAGAACAGCACAAGGGTACCTGGGGGTAACAGCCAGGAATCACCCTTCCACAGCAGCTCCTGTCTGAAGGGTCTAAACAGTCCAGTCCATTCTGGGCCAGACCAGACCTAAAGCTGTAGTCAAAAGTTCATCTGATCCATAGGGCACCCCCCTCAGACTTCTCATGACTGGATCACTGAACACTCATACTCTACCTCACTAACACTCCTGACCACTTTAAGCATAAACCTCCCAGGTGCTACTGTTTTCTTATTTTCCATTATATTTTATTGATTGAGTTTGTCAGTAGACATGCGTGTACCTTAATAGTCAGTCCTTGACTGTTAGTAGTGTTCTCTTTTGATATGTTTTCATGATTGGTTAAATGTTACACATAACTGCCCAGATGTCTACAGCTGTGTATGAACTGCCCAGATCTGCCAAACTGTCATAACCTGTCAAATGAACTTGAGGACCTGTGGGATGTTGAATGACTTTTGCGCTGTAAAGGAATACTGGCTTAAGCCACATCCTGAGACCAAAGGGGGGTGTAGGGACAATGGAACTACATTTCCACACACTCCACAGGAAACACCAGTGATGTTTATAGCACCGCCCCAACCTGACATCCTCAGTTACAGTCGGCAAATTCTGTAACCCCAGAAATATGCAATGGGCAAGAAAGTTATAAAACTAGGAAGAACCCATTGTTCCCTCTCTTACTATCCCAGCTCTTACTCCTGCGTTTATCCTCATGTGCACAACACACACAGGAAAACTGACTGAAAATGTGGTAAAATTACAACAAAAAATACATAACAACAGTATGGAGATAAACTCAAAATGCCAACATGTAACAACTACTGTTGTGTATTAATGTTTCAATTGAGCCAACCAATCATTCATTAATTTAATCAAAAAATAATTTCCTCCAGATCAAAGTTTCACAATTAATGGCACCCCTAAATATTATCATTAATAAAATCTACCAAATTTAAGCCAGGAATGAAATTCATCTAATTTAAGTTCATCTAAGAGTTAGGGAACTATATTTTATCATTACATCACTTCCAGTTTCACTAGGGTATAAAAATGAGGTACCACGCATAAAAAAATCCCTTTGCCATGCAACAACATGAAGAAAACACAAAAAAAAGACAGTTTAAAAGAGACAGATGGTTGTAGACTTTCATAACTGGTCAGATAAGACCAGAATTAAATGTTTTGTTCAGATAAAGCATCGGCATTTTTGGCGTCCAAAAACAGATGCATACAAGGAAAGGCACCTCATACACACGGTGAAACATGGTGGTGGGTCAGTGATGTTTTGGGGCTGTTTTAATTTCAGAGGTCCAGGGGCGCTGGTAAAGATCGATGGCTCAATGGATTCCACCAAGTATAAGGCAATTTTGGCTGACAATCTGGTTGCCTCTGCCAGAAGGCTGAGACTTGGCTGTAGGTGAACTTTCCACCAAGACAATGACCCAAAGCACACCTCCGAATCCACACTGAAATATTTCTGGCACAACAAAATCAATGTTCTGCAATAGCCATCTCAGTCACCAGACCTCAATACGATGGAAAATCTGTGGGCTAAACTGAAGAGGGCTGGTGATAAGCACAAACCCAAGAATGTGAATGATCTTGAAAGGATCTGCAAAGAAGAATGGTCCAAAATCCATCCAAATGTGTGCCTTAACGTTGTCAAACTGTATAAGACCCAATAATTATGAATCCTTCTTTTTAATGTTTTTATTTATTTGTTAAATAAATCTATGATTTTGGAATAGGAATGTTCATAAACGACAATGTTTTTCACATCTATGCATTTTGAGTTTATCTCAATAATTTTTTTTTTATTGTATTTTTACTGCATTTCCAGTCAGGGGTTCCAATAATTCTGGAGTTGACTGTATAACTAAGAGAATATGATAACATGTAGAGACGGTTCAGGGTCAGGGTAAGAGGTCATCAGAGAGGGCAGGTAGGGGAACTCTCTGTCCCCAAGTAGGACACCATCAAACTGTCCTATAATCATATGGGCGTACAGTGTAATTTTTGTAAAAATTTAAGCTGAGTCATGGACAGAGCCTGGCCACTTGGATTCAGCATTTGTAATGATGTGGGCTGCATCACATATTATCTTAACAGTGCAGAAGAGTAACAGGAAGAGTAACGGTTGCCTTGCTAATGTGTTCAGCCTCTCAAATGTGAGAAAGGAAACTTCCACTGATATAAGACTCAAAGGCAAAGAATAAAATTTGTTCTGAATGGAGGGTGAATCACAGAAAGATGAGCTCTTGATAAAAACATCTTCAGAATGGATTAACTGAAATAAACTACAAATTAAACACAAATACAAAACTAATATGACATCCTTATTGACAATCCGTAAGTTCAGTTATTTGTAAGGTCCTTTTCATTCTTTAAATAAGCAATTGGAAATTCTTTGATTTAATTCATCACAGAATTAAAGTGTGTAGCATTACCATTAGCCACCTAGCTGGGTGTCCCAACTGGAAAAAGTGACAATTAAAATTGACAGTTGGAAAGCAGCTTGATTGACAGGCCAGCTCAGCACAGGCTAGTAAAAAAAAAACAAATGGCAACAAGTAACAATTTAGGCCAGGCCGAACAGAGAATGCTGCAGCAGGCAGGGCAGAACTCCTTCAAGGTTATCTACCCACAGAGTACCAGGAGTGCTAAAGCCAGGAAATTATTCAAAAACAAAATCATAGAACACCGTCCAGAGACACTAATTCAGTAATTCTTGACTATGCGACAACAGGAGGCAAATAAATAATTAAAAATTTAATTTTCTAAACTACACAGATAGAAACCTGTCAGACCACAATATATGAGAAAGCTTAAAAAGAATTGGATTTCAAAAGGCCGACAGCTGAATACAGGTGAAGAGGAGGACTCAGACTGTTATCTGCTTACCAGTAACATTTATCACAATGGTGCTGTCCTAATACAAGTGGCTTGTGGGATAAATTCCTGCCTACGTGTCCTTAGGTTGGGGGTTCGATTCCCGACCTCGCCATTCCCAACCATGGCCAGAGGCTCCATTTGGCAAGGCAACAATTGGCCAGCCTCACCGGGGGTTCGATACAGGGTAGGTCGGGCGAATAATCTCTCATTGGTCCTCCTCGGGGCTGCTTGGGCGCCTGCAGCGGCACGAACCAATTGTACGCTGAGTACGTCTTCCTCCGACGTCATAGGCAGTGTGCGACTGGTGGTGCTGCAACGTGAAAAAGGAGCGACATTTCTGACATGTGATTTCTCCTCCCATAGCTGTGAGGGGCGGGGTGCTGCGGTGAGATCAACCAGTTCGGTTGAACATTCGGGTTAGGAAAAAGGATTCAAATTTAAAAAACATGCCTGTTGGTTCCCAGCAGGATGCCCACGCTGCCCACCCCGCTCCTGCCACCCCCCACTCAGCACCGCAACCCAGCACACACAGCCTGGACTCAGCTATGCCGCAGCCCAGCACACACAGCCTGGACTCAGCTATGCCGCAGCCCAGCACACACAGCCTGGACTCGGCTATGCCGCAGCCCAGCACACACAGCCTGGACTCGGCTATGCCGCAGCCCAGCACACACAGCCTGGACTCGGCTATGCCGCAGCCCAGCACACACAGCCTGGACTCGGCTATGCCGCAGCCCAGCACACACAGCCTGGACTCGGCTATGCTGCAGCCCAGCACACACAGCCTGGACTCAGCTATGCTGCAGCCACTCAGAGCCCTGCTGGCTCTGACATGAGAAAAATCTGCCAACTGCTGGGTTTGATCTGCAACAAATTAATAACCTAGAGGGTAGTGAGAAAAAAAATAGATAAATAAATATATAATAATTATTATTACAATTAAGAGTATACAATGTATATGTTCAATCATAAGCAAATCCTTTGTAAATCAATTAGATATATAGTTTCATGTTTGTAGTTCATTTAATTTTTCCATACATTTATATTTACATTTTGACTCTAAAAATCTGTAGCTGGAACATCCAGGGTCTGTGGTCCTCATCACTTGGTCTGAAGAGCACAGATCCTGAATTTGTAAGTAGTTTGGAAACTGTTGATATTGTGCTACTCAGTGAAACCTGGTGTCGTGTTGATGTGTCCACAGAATGCCCACCCAACTTTAGAGAGATAATTCTCCCTTCTCTTAAACATACGCATATAAATCATGGCAGAGATTCTGGAGGAATTATTGTGTGGTACAAGGAAGAAATAAATAAATTCATTGACCCAGTAAAAACAGGTGACACTTACTGTCACGGAGCGAATTCTCCGTTCCAGTTGTTTTGTTTTACCTTTAGAGACTGCGCATGTGTGTAATCAAGCCACAACAAACACTTTTACCATGCTGAGTTTTATTGAGTACATAGTTTAAAACACACTGTAAATGGCATGGGTTTTCTTGCTTTGTGTCGACGGTTATCCGAACTACAGCACCTCCAAGACAAAAGGGTATGTGACATGTCTAAGTTTGCATGTAAAGCCGGCATTTAACATAGATTTACGGCGCCAAATCTTTGTTTATGTTTAGCGAACATTTCAAACTTGATACTACCTTTACCAACTGTGCTATATATATATATATATATATATATATATATACGTGTGTCTATATATAAAACAAAGTATTATGAGATACATATAGATGCAAGAATATTGTCATTGATGTACAGTGATGTTTACTCACCTGAAATGTTTGTTTGGCCACGCAACAACTTCCTTGTTCCGGGAAAAGATGCGAACCGGTGTCTCGCGAGGTTTTAACAACTTTTTGGGTTGGCGGACTTCTGTGTATAACTGTGGGGGAGCAAAGTAATTTCCATTTGGGGAAATTATTGTATGGGATTGTGGTGTTTTAATCCTAATAAGTGTATGTATGTGTTGTATACTTGTTATAATTGTGTTCTATATTTGTGAATGTAATTATTGTATAGATTTGTAAATTGTCTATGGTAATTGATTAATTAGGAATGGTACAGTCCATAGAGGGAGGAGATTCGTACCTTTTCTCTATTTTAGCCAGTAGTGCTTTGGGCCTCAGAGAGGACAGTAGTGGTGATTGCTACTGATGCTAGGTAGCAGCCTTTTTCTTTCTTGCGTTTGGCAAATTATTGACACGCCTTTTGATTTGAATTTATTGAGTTTAATTAGTTTTCTTTAATTATTTTGTTGTTGTTTATTTTGGGATTTATCTACGTTGTATCTGTTTATTTTGGGTTGACCTGCCAAACTTTTTGAAAATAAATTTTTCCACCTTGGGGGAGCACTGCCAACCTTGCTGTCAGTTCTCATTTTTTGTGGGAGAATCCACTCCCTTCAGCTGGCCTTCCAACACTTACCTTTGGTTAAAAATAAACGTAACAATCTTTCCATCTAAAAAAGATATGTACCGATGTGCAATCTACACCCCCCCATTGGATTGTCCCTATTTCAATGCATCCATTTTTAATGATCTGCACACAGACATCTGCCACTTCCAGGCCCAGGGAAGTGCGCTGCTTTGTGGAGACCTAAACACCAGGACAGGTACTCTCCCTGACTTCCTCACCACTGAAGGAAACAAACACATCTTTGGCCAATCTCCTATGTACCACACTCCAATCATAAAAACCACAAACAGCCACAACAATGTAATTCATAAAAATGGTAGACAGGTAGTGTATCTCTGTCAAACCTGGGGTCTGTATATCATTCATGGTAGGATCAGAGGGGACTCCTTTGGAAGGTTCTTACAGCTCAGCTCTTGGGAACAGTGTGGTAGATTATGCCATTACAGATGTGGACCCCTCCTCCATAAATGCATTCACTGTCAGGCAACAAACCTCCCTATCAGACCACAGTCAAATAATTGTATATATAAACAGAATAAATGAGCCACACAACATACAGACATACAGACACAGCCCAGTAAGCTGTACGATCTTACCCTTTGATGATTACGTTCAGAAAAGAGCATTAAAATTCTGGATTCATCTAAAAACAAGCGAACCAAATTCTATCCAATACAAGGCCTTCCTATCCCAAGAGCTAAGCCCCAATAGAAGTCCTCTCAGTCAGCTGGCCATGAAACTAACAAACCAAATAACAACTAACAATACTAACTATGACATGTTTCAGACCAGCACTGCTTCAATTAAAATCAGCCGATTAATAAATCAAACAAAAGATTCTTATTTGGAACATTGGAAGAAATACAGGCGAAGTGATCACAGCCTGGCCATTGAAACAGGCAGACACAAGCAAACCTGGCGCCCCAAAGAGGAGAGGATATGTGATCACTGTGAGACAGGTGAGGCTGAGACAGAGCTACACTTCCTCCTATACTGCACAAATTACACAAACATTCACAAATACTTCTATGAAAAATGTAAAAGAATATATCCAAATTCTGATACACTCCCTGTGGAGAGACAATTACCAATCTTACTGTGTGAAGGACACACAGCCTCCCTGGCTGCTCTATATGTAGCAACCTGTCACCAGTGCAGGAATGTAATAAATGTATACATGTTAGTTAATAGTCATTCATTGTATGCATTCATGTTTGCTCCTTTATTCCCCCATTATTAATTGTGTTAATTGTTCTGTTATTGTATTAACTGTAACATTTGCTATGGCAACACAGCCCATGTCACGCCAATTAAGCACCTTGAAATTATGTGCTGCCTAATGTTTGAAATATGAGCCTGGAGAATGTTGTTCAAATTAATTATTGATTGCTCAGAAAATGGGAAAATTCACAAAGATACTCATCAGGGAATGATAGAATAGCTATCTAATCAGGGTCTAATCTCCTCTCCCCAGGTAAAGCTCTGCAAATTATTAGAGCTTCAGTGCTGATGCGATCACCAAGAAAAGGGCACGCCACGTCCAACAAACTATCTCCTACCTACATGCTGCAGGCTCTGCAGGTGTTCTAACGAGTAACTCCAGGATAGTTTAAGTAAACCTGTTCGCTTGCTCGTTCCCTCACAAGCACGCGAGCGCGCGCACACACACACACACACACACACACACATGCTCCAGAAGGGGAAGGAGCCAGAGGGAGAGAGACAGGTGATAGCCCCCTGTGGTTGGGCATGTTTATCAAAGGATTCTACATTTGGGGGCATCTTAGGGCTTACCAACAACGAAGAGGGTCGTACCACGCCAAATTCCGCTTTTAACTGGTAACCCCAAATGTACATCCATTTTGACTGTCATAAGTGTTTCGTTTTAGTTTCTGAGTAAAGCTCTGCTCCTTGCCATGCTTGAAAAGCCTGTTGCCTCTTTGGTCACTGATTCAGGGGTATTTACAAGGGGGTGGAGTCCATTTGTCCCTCTCAGGCCGTGTCTGGGAGCATGGCAAGGGACCATAAAAGAAGGGAGCAGGGTAAATAACCATAAAATGCATGTTGCTGTCTCAACACCAGTCTATGGATAAAACACACACATAATCCCACTTTCACACTGAACTTCAACACAAGATAATTCTGGTCAGGAACCACACAGCTGGCAACCCTAAGACTCATGGGGTTTGATCCTGCTTTACTCTGCTGTGATAGAGGAGTAAGAAGAGAGGGATGGAACCAATGTGGACAAAGGAAGGAAGGCTGGAGAGAGAGGAGTAAATGGGGAGAAGGAGCTGTTTAAGGTTTCTCTGTATGGAGCCATAATCACAAACTATTTACTAAAGGTCACAAAGTACACAGCACTACTCACCCCAGTGTCTGTAGTTTACAGTTTGGACTCTTCAGTCCAGCACAGAGCAGCTTCACTCCTGAATCACCCAGGTTATTGTAGCTGAGGTCCAGCTCTCTCACGGGTGAGTTTGATGACTGGAGAGCTGAGGCCACAATTTCACAGGACTCCTCTGTAAGACCACAGCTGCTGAGTCTGAAAGAAATTCGTGATGTGTTAATATTTAACAATTAATATTTTAAATGCAATATTGATAGTGCTCACTGATAAAGAGTGATAATGAGGATTGTAAGATCTACAATGCACTGAGGAAGATGTCTGTGCTACACTCTCCAACTGCAGCACTGCAACACCTGAGAATAAGATGTCCTGCTCAAGTCTGACAGTTCTACAGCTGTGGTTCTGACCCAAATAGCCCCTTTTCCTCTATTCAGTTCTGTCAGAATTGGGGATAATGGCCCAGCTACCTTTTCCACAGTCTTTTTCAGGCTAACTCTGGGTTTTAAGCCTCACTCATGGTCCTACTCATGCCCCTGAGCCAAGTGTGGACAGCAGGGCTAAGGATGGAGTTATCAGATCCTTTTATACTGTATTTCATTATTAAAGCAAATTCCAGCCTTTAGAGTGAATAGTGAGTTAGCCTGACATGTTGGGAGAAGTTTTTATTTCCTTCCAATGAGAGTCAAAAAGCAAACATTATCACACAGCTAAAGGTTCACAGGAGTAGTCACAGGAAGGCAAGGGGGTTTTAGTTGACATCTGATCAGCAGAGCAGTGTGTCTGTTCTGATGGTGATGATTTCTCAATGACCTGTGACCAAACTTTTTGATAGTTATTGGTTTTATAAATTTTAACAAAAAAAATCAACGTAGGAACACCAGTGTCAAAACAGTGTACATCACTGAGCAATCAGTAGGAAACTAAAATCATTTTTTGATATTAAACACAACGAAAGTGCTCAAATAAGAAACAAAATATTTACTCTCTGATACTTAACTGCCATTCTCTGAAAAAATTAAAGACAAAATTACAGAACCAAAAAGCAATCAATATTCTAGGCTACTACAGTCTGCTTTCCCTGTTTTCAGGCATCAGTCAGTTTCAGAGCTTGTTTATAATCAGGTCTGCATTTCAGAACATTCACAGTTGCTTCTGTTCAACTTACGGGCCTGAAATTCAAAAATGGATGATTATGATTAAAATGATCACAATTATTTTTCTAAATATTTTCATTATAATATTTAATCACAATTATCAGTCTGATTCAGGAAACAAAATTATTTTATTGCACTTTAAGCATCTTAAAACATGGTCACATTTTTTCTATGGCTCTTGTAAATCAGTGCCTTTTTCATTTATCAAAGTTGCAACAGATGGAAAAGCTCATTTTCAATGTTATTGTGGTCCTTATTTTCATATTTAGTTGAGTTACTAGTTGTATGAATGATAATGATAAACTGGTGCCAAACTAAAGTATTTCCAAATTCTGTTTTCACTTTGTCACTTTCAACGGGCCCTGACGTCTCCTGCTCCTGTACTGGCATCACAGTCCAGCATTTACCAGGTTCTGGGTCAATGTGCTCAGCATCTAAAGGTATCACAGTCTCCTTGTCCTCAAACTCTCATAATATACTGGAT
>JAFBMS010000340.1:0-157500 GCA_019788955.1 Albula glossodonta
AGAGAAGGGGAAGAAGAAAGGCATAGAAGGGGGCTTTGGATGAAATGACAGCAAGTAGATGAAAGAATACTGCCATGACCTCACAGCCCAAACTAGCTGCCATTAAGGAGCCATTTTCCACCATGGCAGCAGCCCTTGTGCTGCAGAGAGGCAAAGTGCAGCTGTGAGAGCAGAGCTGGAGTAAAACGAGGCTGTGGCAGAGGTAGTGTTAGGCTGCTACTCCCACAGGGCCTGCAGAAACTCCCAGAGCAGGTACTGCCTCTCCCAAGGACTGACATCATCACATGGGGCAGCCAGCTCTCCTGCAGCCCCTGGGGTCCCCCAACCCAGGGGAGAGGATAGGGCTGCCCAGATCCCCCTGAGACAAGACGATACAACAACACCTCCGCCATCTTTACACCCACTGCCATGACAACCACACACACCATGCGCAGCAATGCCTGCAGTTCGCTGGGGCCAGCATTGAGGAGACCGGCTCTGCATGTTTGTGTCCCTTTTTAGGCTTTCAGTGAGAGTATGTGCATGTGGGTCTGTCTTGGAGTTTCTGTGTGTGTGTGATTGGTGTGTGTGTGTGTGTGTGTTTGTTGTGTGGGCTGGGCGCGGAGATCCTTCTGCGGAAATGTGTGTGGGATTTCCACATTTCCCCTGCTGGGCCCCTCTGGAACTGAACTGGGAATTCCCATATCAAGTGTTCCCCATTTGGATCTGAAATCCAGTCCTCTCTGCTCTGTGTTTGGTGGTATAATACTCTCTGCTTTGGGTTTGGGGTATAGTCCTCTCTGCTCTGTGTTTGGTGGTATAATACTCTCTGCTTTGGGTTTGGGGTATAGTCCTCTCTGCTCTGTGTTTGGTGGTATAGTCCTCTCTGCTTTGGGTTTGGGGTATAGTCCTCTCTGCTCTGTGTTTGGTGGTATAGTCCTCTCTGCTTTGGGTTTGGGGTATAGTCCTCTCTGCTCTGTGTTTGGGGGTATAATACTCTCTGCTTTGGGTTTGGGGTATAGTCCTCTCTGCTCTGTGTTTGGGGGTATAATACTCTCTGCTTTGGGTTTGGGGTATAGTCCTCTCTGCTCTGTGTTTGGGGCTATAATACTCTCTGCTTTGGGTTTGGGGTATAGTCCTCTCTGCTCTGTGTTTGGGGGTATAATACTCTCTGCTTTGGGTTTGGGGTATAGTCCTCTCTGCTCTGTGTTTGGGGGTATAATACTCTCTGCTTTGGGTTTGGGGTATAGTCCTCTCTGCTCTGGTTTTGGGGGTACAGGTATCTCTGCTCTGGTTTTGGGGGTTCAGTAATCTCTGCTCTGGCTTTGGGGGTACAGGTATCTCTGTTCTGGGTGTGGGGGTACAATCCTCTTTGCTCTCGGTTTGGGGGTACAGTACTCTCTGCACAGAGTTTGGGGGTATAGTTCTCTCTGCCAGGTGTTTGAGTAAAATACTAACAATGGGCCTCATTCACCAACTATTCTTAAGAAGAATTTTCTTCTTAAACCGCACTGACACAGTTTTCACAAAGATTCTGACATTCACCAATGTTTTCTTATGTGGGATTTGTTTTTAAGTAAGAACAGAATCTACGCTCACTCAAGAGCACTCTTACAAACATTTGAGTACTGACATGTTTGTCCAAACACTATGCTATCACTTCAATTCACATCAATTATGTTAATTTAGCCACGCTCTCCTGTGAGTCATGGATGGAATAAATCAACTGGCCACACAATACATAAAATTCCCCAGTCCAGCAGAAGAACAGGTCCCAGTCAAGAGAGGATTCCATTCTATTGCTGGTCTACCCAACACCATCGGTGCAATAGACTGCACGCACGTGTGTATTAAAGCACCCTCTCCAGATCCGTTCCCATACCTCAACAGCAAGCAATAATACTCCATAAATGTACAACTCATCTGCGATTACCAGAACCACCTTCTGACTGTGATCTCCTGCTCCCCAGGAGCTGCACTCGACTCCTACATTTTACAAAACAGTTCTGTGGGTATGCACCTCGAATATGGAGCTGCTGGAGACGCATGGCTCATTGGTACACATCTTTGAGTAATTATAAATCCCAGCAACAGTGGGCTTCTATTCCTATGATGGCTTGTTATATTAGGAGATCGACAATATGTCCACACCACTCACCATCCCTCAGACTCACCAAGAGGTGTCCTTCAATCAGCAGCACACACACACTCGCTCCACCATCGAACACACCATTGGCATCTTCACTTCCCCTTCAGCCCCCACAACAACAAGAGGATGTGCGTCCCGACCCACTCCTGCAACTGGACAACAGACTAGCTGTCCAAGTTCAACCTCAATTAATTTCTCATTTGTAAATAAAGGCTTTAAAATGAATTTGACTTTTACAGTGTCAAACAAGTTTCAGTGCATTTTACCAGTTCTTTTAGTGTCTCGGAGATTGTGGCAAGTGCTGAGGCTAACTGTGTAAGCGTTTGGGCATTCTTGACTTCTCAACTTTTCAATTCCTGTGTGTGAGTTCTGTGTGTGCACACAGCCCTTAAGCCTCATGCCCTTTTATGGGGATTGGTGGGGCGTTTACCTATGCTAATTATGAAAAACTGGCATGCGCTTTCAATTTACAAGAACAGTGGAATTCATCATGATAAGAACACAAGTGCGAACAATTCTGCGGTCTACTTACGTGTCATGAATCTGACGTAGACTTTTCTTAGGACCTTTCTCAAGAACAAATTTAAGAAAAAACTGAGGAAGATATTGGTGAATGAGGCCCACTGAGTCCAGGGTTTCATATCCCTTTTGTAGGTAACTCACACACAGGTTATTACAGGTAAAGGTAAGCACAAACACAGGTAATTAGGCATGCAGGTAATTGCACACAGGAAATCCGGACAGCAGTGTAGTATAATGGTTCAAGGCTTTTAACCCTAAGGTCTCATGTTCAATTCCCCACAAAGGGAACTGCTGTTGTACCATTAAGCTGTATTGCTTCACTAAAAAATCCAACAGTATGAATGGGTAGTGAGTAGGAATGTAAGTTTTGGTTTACTGCTCAATAGCCAATAGCGTAATGTAACCTCACAAACAGGTAATCACACATGCAGGTAACCAAACGAACAGGCAGTTCACCCCACCACAGGCTCTCTCTCTGTCTGCCCCCCCGAGCATGTTTCCATGGGACCTGTACCAGCTGCCAGCCAGGGTGCAGCAGAGAGCTGGGCTGTGGCAGAGGTACCAGCTGTCTTTTTCTGCCTGTCCCAAAACAAGAGGAACAATCCATGTTTGAGAAAGCCCAATAAAGTCAGCCTGAGTCAGCTCCCATTACCTGCAGGGGCTGGCACCAGATCTGCATGTGAGAGTGTGTAATGCTCTGTTTATTTGCTCTCAGAGAGCTGTGTTGGTCTCACACACCCCTTTTCCACCAAGGCGGTTCGAGGACCGGTTCGGAGCTGGTGCCTAATCTCAAACCAGTTTTTTGCTTCTCGACATCTAAAGAACCGACTCTCAGCCAGGAAAACTGAGAGCGGCACCAACACTTTGCTGGTCCACAACCAAGAACCACTTACGTCAGGGGCTGGGGGCAGGATTTTCGTGACCAACAAGACCAACTAAAACTTTGTGACCGCCATTTTATAAAACAAACAGAGCTAAGTTTCTCGATACCAACAACAGAAGAACGGACTTGTGTTCTTGAGAAGATCGTACTTGCCAACTGTTCTTGAGAAGAACTGTCTTGCGAGTTTGCAAGGACAGAGAACGCATTCGCCAAAGTTTTGAGATGGTTTGTGTACTTGCTTACTTGCTACAGCGCAACACCCCAAGTGCAGCTCATTTCACCAATGACAGAAAGACACTGGCAGACAGGACGGTACTGGTGACATTTGGTGAAGTTTCTGTTTATTGTGCTTGTATTACATTTATTTTTACCTTGAAATACCCAGCTGCTTCACCCATATAATAAAGCTTACCACAAACTCAAAACTCGTGTTTGTCATTTCACTCTAAGCACTAAATATATTTTTAAATGGTAAAAAGAAATTTACAAAAAGTATCTATCAGCGAGGAGAACTCCTCGACAGTCCCTGATTGAAATATTCATGGTAAGATGAGTGGTAGAAGGCTGTAAGGTTTAAATTACAGCTTCATTCATATGATCAATATAACATCTGAAAAGAGCAAATAACTGATAAGCTAAAAATCCATACAGCAAGTTTTCTGTCGCCAATGCTAACTTCCCCGCTGAACGGAATATCGAAAGCATATCAACAGCTAACCGGAACCAATTGCCAATTCAAATAGCAGCAAATTTTCAAATGAGCCCTTATGGAAATCAAACGAGGAAATATTCAGGAACTTCATAGTAATTTCCCGTCACATTTTTGTTTTGCATTGCTGGGAAAGCGGATATGTAACAGAGTAACAGAGAGCTGCGATGTCTCACTGGGCTGTGCTGGTCTCTCAGAGAGCAGTGCTGGTCTCACTGGGCTGTGCTGGTCTCTCAGAGAGCAGTGCTGGTCTCACTGGGCTGTGCTGAGCTCTCAGAGAGCTGTGCTGGTCTCTCTGGGCTGTGCTGATCTCTCAGAGAGCAGTGCTGGTCTCACTGGGCTGTGCTGGTCTCTCAGAGAGCAGTGCTGGTCTCACTGGGCTGTGCTGATCTCTCAGAGAGCAGTGCTGGTCTCACTGGGCTGTGCTGGTCTCTCAGAGAGCAGTGCTGGTCTCACTGGGCTGTGCTGATCTCTCAGAGAGCAGTGCTGGTCTCACTGGGCAGTGCTGATCTCTCAGAGAGCTGTGCTGGTTTCACTGGGCTGTGCTGATCTCTCAGAGAGCTGTGCTGGTTTCACTGGGCAGTGCTGATCTCTCAGAGAGCTGTGCTGGTTTCACTGGGCTGTGCTGGTCTGCTGAGTTGCGCTGGACTCACTGGGCTGTGTTGATATGCTGAGCTGCGTTGGATTCAGTGGGCTGTGCTGATCTTCTGAGCTGTGCTGTTCTCACTGGTCTGTGCTGAGCTATGCTGTTCTCATTGGTCTGTGGTGATCTGTGCTGTTCTCGCTGGTCTGTGCTGATCTGCTGAGCTGTGCTGTTCTCACTGGTCTGTGCTGATCTGTGCTGTTCTCTCTGGTCTGTGCTGATCTGTGCTGTTCTCGCTGGTCTGTGCTGGTCTGTGCTGATCTGTGCTGTTTTCGCTGGTCTGTGCTGATCTGCTGAGCTGTGCTGTTCTCACTGGTCTGTGCTGATCTGCTGAGCTGTGCTGTTCTCACTGGTCTGTGCTGATCTGTGCTGTTCTCACTGGTCTGTGCTGATCTGTGCTGTTCTCGCTGGTCTGTGCTGATCTGCTGAGCTGTGGTTTCAGAGAGAAAGGAGGAGACAACAGCGGTGGCATTCCTCTCTGCAGGGGGATGAGGTCTGTCTGACTTTCCCAGAATCAAGTAAACCATGGGGTGGCTCTGCAGTGGGAAATCCCCCCAAAACCTGAGCACAAATATCAGATGCCAGGGAGTGGGATGAACCTATGGTGCCATAGCAACTGAATAACGTGCACTCTGCTTCCTCTGCCAGCTCCCATGTCAGCTCTGAATGAAAGTCAGATTATTTCTACCATAGGCAGAAATTACAATGAAAACCACAACAATAAAAGGAAGAAAGACTGTCAGGCGCGTAACCTTCACCTGATAAAAATAAAACAGGAAAGATGATACTTGTGTTTTTTATCGGTCAGCTGTCCTGTTTGAAGAGCCGCTACAGCTGTCTAACAATCTGCGGGGGGGGGGGGGGGGGGGGGGGGGACAGCCTCTGGGTCACGTTACACATCCTAAAAACAGACTGTGAAGAAGCCCCACTGCACCCACTACGTTTCCGACAGCTAGTACCTCCCACCCCCTTGTGCCCCCCACAGCTGTCTAACCCAGGCACAGAGCAGCTGTTAGCCCGAGCTCGGCACTGAGGTCAACGAGGCGTGTTATTATGGGAAGTCCCGGAATACGCACTGACACACTGGGCCATTGTGTGTGTCCTCTGTTTGTTTTTGGATTTTTTTACCATTTTAAATCCAGCAACCATAATACCGATTTTTGCTTGACTTCTTGTTGACCCTGATATTGCTGTCATGACAGCTAAGGAAACCCTCCTACACAAATGAAGGGGTTGATTCCATTTATAAATCTGCCTCTTTCCACAGTGTTGCCAGGAAACCCTCCTAATTTCATGGATTTATTTTAGATTATAGTCATTTTCTATTGAACAGGCAGTTCATTAGCCAACATGTAATGTCTTAACATTTGTGCCATGTGTTTATGCGTATGTAAAGGGTGTCATGGAACTTGATCGTCCACTTCGATTTGATGAGTTTTGAGAAAGCCCCAGCACAGTGATGGGGACACTGTAGAACACACCACTCATCTTTTGGCTGTGGAAGCTGATTGGGGCTCTGGATCAGGGCTGTGGAAGCTGAAGCTGATTGGGGCTGTGGAAGCTGAAGCTGATTGTGGCTCTGGATCAGGGCTGTGGAAGCTGAAGCTGATTGGGGCTGTGGAAGCTGAAGCTGATTGTGGCTGTGGATCAGGGCTGTGGAAGCTGAAGCTGATTGGGGCTGTGGAAGCTGAAGCTGATTGTGGCTGTGGATCAGGGCTGTGGAAGCTGAAGCTGATTGGGGCTGTGGATCAGGGCTGTGGAAGCTGAAGCTGATTGTGGCTGTGGAAGCTGAAGCTGATTGGGGCTCTGGATCAGGGCTGTGGAAGCTGAAGCTGATTGGGGCTGTGGAAGCTGAAGCTGATTGGGGCTGTGGAAGCTGAAGCTGATTGGGGCTGTGGAAGCTGAAGCTGATTGTGGCTGTGGATCAGGGCTGTGGAAGCTGAAGCTGATTGGGGCTGTGGATCAGGGCTGTGGAAGCTGAAGCTGATTGGGGCTGTGGAAGCTGAAGCTGATTGTAGCTGTGGAAGCTGAAGCTGATTGGGGCTGTGGAAGCTGAAGCTGATTGTGGCTGTGGATCAGGGCTGTGGAAGCTGAAGCTGATTGGGGCTGTGGATCAGGGCTGTGGAAGCTGAAGCTGATTGGGGCTGTGGAAGCTGAAGCTGATTGTGGCTGTGGATCAGGGCTGTGGAAGCTGAAGCTGATTGGGGCTGTGGAAGCTGAAGCTGATTGGGGCTGTGGATCAGGGCTGTGGAAGCTGAAGCTGATTGGGGCTGTGGAAGCTGAAGCTGATTGTGGCTGTGGATCGGGGCTGTGGAAGCTGAAGCTGATTGGGGCTGTGGAAGCTGAAGCTGATTGGGGCTGTGGAAGCTGAAGCTGATTGGGGCTGTGGAAGCTGAAGCTGATTGTGGCTGTGGATCAGGGCTGTGGAAGCTGAAGCTGATTGATGGATGGGGCTGTGGAAGCTGAAGCTGATTGGGGCTCTGGAAGCTGAAGCTGTGGAAGCTGAAGCTGATTGGGGCTGTGGAAGCTGAAGCTGATTGTGGCTGTGGATCAGGGCTGTGGAAGCTGAAGCTGATTGGGGCTGTGGAAGCTGAAGCTGATTGGGGCTGTGGAAGCTGAAGCTGATTGGGGCTGTGGAAGCTGAAGCTGATTGTGGCTGTGGATCAGGGCTGTGGAAGCTGAAGCTGATTGTAGCTGTGGATCGGGGCTGTGGAAGCTGAAGCTGATTGGGGCTTTGGAAGCTGAAGCTGATTGTGGCTGTGGTTCGGGGCTGTGAAAACTGAAGCTGATTGGGGCTCCGGATCAGGGCTGTGGAAGCTGAAGTTGATTGGGGCTGTGGAAGCTGAAGTTGATTGGGGCTGTGGAAGCTGAAGCTGATTGTGGCTGTGGATCGGGGCTGTGGAAGCTGAAGCTGATTGTGGCTGTGGTTCGGGGCTGTGGAAGCGGAAGCTGATTGGGGCTGTGGAAGCTGAAGCTGATTGGGGCTGTGGAAGCTGAAGCTGATTGGGGCTGTGGAAGCTGAAGCTGATTGTGGCTGTGGATCAGGGCTGTGGAAGCTGAAGCTGATTGGGGCTGTGGAAGCTGAAGCTGATTGGGGCTCTGGATCAGGGCTGTGGAAGCTGAAGCTGATTGGGGCTGTGGAAGCTGAAGTTGATTGGGGCTGTGGATCAGGGCTGTGGAAGCTGAAGCTGATTGGGGCTGTGGAAGCTGAAGTTGATTGGGGCTGTGGAAGCTGAAGCTGATTGGGGCTGTGGAAGCTGAAGCTGATTGGGGCTGTGGATCAGGGCTGTGGAAGCTGAAGCTGATTGGGGCTGTGGAAGCTGAAGCTGATTGGGGCTGTGGATCAGGGCTGTGGAAGCTGAAGCTGATTGGGGCTGTGGAAGCTGAAGCTGATTGGGGCTGTGGAAGCTGAAGCTGATTGTGGCTGTGGATCAGGGCTGTGGAAGCTGAAGCTGATTGTAGCTGTGGATCGGGGCTGTGGAAGCTGAAGCTGATTGGGGCTGTGGATCAGGGCTGTGGAAGCTGAAGCTGATTGGGGCTGTGGAAGCTGAAGCTGATTGGGGCTGTGGATCAGGGCTGTGGAAGCTGAAGCTGATTGTGGCTGTGGTTCGGGGCTGTGGAAGCTGAAGCTGATTGGGGCTGTGGATCAGGGCTGTGGAAGCTGAAGCTGATTGGGGCTGTGGAAGCTGAAGCTGATTGGGGCTCTGGATCAGGGCTGTGGAAGCTGAAGCTGATTGTGGCTGTGGTTCGGGGCTGTGGAAGCTGAAGCTGATTGTAGCTGTGGATCGGGGCTGTGGAAGCTGAAGCTGATTGGGGCTGTGGAAGCTGAAGCTGATTGGGGCTGTGGATCAGGGCTGTGGAAGCTGAAGCTGATTGGGGCTGTGGAAGCTGAAGCTGATTGGGGCTGTGGATCAGGGCTGTGGAAGCTGAAGCTGATTGTGGCTGTGGTTCGGGGCTGTGGAAGCTGAAGCTGATTGGGGCTGTGAAAACTGAAGCTGATTGGGGCTGTGGATCAGGGCTGTGGAAGTTTCCACAGGGCACAGCTGTATTCTAAATTTACCAGTAGCTTCGGACCTTCAGGAAAAAGTTAGAAAGAAGTCCAGATTCCTCTGCTTCCTGTGGCAGACACAGCTCTGGAGAATACACACATGTCCCCCCTCCCCCCTACCCCTACAGCCTCACTGCCGTACCCCCCCCCGCCCCCCAGGAGGAGAGGCAGGGTTAGGCTTAGGGGTAGGGTTAGGATTATTTGGGTTAGGGTTGGTTAGTTAGTCCCCACTGTGGGAGGGCACATTGCACACAGTTCTGTCATATGAGGCGCAGCTCTCCTCAGACTTACTGCAGTCTTTAGCGGGCTCATGGTGCAGGGCCTCCATTGCTGCTCCAGCCTCATTCCTCTCAGAGACACGGCTCATCAGCAACTGAAACATTCTGCAGTTTAATCTGCGCAGTTACTCCCTCCCTCTGTCCTTTATTATTATCACTAACGCTGTTGTTGCTGTTGCCACTCCTTAACCTGGCAAAACTCAGTAACTCAGGTGCTTTCCGCTGCTCTGGTTACAGCCCATCTGCACTTGGATCTTTCTCACTCATGCAGGAAAGTTGTTGTAGGGGAGGGCTCTCTGTCCAAAAAACTGCAGGAAAAGGTGTCACATGCCACACAAGGCCCTGAGGATAGTGTAGCTGCAGCCCACACTTCACACACACTCACACACACACGCACGCACGCACGCACGCACACTCACACACACACACACACACACACAATCACACTACAGCTAACTCGACAGCTACGGCTACTTCTTCTGAAACATTTAAGGTTAACTCTACACACTCTCAGCAGCACAGCTGACCCTACAGCTACAGTCCAAAATGACCCCATACTGAGGGCCTAGAGGAGGATGCAAAGCTGCTTTCACTTTTCTAACTCCCTGCCCACCACCAAGCTGCCCACAGCCCCCTCCCCCCAGCTTCCCAAATGCCCCCCTCCTGTCTGTTGTTTTGTAGTTTGTGTCTGTAGGAAAGGAGCAGAGAGGAAGTGTTTGTTGTACACAGGATACTCACAACACCCAGCTCCACTTTGCCTAATACCTTTAACACTTCACCTTCCTCATACGCACAATATCGCTGCATTCACTTCCTCTTACTGCCACTGTTTGCCCTTCCTGTGTGTGAGTTTCTGTGTGTGTATGAATGAGAGAGGTAGAAAGACAGACAGAGAGAGAGAGTTTGTGCTGAGGTAGAGATAGAGGGAGATACAGACACCAAACACACCTGCACTATAGAGACACCAAACACACCTGTACTATAGAGACACCAAACACACCTGTACTATAGAGACACCAAACACACCTGCGCTATAGAGACACCAAACTCTCCTGCACTATAGAGACACAAAACACTCCTGCACTATAGAGACACCAAACACACCTGTACTATAGAGACACCAAACACACCTGCACTATAGAGACACCAAATACACCTGCTCTATAGAGACACCAAACAAACCTGTGCTGCAGACACACAAACATGTTGCTCGGCCCACACACACTCATCTTTCACACACACACACACACACACACTCTCACACACTCATCCACACTCACAAACACATACACACTCTCACACACTCACCCACACTCACAAACACATACACACACACACACTCAAAAACTCACACATACCCTCTCACACGCAGACACACACACAAACTCAAATACTGTCTCACATACACACACACACCCTTACACACACACTCACACACTCTCACACTCACACAACCTCACACACACACACACACACCCTTACACACACACTCACACACTCTCACACTCACACAACCTCTCACACACACACACACACCCTTACACACACACTCACACACCCTCACTCTCACACTCACACAACCTCTCACACACACACACACACCCTTACACACACACTCACACACCCTCACACTCACACACACACACACTCACACACACTCTCACACTCACACACCCTCACACTCATACACTCACACACACACACAGACGTGTTGAAGGGCAGGAAGGCCTTCGGCCTTGGCTCATCTCATTCCCACTTTCTACAGCACAGACAGGAACCGTGGGGGGGGGGGGGGGGGGGGGGGGGGGGGGGGGTGGGGGGGGGGGCAGGATGTTGTTTGAGATTCAGATCCTGTTTTCTTCCTTTTTCCCAACGAGCTGCTCTGATGCAGGTGCTACTGCCCCCCCCCATGTGAAAGTGAAGAACACTCACTACACACACTCACACACTCACTCACACACTATACACAGACATACACAGACACTCACACACACACTCACTCACTCACACATACTCACACACCGCCATTCTGCACACCGCTGTTCTGCGTTTGTACTGTAAAATGGCAGCTGCTGGGGCTGTCGGTCTTTATCGTTACTGTAACTGGTCGCGGTATTGCTGTGTTTCACACACAGTCGGAGCGCTTCCCTCACCCCCTCCTGACCCTTGACCCCTGGGGTGTCTGCTCGTGTGAAGTATGAGGAAGGAAACGGCAAGGCGCATCCCAACCCACGCACACCCCGGCCAGCTAAAAATACCGCGCCGTGCCCGGCCCGGCTGGGCGCTCATATTTGTTGTGGGGGATGTGCGTCAGATGAGGCGCGTCAGAGCAGGTGGGGGGGGGGGGGGGGGGGGGGGGGGGGCAGGGGAGCATCTCAGGGTCAAAATTCTTTTATCATCAAGATGTTTTGATTTGTCTGTTTTTCATCTCAGTTTTGTTTGCTGTTCCGTTTGTCCCACAGTGTGGAAGTGCAGCAGGTTCAGCACTGCCCCCCCCCCCCCCCCGCCATGATCACCCCCGCCACCTCTCAACCATCCCCACCATGCAGTCATGAGATTTCCCCCAATCAACTTCAGAGACCTCAACACAATCGCAAACTCTCACATGCACGTACACAAACACACACACACACACATGCACACAAACTCACAAATGTATGCACACACACGCATGCACACAAACTCACACATGCACACATGCACGCTTGCAAGCTGAACCGTGTGTGACAGTGGGCCAACAAACAAAGCCATCATGGGGGCTTTGCTGGCTTGCTAGTCATATTAAAACATGAACTACTCAATCACAGCCCCACACCTGCAGACACTGCCGCCTTCAGGACTGGAGTCAAACCTGGACTCAGAATGTGATGGCACTGGAGATTGACAGAGCTGAGGTGACAATGATCAATGGGGTGAGTGCACTCTCTAGAGGCAGATAATGGAGTTACAGCTGAACAAGAGTACAGAGCATGCAGAATGTTTCTGCAACACTGGATCAACGTCAGAGCAACACTCAAGGCAGGAACTGTCAGATGTGAGTTGGGAAGACTAAATCTGAACTGAAGCCCATCTGTGGACCGATCTTGGTGCCAGTCTGCAGGGTAACTGAGTCCCATCATTTTGTGCTGAAATAGATTTTATCACAATTCTGGTCAAGTTACCACCATTTGCTTTGTGATGGAACTCATTTTGCACAAACGGTTTAGTTTAAATGACCGGGTGCTGACACAACATCATGTAGGACTTATGCCAGTAGGTCTGTCAATGACTCAATATAAAATGTAAACTTTTTCAAAAGTAAAAATGTCTACAGCATATTTCTATTAAAAAATATACATATTTTTTATGACTGCTGCTGAGGCTACAATGAAACACAGCACTACAGGAAAAAATGATAGAGCCGCAATTTTTCCCAGAAAGATAAAGGAGGGGGGAGGGCTTTTGTTGCTCACACAAACCTGTTTGAGAAGCTTGGCTGGGGGAAAATCCCAAATTCCCATATTTCCCACATCAGGGAAATGAGGGGTTCAAGTAGTCTCTCAGCCACTTCCTGTCTGCCACTTCCTGTCTGTTCCTCTTTTAAGGAAGGAGGAGCAAAGCACTGCCTCCCATAATGCATGACACACTCCTGGTGTCTAGCACCAGATCCCACCCCCCCCCTCCAACTCCCTCACCTTTACTGCTTTACATGGTGATCATGCCCACCCCCCCCCCCAACTCCCTCACCTTTACTGCTTCACATGGTGATCATGCCCACCCCCCCTAACTCCCTCACCTTTACTGCTTTACATGGTGATCATGCCCACCCCCCCCCAACTCCCTCACCTTTACTGCTTCACATGGTGATCATGCCCACCCCCCCCAACTCCCTCACCTTTACTGCTTTACATGGTGATCATGCCCCCCCCCCCCCCCCCCGACTCCCTCACCTTTACTGCTTCACATGGTGATCATGCCCCCCCCCCCCCCCCCCAACCCCTCACCTTTACTGCTTTACATGGTGATCATGCCCACCCCCCCCAACTCCCTCACCTTTACTGCTTCACATGGTGATCATGCCCACCCCCCCCCAACTCCCTCACCTTTACTGCTTCACATGGTGATCATGCCCACCCCCCCCCAACTCCCTCACCTTTACTGCTTCACATGGTGATCATGCCCACCCCCCCCCCCCCCCCCCAAAACTCCCTCACCTTTACTGCTTTACATGGTGATCATGCCCACCCCACCCCCGACTCCCTCACCTTTACTGCTTTACATGGTGACCATGCCCACCCCCCCCCCCCCCAACTCCCTCACCTTTACTGCTTTACATGGTGATCATGCCCACCCCCCCCCCCCCCAACTCCCTCACCTTTACTGCTTCACATGGTGATCATGCCCACCCCACCCCCGACTCCCTCACCTTTACTGCTTTACATGGTGATCATGCCCACCCCCCCCCCCCTCCAACTCCCTCACCTTTACTGCTTCACATGGTGATCATGCCCACCCCCCCCCAACTCCCTCACCTTTACTGCTTTACATGGTGATCATGCCCACCCCCCCCTAACTCCCTCACCTTTACTGCTTTACATGGTGATCATGCCTGCACATATTTCACACTCACTTTCACAACCCTGTTGAGGTGACCTCTCCCACCTGCACTTGTGTCACAGGTTAAACAGACTCAGCCCTGCTCAGCAGCCCCTCCCCAGGGCCCCTTACCTAGCAATGTGCCCATCAACTCCATGCAGGTCAACACATCGCCCTGGCTACACAGCTCAGCGTGAGGAAGGGAAAGAGGAAGAGGGGTCAACAGGAAGTGAGTTTCCAGCACGCATATCCTGCGTCAGCTGCTATTCTGAAACAGGGAAGCCCTCATAATCCCTTTGTTTATTTATTGATCCCTGTATTTATTCATCTATCATGACACATTCAACATCTGCTTCTACAGAAAGGGGTTAGGATTAGTGTACCGAGGTTTGTGTGTAAGGGCAGGGGTTAGGGTCAGTGTGTAAGCATTTGGGTTAGTGTGTAAGAGCAGGAGTTAGTGTATAAGGACAGAGGTTAGGTTTAGAGTGTAGAGGTAGGGGTTAGGGTTAATGTATAAGGGTAAGTGTGAGGGTTAGTATATAGGTGTAGGGGGGTAGGGTTAGTGTATAAGGCCAGGGGATAGGTTTAGTGTGTAGGGGTAGGGGTTTGGGTTAATGTGTTGGGATAGGTATGAGGGTTTGTGTTTAGGTGTAGGGGGTAGGGTTAGTGTATAAGGCCAGGGTATAGGTTTAGTGTGTAGGGGTAGGGGTTAGGGTTAATGTGTAGAGGTAGGTGTGAGGGTTAATGTGTAAGGGTAGGGGTTAGGGTTAGTGTATAAGGCCAGGGGTTAGGTTTAGTGTGTAGGGGTAGGGGTTAGGGTTAGTGTGTAGAGGTAGGTGTGAGGGTTAGTGTGTAAGGGTAGGGGTTAGGGTTAGTGTATAAGGCCAGGGGTTAGGTTTAGTGTGTAGGGGTAGGGGTTAGGGTTAATGTGTAGAGGTAGGTGTGAGGGTTAGTGTGTAAGGGTAGGGGTTAGGGTTAGTGTATAAGGCCAGGGGTTAGGTTTAATGTGTAGGGGTAGGGGTTAGGGTTAATGTGTAGAGGTAGGTGTGAGGGTTAGTGTGTATGGGTAGGGGTTAGGGTTAGTGTATAAGGCCAGGGGTTAGGTTTAGTGTGTAGGGGTAGGGGTTAGGTTTAATGTGTAGAGGTAGGTGTGAGGGTTAGTGTGTAGGGGTAGGGGTTAGGGTTAGTGTATAAGGCCAGGGGTTAGGTTTAGTGTGTAGGGTTAGGGGTTAGGGTTAATGTGTAGAGGTAGGTGTGAGGGGTAGTGTGTAGGGGTAGGGGTTAGGTTTAGTGTGTAAGGCCAGGGGTTAGGTTTAGTGTGTAAGGGTAGGGGTTAGGGTTAATGTGTAAGGGTAGGGGTTAGGGTTAGTGTGTAGGGGTAGGGGTTAGGGTTAATGTGTAAGGGTAGGGGCTAGGTTTAGTGTGTAGGGGTAGGGGTTAGGTTTAGTGTGTAGGGGTAGGGGTTAGGTTTAGTGTGTAGGGTTAGGGGTTAGGGTTAATGTGTAGAGGTAGGTGTGAGGGTTAGTGTGTAAGGGTAGGGGTTAGGGTTAGTGCATAAGGCCAGGGGTTAGGTTTAGTGTGTAGGGGTAGGGGTTGGGTTTAGTGTGTAGGGGTAGGGGTTAGGTTTAGTGTGTAGGGGTAGGGGTTAGGTTTAGTGTGTAGGGGTAGGGGTTAGGTTTACTGTGTAGGGGTAGGGGTTGGGTTTAGTGTGTAGGGGTAGGGGTTAGGTTTAGTGTGTAGGGGTAAAGGTTAGGGTTAGTGTGTAGGGGTAGGGGTTAGGGTTAATGTGTACGTGAGTGTATGCGTTTGTGAGTGGAGGGTTTCCTGCTTTATACCTGGCAGCCGGGTATTACTTATATTCCAGTAACAGGAGCTGTTACTACACATGTAGTAACACACACACAGTGAAACTGTGGAAATGATATCATACAGGACGCAGGAAGTGGGGAGAGGGCTTCCTCACCTTCACAGCCATGATGACTCAACTAGGCACCTGCTTCATTGTGTCTGCCACACCATACGTGCAAAAGCCCATCTCCACTATTCACTACTGATACTATAGCCCAGCCCCACTATCTACTACAGCCCAGCCCCTCTACCTACTATAGCCCAGCCCCACTATCTACTACAGCCCAGCCCCTCTACCTACTACAGCCCAGCCCCTCTACCTACTACAGCCCAGCCCCTCTACCTACTATAGCCCAGCCCCACTATCTACTACAGCCCAGCCCCTCTACCTACTATAGCCCAGCCCCACTATCTACTACAGCCCAGCCCCACTATCTACTACAGCCCAGCCCCTCTACCTACTATAGCCCAGCCCCTCTACCTACTACAGCCCAGCCCCTCTACCTACTATAGCCCAGCCCCTCTACCTACTATAGCCCAGCCCCACTATCTACTACAGCCCAGCCCCTCTACCTACTATAGCCCAGCCCCACTATCTACTACAGCCCAGCCCCTCTACCTACTACAGCCCAGCCCCTCTACCTACTACAGCCCAGCCCCTCTACCTACTACAGCCCAGCCCCTCTATCTACTACAGCCCAGCCCCTCTACCTACTACAGCCCAGCCCCTCTACCTACTACTGCCCAGCCCCTCTACCTACTACAGCCCAGCCCCTCTACCTACTACAGCCCAGCCCCTCTACCTACTACAGCCCAGCCCCTCTACCTACTATAGCCCAGCCCCTCTACCTACTACAGCCCAGCCCCTCTACCTACTACAGCCCAGCCCCTCTACCTACTACAGCCCAGCCCCTCTACCTACTATAGCCCAGCCCCTCTACCTACTACAGCCCAGCCCCTCTACCTACTACAGCCCAGCCCCTCTACCTACTACAGCCCAGCCCCTCTACCTACTACAGCCCAGCCCCTCTACCTACTACAGCCCAGCCCCTCTACCTACTACAGCCCAGCCCCTCTACCTACTACAGCCCAGCCCCTCTACCTACTACAGCCCAGCCCCTCTACCTACTACAGCCCAGCCCCTCTACCTCCTACAGCCCAGCCCCTCTACCTACTACAGCCCAGCCCCTCTCCCTACTACAGCCCAGCCCCTCTACCTACTACAGCCCAGCCCCCCTACCTACTACAGCCCAGCCCCTCTACCTACTACAGCCCAGCCCCTCTACCTACTACAGCCCAGCCCCTCTACCTACTACAGCCCAGCCCCTCTACCTACTACAGCCCAGCCCCTCTACCTACTACAGCCCTGCCCCTCTATCTACTACAGCCCAGCCCCTCTACCTACTACAGCCCAGCCCCTCTACCTACTATAGCCCAGCCCCTCTACCTACTATAGCCCAGCCCCTCTACCTACTACAGCCCTGCCCCTCTATCTACTACAGCCCAGCCCCTCTACCTACTACAGCCCTGCCCCTCTACCTACTACAGCCCAGCCCCTCTACCTACTACAGCCCAGCCCCACTACCTACTATAGCCCAGCCCCACTACCTACTATAGCCCAGCCCAACTATCTACTACAGCCCAGCCCCTCTACCTACTACAGCCCAGCCCCTCTACCTACTACAGCCCAGCCCCTCTACCTACTATAGCCCAGCCCCTCTATCTACTACAGCCCAGCCCCTCTACCTACTACAGCCCAGCCCCTCTACCTACTATAGCCCAGCCCCTCTACCTACTACAGCCCTGCCCCTCTATCTACTACAGCCAACTCTGGTTGAGCCAAATGGCCTGCTCTTGTACATGTTCTTATGTTCCTATGTTCTTAAAAGCTGCAAAGGATATGCGGGATATACCTTACCAGATACATGAGCTGAAATACAGTACTGTATGTGTACAGTATCTTGGCTATTTAGTCAATACAGGTACACTAAACCACAGTATCCTGTATAGCTTTGCTAAGTCCGTATTTAATGTGGTGTTCATGTTTGCACAACGTCCAAGTAACATAACGTCCTATTTCACAGAGTCATGGTATCATGACTTTAAGTGATGCATACCTGTATTACATTTAAAACACAAAGAAAAAAATATATGCAAATATAAAAATTACCCTTGGTCGTAAGTCCGGCAGGGCTAACGGCTGCATGCGTACGATAGTGACCATCAGACGATATCCCAGCATTGTGTTCATCTTCTAGATGCTACATGTCTTGTTAACATACATCCAAATAACGTCCATTTCGAGATACAACCGGTCTGTCAGAACGGAACTCAGACGCATGTCGGAGAATGGCTGTATATGCAAATATTCCAAAATCCAAAAAAAAAATTCAAAATCCGAAACACTTCCAGTCCCAGGCATTTCGGATAAGGAATACTCAACCTGTACTTTGTATTTAATAAATGCAATGCACTCCTAGATGGTTTCACTGGCTGCTGAGAGGTCGTTTACACTTGTATGGTCAGGATTCATGTCACTTACAATTCACTTAAAGTGTTTTGCTTTTTCTCCAAGTGACCAGTTTGACAGGTTCACGTTCATGATTGTTGAATTCACTAAACTGAGCTGGTGAAAAAAATGAACACTTGTATTGTGAGCCAACCTGATTACAGCTCTATGGTGAAAAAGAGGAGGGGTTGAAGAAGTATGAGATGTTGACACCCAATTGTGAAAAGAAGTGTTTTTTATTGCATGGGTAAGACAGAAGGGGTATCCAGGTATTTATAACAGTTACAAAGGCAGCAAGCTTCCCTATAATAACACTGCATGGCATGACAGGCATGGCCATCCACATACAATCTAATAATACCCTGCTGCTGCCCTCTGCACACTTACTGCACCTCAGTCTGTGTGCGCATGTGTGTGTGTGTGTGTGTGTGTGTGTGTGTGTGTCTATGTGTGTGTGTGTGTGTGTGTGTGTGAACCTCAGGATGGAGGGTGATTTTTGCAGGATCAGGTGTGGTGGGGGGTCATATTTGGCAGGGTCAAGCTGTGGTGGGGGGTCATATTTGGCAGGGTCAGGCTACGGTGGGGGGTCATATTTGGCAGGGTCAGGCTATGGTGGGGGGGTCATATTTGGCAGGGTTAGGCTATGTTGGGGGGGGGGTCATATTTGGCAGGATAGGGATTTGGTGGGAGGGGGGTCATATTTAGCAGGATCAGGTTGTAATGGGGCGTTATTTTGTGGCCAGGATCAGGCTGTGGTACAGGGGTTTGATGATGACGTGCAGGTGCAGAGATCCGTCAATCAGGTACTCGGATGCACGGCGCTGCAGGTCAGCGTGGGACAGGAAGTGACCGGTCTCCTCAGTGCTCTGGTGGAAGTTGAAGACGTGCCGCACCACCACCGCGCTCTGCTGACGCGCCATCACCAGCACCGTCTTCTGGAAGCTGACCCCTGCCATGTCTGCGCCCGAGGAGGCAGGGGTCACGATGACACGGGGATGCCCCGCCCCTGCCGCTACCTCAGGCCCCGCCCCCTGGCCTCGCCCACCTGGAACGGCACTGCCCAGGGGCAGCCAGCGGGGGGAGAAGAGCGCATTCCAGCCCACGCGTTTCCCTGCGTCGTGCCCGCTTGGCCCCAGCTGTGTGTGGAAGCTGGCACTGCGGTCATCCCTCGTGGGGTTGGGAATCACCCAGGGCGAGCCCCAGCCCGGAGACAGGTAGTTCCGCGGGGTGAACAGGCTGCAGTTGATGTTGAAGTATTTGGCCAGCTGTAGTGGGGAGGCGGAGTGGAACTGGTAGCTCATGTACAGCAGGTCACGCACAGACTGATGGTAGCGGCTGAGCGTGGGAGACTGCCGCTGGAGGCGGAAAAGGGTCTGGGGCGGAATCATGGCGTAGCGCACCGCGCGGAGAGCATTCTCAGCCGCCAGTCCGTCCGGCTGGTTGCGCTGGATCCAGACCTCCAGGGCCTGGAAGAGCTCGAGCTCGCTGTGCAGCACCAGGTCAGATCGCTGCAGCAGGTCCATCAGCAGTGGGATGCTGACGGCCGGCCACTCCCTGCTCTGCAGCACGGCCGACAGGTTCCAGGACAGGAAGTGCAGGCAGCTGTGCTGCAGGTCGGTGTCGCCCGCCTGCGTGGCATAGTGGTACCAGCTGACAGCGTGGCCAGAAGGCGAGTCGCTGGCCAGGTGTTTCTGCATGTACAGACTGACGCCCTGCTGCAGGCCCTGCACACCATACCTGCTGGCAAGTTTATGCAGTGGGACCGCCTGGTCCAGCCGCACCGAGATCTCCCCACAGTACAGGTACCTGCGCAAACACGCAGCAGCCAATCAGATACACAACACACACATGCATCAGTCAGTCAGACACAGTACATATGTATAGTTTCATCATGCATGAGATGACACTATAAATCAGAGACCAAAATCTCTTGCAGAACCTTTTCAAATAGAATATTGCAGTGAATGAGATTTAGCCTGCGCTCGAGGGACCCGCCATGTTTGGATGACACCGCAATACACAAATCACATGACTTTACAATGACACCACAATACACAAATCACATGACTTTGCATATAACACCACAATACACAAATCACATGACTTTACATTTAAAAAGGCGGGTCTGACTTCCAGAGTGCCCATTATGTTTACAAATTCAAATTATATTTGAAATTTGGAATTTGTTCGACAACCCTACTTCGGGTGTTGAAAGTGCCACTAGAGGGCGCCTTTAGTCCAGTTGTTGCCTTTAGTGTAGTTTGTTACACTGTGGAGTAGTCATCCATAGCCCATAGGCCTAACAAAGTGTGTGACTGCTCTCTGTGGTCAGGAGAAAGGATCGTTAGTACCCAAAATAAGTTATTCTTGCTGTATACTTGTCATTTGGCTACTCCATCAGAATAAGCCCAGGCCTTTCCTACATGCTGCATGTCACACGTTGACATTATGCCAAAAGGACAGTGACTGAGACAGACTGAGCAAAACTAAAAGGTGTTCTAATCACTGAAGAACAGATCCTGACATTCTGTGAGCTGTAAAGGCAATGCACAGTGCTACTGTTCAAGATGTTTCACAGAAACCAGATCTGCACATATGTAATCTGGGGGAAAGTTTGATTTGCTTAAATTTTATTTGATTGAAAGTTTGCCCTTGATCAATTGATCAATGCAAAACTATTACAGGTTATTCACAATCACAAATGAGCAGCCATTCAAATCTGCCAACAGAACTCTGATGCCAGACACACACCAGACATTTTGTAAATGACCTTTACCCTTAAAAATGTAACTTTTCTAAATGACTCAGTGACCCAGTACTGAATGTTTGTTCCTCTTCCTCCTTTGCTCTCCTATTCCTCACTCTTTCCTTCTTTCTGTCTCTCTCTCCTCTCCCTCTCAACCCCTGTGCATTCCACGCTCTGTACCTGATGAACTTGTGGAATAGGGCAGCGCAGTCGGGGGTCTCTGTGAGCAGCAGTGTAGTGCTGCTGCCGGTGCTGTTGGGGGCGCTACCATTCTGCAGCAGCTCCTGGAACACGGGGCTGTGCAGAGACAACACCAGCGAATGGGCCTGGATCACCTTCACCTGGTCAGGCCCACTGTGCACCCGCAGCACCAGGTCACTGCCATTCCCCTGGACCAGCAGGGCCTCCATGCGCTGCACCAGCGTCATTGAGTGGTTAATCACGGTACTGCTGCTCTCCAGCGCCCCCTCCAGCTTCAGGGCAGACACTGCAGGTACCAGAAACACACGCACGCATGCACACACACATGCACACACACACACACACATACACAAATCAAAAAATGTCAAAATATCTATCAACAGAACCAGTAAATTAGTAAATACATGAATACGTCAGTTAATCCCTGATGTTTCATATGCTTTGCATGTGCTATGGTTCCTTTGCTGAAGTTGTGTGGACTGGAGAGCTCTGAGGAACGTCATCTCGCTCCACAACAGTGAGCTTCAAGACCCAAACCTTATTCACCTGCCTCACACACGTGCACAAATGTTTCTGTCCAGTGGAGTTTTACGTTTGTGAATGTTTTAAATGAAAATGTTCTATAAATCCATACATTAATACAAATCATGTGGTGTTTCTTCTTTGTGTAGACCAGTGTAATAAGGATCAGTTCAAACCTTCAGCACAAACTGGGCCTATTGATTTCGCAGGCCCAAGTTTCCACACAGACAGGACTCAGTCAGCATGGTGACTGGCCAGGCTGATCACAGCTGGGATAAACAGACTGTATTTGATAGCAGTATCCACCTCCTCCCTGCAGTAGCAGAGCAGAGACCGGCTCACCCCAGGCTCTTGTTAGCTGCACCAGCTGTCAGCTGAGCATCAGGGACCAAAACCGTGGGAACAGGGCTACAGTCACCCACATTACACTGGTACAGATTTCACTTTTCACATGATTATGACACAGGCCTATGCCCGCCAACACACACACACACACACACAATCTCTGTCACATTCACACTCACACACACTGTCTCTCACACACACACTCTCTTTCACACACACTCTCTCTCACACTCACACACACTGTTTCTTACACTCTCTCTCACACACACTATCTCTTACACACTTACGCACACTCTCTCTCACACTCACACACACTGTTTCTTACATTCTCTCTCACACACACTGTCTCTTACACTTCACACACTCTCTCACACACTCTCTCACATACTTACACTCTGTCTCTTACACATTCTCTCTCTCACACACACTCATTCACTCTCTCTCTCACACACACACTGTCTCTTACACACTCTCTCTCTCACACACACACTGTCTCTTACACACTCTCTCTCTCACACACATTCAAACACACTCTTTCTGTAACACAGCTAATCACACACAGATTCTTACCTCCCCAGATGAAACTGGTTTGGAGCCACATCGTGCCTACCAGAATCCCCAAGTGCAATCGCAGAGCAACACATTCTTCATAAACACCAGCCATTTATTCTGCCTGCTCCACTCCTTTGCTTCTTTCTCTCCTGTTCTTTCTCTGTCTCGCCGTCTTTCCTGCTCTCTTTCCCCGTCTATCACTATGTCTCCCTGTATCTCTCCTCTTGTCACGCTTCCTCTCTCTGTCTCTCCCTACTCCCTCCCCACTCTTTCTCTCTCTGTCTCTCCTTCAGTCCTTCTCTGCCTCCCTCTTTCCCACACTGTGCTTGCAGGTTGCTGCTTTTTATGGACAGTCTTTGGTTGCAGTTGGTATCGGGGTACTCCAGATTTGGGGTGCCTCCCTCTTTATGTAGGACACTGGTTTATTCCCCTCCGGGTGCAGCGCAGCCTCACGGACCCCATTGATTGGTGGAATCAGGTCTGGGCCGTTACCATGGCAACCACTTTGATTTTCAGTTTCCTCTCTTACCATATTGTATGGTATCAATCAGTTGTGTGTGTGTCTGTGTGTGTGTGGGTGGGTGGGTGTGTGTGTGAGTGTGTGTGTGTGTGTGCGCGTGTGAGTGTGTGCGTGCATGCATGCGAGTGTGAGTGTGTGTGTGTGCGTGCGTGTGCATGTGTGTGTTCTTGCATGCATGTGTATGTGTGTTGTACTTACCCCAAACAGAGAGATGTGTATCTCTGTGAGATTCAGTTTGTCCCTGACTCACAATAAAGCGTCTCCCTCCTCTAGAAACTGACAAACTGACATTCATCTTCATTCAAAGTCCATGTTAAGAGACATGCTTGTGTTGCGCTCAATGGAAGGCTTTTATAACAAAATCTATCATTTTTACATGCTTGGCACCTGGGGTGTCACCAGATGCTATTTACTGGGGCACATGCCCGAGTAATAATTTGTTGTGTCCCACAAAACAATCATGAAAAATAACCAGTTTTTTGCTATTTATCATAGATTGTATGTATGACTATGAGTGCGCTGGAGACCTGTTCCATCAGCAGAGCTCCAAGTCTAGCAACACCCCTACTTGGCACTCAAACCCCAAAACAACTTGTGTGATAACAGTATTAAATATTTCTTTAGTTTTACACTGGCACACAAGCACATACTGTAGCTCCAACACAAGAGGAAGATGTTGCCTCATTTGCTACCATAAATCTACCACATATATTGTAAACCTAAGTTTGTCACAATAAGTTAAATATTTGGTAGCTGCTTCTTTGGGCTTTTCTCCTTCTACTGCAATTGACAGGCCACCTGGACAACATAGGTGCTGCTCATGTAATATAAAATTATTATGTGACATGATTAATAACATTATTTGAACATAATCAAATGTATAGCTGATAAGTTGTTAATCTGGATGTGTTGATGTTATTTTTTTTATGACCGACTGTTTATTAGTTTTTTTCTAAACGGAAGAATGAACAAAAATAAAACTACTCACAGAGTTATATGCGTGTGTGTGTGTACACATAAATGTAAGTATATATTAGTCACATACATTACAAATCTGTTGATGTTTTCTAAGATTTTCTGCTATTCTGTCACGTTTGGTTATTGTGTTGCTATCTTCTTTTCCCCTTCACTCGACTCGGCCTGACTGTGCGCGGAGCGCGCTCACGAGATGGAGAGGCACCTCTCAGTTTACCTCAGAGAGGACGTTACCAACGGAAATCTCTTAACCAGCGCCACTGGGGTTGGGTAATCATTAACTAACTAGAAGTGGTGAGGAAAATGTACGTTTCACAAGAGAAATTAACATCGTTTTGGAGTTTTACCTTCGAAATAACACAAGAGATACATGAGAAAAGTTAGCACTGCATAGAAGACGGCACTGCAGGCATACTTAGCAACGATGCTAACTTCACCGAGTGCGTCACTGATAGCGGTCTATCGCTACCCGCGGCCTAGATATTCAAGCACAGAGCCAGAGGCTGCTAGCCAGCCGCATGAGCCCGGTACAGTCCGTGGCTTCACTGGACAAGCTTTGGTAAGGATTTACACATCATGTTGATCAATATCAAACAAGATATACCTCAGCAATCTAGCAGTGTAACTGTGATTATTTATGTCCACGTTAGTTAGTAACACTGATGTTATCAACCTATGCGTGTAGCATAACCAAGGAACAAGTTTCAGTCGTTACCTTGGTAACGACTGGCCAAAAAGTTAGTCGACGCAAATGAAAGTCTGTGCTCATCATAGGGAATGCATATCTGGAATGTGTATTTTTTAGAGAATAGTGGTAATGAGTGGTAACATGATACACATTCTAACATTAAAATAATAGCTTTAATGAGGTTAATTTTGATGACCTTTGTGCAGTTACAAATTCATAATACAAATTACGGTACAAATTCACGGTACATCCACACCTGGATGGACTTACTCCACAGTAATCGTAGTCATACTATTTTAATTTAACTACAGAGATCTGTCAGGTGTCAGGTTCATATCCCTATGAAGGGTTTATCATAGGCTTATCAATCCCTATGAAGGGTTTTGATAAGATTGTTTGGAAGAACCAGTGAATCCTCAGCAACCTAGGTAGCTAACGTGTTTTTCTTGACTTTTAGTTTGCATAGGCAAATCACAATTCAGTTGTACTGGAAAAAATAGTAAAATTTTCTCACCAGTAGCATTATCTAGTGTGACTATGTGACATAACACTAGCTTAGAGACATGTCTTATTTATTTTAGATTGTTCTGTGTGAATGTGGTATAAAAACTCCCATAAAATATGTTTCTGATTTTTAATGTAAATAATTTAAAGTTTAATTACAGTAGTTGTTTATTTAATTTATTTATTGATTTATTTGTAGCTTTGTTTTTTACATTCAGACTAACTCTGTGTGTAATTGTTTTTCTGAAAGAAACATTGTGTGTGTGGGTGTGCGTGCGTGTATGTAAACGTGTGTTCTGCTGCAGGAGCACACAGACAACATACAGCAAAAAATCAATATGGTGCAATGATCCTGATCCCTCTCTCTCTCTTTCCCCCCTCCCTCCCTCCCTCCCTCCCTTGCTCGCTCTCTCTCTCTCTCTCTCTCTCTCTCTCTCTCTCCCTCTCTCCCCCCCAGCACTCTGTCTCCATGGATGTTGTAAGCAAGTGTGTCACACACAGGCCCAGCAGCATTACAGCGCAGCATGAGTGTGAGTCTCCCAGCACCGCTGCTCAAACACATCCACTTTAACCCACTCACCCACATCACGCAGACCAGCCTGACCGCCAGCAACCCCTCCCCCTAATAATCAATCAGCCAATCACTCTTTATTGTCCCTGAAGGGCATTTTGTTGTACAGGCTAGTTGCAAATCATTACTAAAAACTATAGTAAATAAAAGCACCAATCCGTTGCAGCCTGTGGGATTCTGCTTGTTTTTCCCATAAAATGTAATAGTGAAATACATGAGGACGGGCTGATTACGAATTGCAGGTATGCTGAGGAAGCTGTTTCAGAACTACCGCAAAAGAACTGTTCAGTTTTTAGATGTTCACAGCTCAAGAATTAAATCTGAAGCTATTCTGTCTTGCTTGAACAACAAACTTGTGATTGGTTTATGCATGACATCCTTCATTTTAACATTTATGAATTTACAGTGTGTAATGTTTTAATTACTGCTGAGAGAGCATGTGTAACGAGTGATCCTACACTGACTATCTGTCACCACTAGAGGGCGAACCTGTCATCTGATCTTCCACTCTGATCCTCTCCTTTATGACATGCCTTATCTCTGAGCTCTGTGGAAATAACCTCATCACCGGCTTATCCATATCTATGCCCACGCATATCTGTATGCAGTGAATTCTGCAATATAATATAATATCCTGAAATAGTTTCCCTTGTCTGTCTTCTTGGCAGTGACTTTATGATGCTGTTAGTTTAAATGCATGACTGACTGGAGTTAACATGCAGGAGCAGTGGTGTTGTCGGAGAGGAGAGCAGATGTGTTTATTACCTGCAGGACATAGGTGTGTTTATAACCCCCTCCCCCCTTTCTCTCCCTCTCTCTCCCCCCTCTCTCTCTTTCTCTCCTTCTCTCTCTCTTTCTCAGCAGCAATGCATCTCAGCTGTCATCTCATTTTCTGGGCCACTTCTCAGGGCAAACAGGTTTGCTAGGGCAAAGGGTCACTTTGACCCCCCTCCCCCCCCCCCCCCCCCCCCCCCCCCAGTCTGTCTCTCAGGGGTGATTTAGTGCTACCATGCCAAAGCCTTTTAAATTCATCCCTTCCTTTGTTTCCATCTTCCATCTGTCAGAATAACACTTTAAATATTTTGCATTACAGTCATTTTGCAGAAGCTTTTAATTCAGAATGACCCTCAGCAAGAGTTCAGCAGCCAGTGGAGCAGCATCAGAAGCAGCGTGTGTAACCAACAGTAATAGCCATAGCAAAGGCATACTATTACTTTACAGATTTTAATAAGCAGGTATGAGGGATTCAATAGAGAGGAAGGAACGGTGGTTCAGGAGGGAGGGCAAATGCACAGTCTGAATAAGTGGGTGGAGAAGGACAGAAGCTGTGTGTCTCAGGACGTATGCGCTCTTATCTGCCAGAGTCTGCAGAGGGACAGAAGCTGTGTGTCTCAGGACGTATGCGCTCTTATCTGCCAGAGTTTGGAGAGTGACAGAAGCTGTGTGTCTCAGGACATAGACTTCTTATCTATATCAGCAAGTCAGAGCTCTGTAGGGGAAGCTGAGTCATGTTGTGGATTACTCAAGCAGAGCACTATTTAAAACTTGATGTTAGATTTATCTTCAGTCTTGTCATTATAATCCCTGAATGTCAACTATATGTAGCTGTGAACTCTGGAAGTTAATATTAATGCAACCCAAATGTCTGTCTCTCAAATGCAAGCATGTACATTTTCAAGAGCTCATTTAGGCTATAAACTTAAGAGCCTTCATCTTAAAGTGTTCAGGAATAGTAAAAGGATCCTCCTTTAACACCACAGTGTATCCAAGCAAAGGAAGTTCATTCTTTGAATGTGAGTGTGTTTTATTTAGAAATGAATTTCAACTGCCCCTTCTGCAGTCACAGCACCCTTTATTTCACTATAAATGGCTGTGAATGGTTGCCTGTTGGGGTTCCTTTTTTTGGCTGAACATTTATTTTGATATTTATTTCTGTTTTTGTGTTTTCATGGCCTTGGTTTCCACAGCCTGGGCAGTGTAAGATGATCCTGCTGAAGCACATCTGTAAAACAGGCAAACACTTAATCCTGCTTCAAACGCTTCATCCTGCTTCAGACACTTCAAACACTTCATCCTGCTTCAGACACTTCAAACACTTCATCCTGCTTCAAACACTTCATCCTGCTTCAGACACTTCATCCTGCTTCAAACGCTTCATCCTGCTTCAAACACTTCATCCTGCTTCAGACACTTCATCCTGCTTCAGACACTTCATCCTGCTTCAAACGCTTCATCCTGCTTCAGACACTTCAAACACTTCATCCTGCTTCAGACACTTCGAACACTTCATCCTGCTTCAAACACTTCATCCTGCTTCAGACACTTCATCCTGCTTCAAACGCTTCATCCTGCTTCAAACACTTCATCCTGCTTCAGACACTTCAAACACTTCATCCTGCTTCAGACACTTCAAACACTTCATCCTGCTTCAAACACTTCATCCTGCTTCAGACACTTCATCCTGCTTCAAACGCTTCATCCTGCTTCAAACACTTCATCCTGCTTCAGACACTTCAAACACTTCATCCTGCTTCAGACACTTCAAACACTTCATCCTGCTTCAGACACTTCATCCTGCTTCAAACGCTTCATCCTGCTTCAAACACTTCATCCTGCTTCAGACACTTCATCCTGCTTCAGACACTTCATCCTGCTTCAAACGCTTCATCCTGCTTCAGACACTTCAAACACTTCATCCTGCTTCAGACACTTCAGACACTTCATCCTGCTTCAAACACTTCATCCTGCTTCAGACACTTCATCCTGCTTCAAACGCTTCATCCTGCTTCAAACACTTCATCCTGCTTCAGACACTTCAAACACTTCATCCTGCTTCAGACACTTCAAACACTTCATCCTGCTTCAAACACTTCATCCTGCTTCAGACACTTCATCCTGCTTCAAACACTTCATCCTGCTTCAGACACTTCAAACGCTTCATCCTGCTTCAGACAGTTCAAACACTTCATCTGCTTCAGACACTTCAAACACTTCATCCTGCTTCAAACACTTCATCCTGCTTCAGACACTTCATCCTGCTTCAAACGCTTCATCCTGCTTCAGACACTTCAAACGCTTCATCCTGCTTCAGACAGTTCAAACACTTCATCTGCTTCAGACACTTCAAACACTTCACCCACCTCAGAGGTAATTATCTAGTATTGTGTGCAAAAATGTGCAGTTTGTAAGATGAATAAGAGAAGGTAAAGGTAAAGCTCTATGTAAGAATTTTGGACTTTGAGGGAACACTTGCTGGCTGCCTGAAAAGAGGATTACAGTTTCAAATCCAGAAAGCCATATTATCACCCAATCTCATACACATAAAAATGTAAAAAAAAAAAGTAACATGTGTGTCTGTTGAGTGCTCACAGGCCTGGTGTTAAACAGCAAGTGTACAGAGGTTTAAGACAGGATACACACACTAAAATACTAACACATTCCCACTCATATGTACTCAAATTCACTTACACAGACACACAGGGAGAGTGTGCCATTCTCTCATTACCCAGCTTCCCAGCTTCCCAGCATGGCTCTTTTACCCAGAGTGCATCATGCCCCTGTGTCCTGGTGTGTGTTTGAACAGTGCGGTCGCTCGCCGCACTGCTGGCTCAGATATGTGATAGCACAGTGGAGTGGGGAGGGGGGAGTGCAAATGCATTTGGGAAATCCAATCCCAACATTGAGGCGCACAAGGTTACCGCAAGGTCCCTAGAGCCCACGTCACAGTGAGCTCTAAGAGAGATAGCCACCGGAGAAAACATCTCCTTTATTATCACGTCATTAATTTGGTCACTCTCCACCCCAGTGAGCGATCTGGCACAAAATGGCACCACCCCAGTGAGCGATCTGGCACAAAATGGCACCACCCCAGTGAGCGATCTGGCACAAAATGGCACCACCCCAGTGAGCGATCTGGCACAAAATGGCAGCAGACTGTGGGATGCTGCCCCTTCTGCAGTCACACCACCCTTTATTTCTGTTTCAGTGTTTCTTGCAGTATTCCTGCATTTCCTACAGCACTGGAATAGAGCCAGTTGCAGGTTGTCCAGTGGTCCCGTTTTACCCAGGACTTTCTGTATTTCAGCTTCTTTTCAGGCATCCCTTCTTGAAAAATAGGTGAATTTACTTTCCTGGTAATTTAGGTAATTTTAGCAGTGTGCAATATGATGGACATTTTTAATTTGCATTTGTCTAAATTTGGTACCAAATATGACAGCAGACTGTAGCACTCCTTTGTGTAAAGAAATTTGTACGGTAGTTTGTTCCCCTCTTTAAACACAGGGCTTCCTGCGTATAGCATGGTACACCTGCCTTAAACACAGGGCTTCCTGTGTATAGTATGGTACACCTGCCTTAAACACAGGGCTTCCTGCGTATAGTATGGTACACCTGCCTTAAACACAGGGCTTCCTGAGTATAGCATGGTACCCCTGCCTTAAACACAGGGCTTCCTGCGTATAGTATGGTACACATGCCTTAAACACAGGGCTTCCTGCGTATAGCATGGTACACATGCCTTAAACACAGGGCTTCCTGCGTATAGCATGGTACACATGCCTTAAACACAGGGCTTCCTGCGTATCGTATGGTACCCCTGCCTTAAACACAGGGCTTCCTGCGTATAGTATGGTACACATGCCTTAAACACAGGGCTTCCTGCGTATACCATGGTACACATGCCTTAAACACAGGGCTTCCTGCGTATAGTATGGTACCCCTGCCTTAAACACAGGGCTTCCTGCGTATCATATGGTACACATGCCTTAAACACAGAGCTTCCTGCGTATAGTATGGTACCCCTGCCTTAAACACAGGGCTTCCTGCGTATAGTATGGTACCCCTGCCTTAAACACAGGGCTTCCTGCGTATAGCATGGTACATCTGCCTTAAACACAGGGCTTCCTGCGTATAGTATGGTACCCCTGCCTTAAACACAGGGCTTCCTGCGTATCGTATGGTACACCTGCCTTAAACACAGGGCTTCCTGCGTATAGCATGGTACCCCTGCCTTAAACACAGGGCTTCCTGCGTATAGCATGGTACCCCTGCCTTTAACACAGGGCTTCCTGCGTATAGCATGGTACCCCTGCCTTAAACACAGGGCTTCCTGCGTATAGTATGGTACACATGCCTTAAACACAGGGCTTCCTGCTTATAGTATGGTACCCCTGCCTTAAACACAGGGCTTCCTGCGTATAGCATGGTACCCCTGCCTTAAACACAGGGCTTCCTGCGTATAGCATGGTACCCCTGCCTTAAACACAGGGCTTCCTGCGTATAGTATGGTACACATGCCTTAAACACAGGGCTTCCTGCTTATAGTATGGTACCCCTGCCTTAAACACAGGGCTTCCTGCGTATAGTATGGTACACCTGCCTTAAACACAGGGCTTCCTGCGTGTAGTATGGTACCCCTGGGGAAATACTGTCACTCATGGCAACATGGAAAGATCTGAGCCTGTGCTTCACACATTGACAGTATCCATCTTTTCATAATCTTACAAATAGATGGAAAAAGAATAATTAACTACAGTTATCCAAAAAAACAACACCTACTTTAAGTCCAAAAACTCCTGAAATAACAGATAAAAATTCCAAAAGATGTGTAAAGGTAGTCAATATCTGTTCAGAAACAGATATTACTCACATCATTACCATTTAACTGTGGGTAAAGGCTTGTGCCCCCCCATGGAGGGACCTAGTGAATGAGTCTCTGTGGTCAGTGGGTGTAAGAGGTGAATATAATAAAAGGTGGCTGTAGATTGCTGTGCGGTGCTGGGGCTCACGCCCCCACCCTGGTGCCCCATGGCCCCCCTGGGGGGACCCTGATTGATGGCACTGCTGGAACTGGCAGGATCACAGGCTGGGCTCATTACACGCCTCACTGCGTCCCACAGTCCCCAGCACATCAGCACACTCAGCACAAACACCAGCCCCACCCTCCCCAGGTACTGTGAGTGAGTGCATCCCTTCCTGTGCGCCTATGTGTATGTGTGTGTATGCACACTGTGACAGCACAAGTGCGTGTGAACATATGAATGTGTGTATGTGTATGTATATGCATATGTTTAAGTGCATGTGTGTGTGCATGTGTGTAAAGGTTTGAAGTAAGTGTGCGTGTGTAAGTGTGTGTGTTTGTGTAAGCACACGTGTGTGAGTGTGTGCATGTGTGTGTTTGTGTAAGTGCACGTGTGTGTGATTGTGGGAAAGTGTGTGTGTGTGCATGTGTGGGAGTGTGTGTGTTTGTGTAAGTGCATGTGTGTGCGCATATGTGTAAGGGAGTGTGAACATGTGTATGTGCGTGGTCATGTGTGTTTTTTTGTAAGTGCATGCGTGTGTTTGTGTGTGCTTGTTTGTGAGCATGTGTGTTTGTGTAAGCGTGTGTGTGTGTTTGTGTGTATGTTTTTTTGTAAGCGTGTTTTTGTTTTTTTGTGAGCATGTGTGTTTGTGTAAGCATGTGTGTATGTGTTAGTGTGTATGTTTTTTTGTAAGCGTGTGTTTGTTTGTTTGTGAGCATGTGTGTTTGTGTAAGCATGTGTGTGTATTTGTGTGTATGTTTTTTGTAAGCGTGTGTTTGTGTTTGTTTGTGAGCATGTGTGTCTGTGTATGTGTGTGTGTGTGTTAGTGTGTATGTTTTTTTGTAAGCGTGTGTTTGTGTTTGTTTGTGAGCATGTGTGTTTGTGTAAGCATGTGTGTGTATTTGTGTGTATGTTTTTTGTAAGCGTGTTTTTGTTTGTTTGTGAGCATGTGTGTTTGTGTAAGCATGTGTGTGTATTTGTGTGTATGTTTTTTGTAAGCGTGTGTTTGTGTTTGTTTGTGAGCATGTGTGTTTGTGTAAGCATGTGTGTGTGTGTGTTAGTGTGTATGTTTTTTTGTAAGTGTGTGTGAGGCACAGAGAGGAGGCAGTGCTGGTGTATTTCTATATCGGGAGGCTGATCTGAATTCCAGTCACAGCCTGTGGAAACCCTGCACACCTGCCTTCTGCCACCTGAGCTAGGATCCCTGCACTCTGCCCTTATATTTCCTTCTCTGCTTTTTCTCACTCTTTCCCTCTTTCTTTCCACACTTTCTGTGTGTCTCTGTCTCTCTCCCATCCCCCACTGAATCCCTCTCATATTTACCTGTCTCCATCTTTGGATCAATCCCTACTGGCCCCAGCACCCCCCTCCCTCGCTCCCTCCCTCGCTCCCTCCCTCCTTGGCTCTTTGCTCTGCTGCTCTCAGTGTTAGCTGAGTGCAGTAATGTGTGCACTGTGTGGATTTGTCTCTCCACGCCGCGCTGAGTCTGTCTCTGCGCTCGCGTGTCCCTCCCTGCCCTGTCCACCGCACCGCCAGCACGCCGCCCATGGGGAGAGCACAGAGAGAGGAGGTAAGACAGCCCTACCTGTGCACATACAACCTGAACACACTCTCACCTGTGCACTGTCTCATCTGCGTGCACACTCTCACCGGTACACACTTTCATCTATACAAACTCTCACCTGCACACAAAACCGAGTGCACAGGGAAACCCACAGTGGCTGTCTACTGATTTATTAACACTACCACACAGAGTGTAGACACACTCTCACACATATTATAAATACATACCCACACACAGAGTTTGGACAGACACAGTTTCTGCATACAGTTCACAAACACGTTCATAGATTGAATTCTAACACATCGAACAGCTAGCATGTGTTTTCTCTGTTGCTGAGTTGACTGGTTGATTGTCACTGTTCAGAGTTTTCCTTTGCACTGTGTTAAAATCACTCTGCGTGGTATTCTAGCCATTTGGGTGTTTGATTAAATCTGTTTATTCTGGAGGCTTCTGCTGGTCCAGTTACTGCACATATGCTGGCTGACAGCTGAGCTGTGTTGTTTAAAATATTGCGGGCGACCCAGAGTCCAGGCAGTTTATACGCATCAGGGACCCTTTCCTGCTGTCTCCACACTCTCCGAGCACTTGTGTTTACTTTCACAGCTCAGTAGGAGGGTTATTGCAGTTCTGAAGCAGTGAGCCTGCACTGTGTCACTTTAATGTGTGAGTGATACAGGAAACAGGGTCAGAGCGGGACTGAGATCTGAGATCTTGTGTGCGGCGCGGCGAGCCTTTGCTGGGTTTTGGGCTGGTTCTTCAGCGGTGGTTCTGTGTGAAACACAAGCTCTGTTCCGGAGCCTTCCCCCTCAGCATCCATGCGTCCTTCAGCCTTGCCCGGCTGCCCACTGCTGTTGCTGTGGGCGATCAGGGAGCATGAATAATTTAGCGGGCTTTGTGGTGGGGGCCGGAGCCCAGTGACACACACACACACACACACACACACACATAAGGGTGCTGTAATGGGGGGGGGTGTGCACTTTCCAAATGAGTTCAGACATAAAGACAATGCACATAATGTTTAATGAGAGTGGGGCAGAGGGACAGATAGAGGGACCGGGAGGAGAGAGAGAGAGGGACCGGGAGGGGCTGGGGGCGGGAGGAGAGAGAGAGATGGGGACTGGGAGGAGAAAGAGAGGGGGAGAGAGGGGGGGGACCCAGGAGGAGGAGAGAGAAAGAGTGACCCAGAGGAGAGACAGAGAGAGAGAGGGACTGGGAGGAGAGGGATGGAGGCTGAGAGGATGCCGCTATGTTCAGCTGTCTTATTTGCACATAATGTGATGTTTGACGCCCTAGTAGGACGCACATTGCAGTGTGTGAACACAGCCTCGTCCTGCACAGTAGCTCAGGAGGTCTCTGTTCAGACTGAGGAATTGTCTCTTGCGGTGGATATTAAAAAGGACTGGCAGGATTTAAAGACTTCACAGGTCATCCAGAGCAGCTTAGTGTAGCAGAGGCTGATAGAGTAATGGACCCTCACTGCCTTTGAGCTCTGTAGATCACCACTATAAAACACCCTCTAATAAACAGCACAGTATATTAGCACATCTTTCACAGCTACAGCACTGCAGGTCCTTTTAAATGTGAAAGTGCAGCACAGACTCACTAAAAACCCCACCACGCCATGGTTTACCACTGCAAAAAACACAAGTGAAGAAATAAAGTAAGATTAGGACAAGATTAACAGAAACCATATATTTAGAGTAGGCCAATGCACAAATTAATAATCAAGTCAATTTGTTATAACTTAATATTTAAATACCCTTTGGGTAAGGGTACACACACACACATACATGTCATGTCATATCATATTGCATTTTATGTATATAATTATAAATTATATTATTATATGTATATTCTAGTTAACTTTTGCTGCACTGAATTGTTTGGGAAAAGCTCGAAACAGGAAAATTCACTTCTATAGTCTCCTTGAACACAAACATACAATCATGATAAAGATTAAAGTATTTGATATAAAATTCAAACTTACACAGGTCTAGATGTATAAATTTCAAAAATGTCCCTGGATGTTTTTTGTCTGGTGATTATTTGGTGATCTTCCACACCCATCAAAGGCCTGATATCAAGCACATGATTGGAACCAAGTGTGACAGAGCAGGGAGAGATCTACAATATGCACTGTTGTGAGTCCCAAGGTAAAGGAGTGAGAAAATCTGCCCCCAAAAAATGTAGAAGGGTTTGCTGTCAGAGTGCATAGCTGGTCTTCGTCAGGCCAGCTGTAGTTATTCTGAATTGTACAAGACCCTAAAGGCAGAGAAAGTCCCTATTTCTCTATCAGCTGTTAAGAGAGTAGGTCAACACTTGAAACAGGCGATGTTGGCAGACATAAAGGATCTGGAAGGCGCAAAGCCAAGGGATGCCCACCGTCTGAAATGTACAGTTCTGAAAGACAGGATGTCAGATGAATTCAAGACTTCAGAAAACCAGACTTTCGAGAAGAACAATTACCAGAAGGTTGTCTCATGCAGGTTTAATGTCCAGAAGATGTGTTAAAAAGCCCTTGCTGTGAGAGAAAAACATCAAAGACAAAACAAAGTTTTTAGCAGAATATGGAAAGTTTGATTCAGAGTGGCTCAGCAGAGTTGTGTGGAATCACAGTTTGAGTTTGAAGATGCTCCAGAGAGGTGTCTTTGAAGACCAGGTGAGAAATTCACTAGTGAATGCATCTCTCCCACAGTTAGGCATGGATGAAGAGGGTGCTGGTGAGCTGCTTCACTGTGGAAGTCAATTAAAGCTTTGGAGCACAGGAGAATGTTGCAGATAGGCTTGTTTCCCCAATTGAAAAGTTGTTTTCTAAAGAGAAACGATCAGACATTATTTTTCAACAAGACAATGCTCCTGCCCACACTGCAAAGATGATTAAAAAGTGGTTTGAGATCAAGTCCAGCAGACTCATGTTTTGGCCAGGTCAGAGTGCAGATTTGAACCTAATAGAGAATATTTGGTCTCACATTAAACACAAACACAAGCTGCTTTATCCATTTGACAAAATTCCTGATGAATGATGTGTTGTTAAGGCCACTTCATGCTCTGCCATTTTGGGCTTGGCCCTTTTTTTTTTCTTTTTCTTGCCTGGGAGTGTGTGTGTGTGTGTGCGTGTGTAATATATAAGTATATATATAATACACATTTTCTTTGACATTTTCTGCACTGAAACAGAGATTGCATTTTCATTGAATCGTGGCCTCAGGTGAAGGCAGTGACCCTGTTAATGGTGTGGAATATTCCCAGTTCCGCAGTGGCTGCTCTGCGTTCTTTAGGCGTCTTGCTGGCGTGAATTCATGCCGGGAAGCAGAAAAGACGAACTGTACTTTACAGGTGATAAATCTGTAGGACGGCGTGCTGCATGCGTTGTGGACGCCCTTCGCAAAAGTATCAGTTAATGCTGTCCTGCCATGCTAGTGATCAGTGTGCATGTGAAACACCCTGCCAGTGATCAGTGTGCAGTTGACACATTTTAACTGATATAGTTAAACTACTCTCGTCACTGATACTATAATTAGCATAACTTTTTTTCATGCACACACTGTAACCAGCACATACTCTTTCATACTCGTACACTATAATTAACACTTCTTTTTTACACTCTGTACTTTTACTGACACTACTCTTTTACACACACAATTAACGTAACATTTTTATACTCATACTCTAATTAACACAACTTTTTACACTCACACACTAATTAAGGCTGCTCTTTTACACTCACACACTAATTAAGGCTGCTCTTTTACACTCACACACTAATTAAGGCTGCTCTTTTACACTCACACACTAATTAAGGCTACTCTTTTACACTCACACACTAATTAAGGCTACTCTTTTACACTCACACACTAATTAAGGCTGCTCTTTTACACTCACACACTAATTAAGGCTGCTCTTTTACACTCACACACTAATTAAGGCTGCTCTTTTACGCTCACACACTAATTAAGGCTGCTCTTTTACACTCACACACTAATTAAGGCTGCTCTTTTACACTCACACACTAATTAAGGCTACTCTTTTACACTCACACACTAATTAAGGCTGCTCTTTTACACTCACACACTAATTAAGGCTGCTCTTTTACACTCACACACTGTAATTAACACTATTTTTACTCCCACCATTATTAACTCTTCTGGTGTACACTGACAGAATAATTAGCTAGAAGCTGGCACTAAATTACCTGAGCTATCATGCTCTGACCTAAAACATCCATGTGGTCAGCAAACTGCTGATGTGAAACAGGTGCTTATCTGCTGTGGGCAGACAGAGAGACAGGAACGCACAGAAAGACAGAAAAATGGGAGAGAACAATGGAATAGATAAGGGAGCTAAGAAGACAAATGGCTGATTTCTGTTTTTCTGCCCATCTGTTGTTATGAACACCAATCTAACTCTCTGCTACTAATCTCATTTTCTCTTTGTCTATCTCTATACTTCTGATTCTCTCTGTCATCTTTGTCCCTCTCTCCCTCTCCTATCATATCTATCTTCCTTTATCTCTCTCCATCCATTTTTCTTTTTTAATTTCAGCTCTCTTTCTCCCTGTCTTCCATCAGTTGTAGTTCTTTCCCCATGGTTGAGCCTGTCCTCCTACATCAGCCTGTGAGAGGAACAATAGCACACATCTTGCGCAGGTGACCACTTGTGAAATATGAGATATTAACACAAATGAAACACTTCTGATTCACACACACCCACTCATCGCTGCACATCGCCACATGCAGGGCACAAAGCAGAGGGGACCATATTACACTAAATCTAAGGGAGGACAGTCCTCCTTGCTCAGCAATTACTGTATGTGAATCAGGTAGAGCACCCATCAAAATGACCACTTCATCTCTGTAAACAGTGTGAGTAATGCAGTGATGTAGTGCATGCATACTGGCATGGCAAAACACAAAAACCCCCAAGCTGCACCCACATGGTGTATGGTGCAGTAAGTGTAGTGTGCTACAGTGTTTTAAAACCTGTATCATAGCCTTAGTGCTTCAGGTTTGATTGACATGTGAGACATTACCACCAAAACACTGAACCTGGGTCCCTTCATGAGGATAGGAGTGCATTCTGTATATAGCATGTGTAAGCCTATGGTGTGCATAACAGTGTCTGTCAGACTGATAAATTATTCATTCATTTGTTTATTTATTCATTGATTTGGCAGAGGTTTTTATTAAGCAACTTGCAAGGTTCATATGGCATGCACGTCTGCATTTCATTTGATTTAATGTCCTTTGGCGCCTGTTCCTGGTTGTTTAACCATGAAGTTGCTGCTAAGAGGGAATGAAGATGTATATTATTTAGCTCAGTATGTCAAGCTCAAGTTCTCACGAGGTCTGTGTGTGGAGCAGCTCTGGTGCTCAGCTGTGTGTGTGGAGCAGCTCTGGTGCTCAGCTCTGTGTGTGGAGCAGCTCTGGTGCTCAGCTGTGTGTATGGAGCAGCTCTGGTGTTCAGCTCTGTGTGTGAAGCAGCTCTGGTGCTCAGCTCTGTGTGTGGAGCAGCTCTGGTGCTCAGCTCTGTGTGTGGAGCAGTGCTGGTGTTCAGCTCTGTGTGTGGAGCAGCTCTGGTGCTCAGCTGTGTGTGTGTGGAGCAGCTCTGGTGCTCAGCTGTGTGTGTGGAGTAGCTCTGGTGTTCAGCTCTGTGTGTGAAGCAGCTCTGGTGCTCAGCTCTGTGTGTGGAGCAGCTGTATATGTTGAACAGCTCTTTGCATGTGAATTGGAGTGAGTACTTGGTTTTATAGTGTAGAATAATCGCATCTGCTATGGCTGTAGTTCAGCATCACTGCTCCAGCGTAATCCCTCTGATCTAGGGCTAGCTAGCTGACAGTGCTGGCCAGTAGGGGACACTGTTCCATCTGGGTCAAATGTAATAATCGAATGTCCAATCTTTAAATGAAGAAAAATACAACAAATGTGTATTCAAAATCAGTTTCATGTAATTAGCATGTTCATTCCTCAGACAAAGTGCTGTGTATGGAACCAACAGCTGAATGACAATTATATTAGTACTCCCCTAGCTTTCACATAGTGCTTCAGACAAATCACAGTGTGTGTGAGTGTGTGTGTAATAGCTCCTCTCTACTGCAGGTGAGCCAAAGCTGTAATGATCTTCTGGACCAACGCCACGGTGCCCAGTGCCATGGGCAGCCCTGCCCCGAGGGAGATGCAGAGGTCTGAGTGTGTGCTGGGATTCATCCCGGTCATCTACTACAGCGCCCTCCTGTGTGTGGGAGTGCCAGGTACAGTCTTCCACCACACACACCTGCTGTACTGCAGTTTGCCAATTTCTGTCTTTATGAAAACCTTCAGAAATGTCAGTTTCTTTTAAAACACTGGCAGCTTGAGCTGTCTGCTCTCTTAAGGAGTTTGTGAAAGCTGCATGCACTTGGTGTTTGTCCCAGTTATTGTGTGTCTGTGGGTCACAGGGCTGAAGGGGGTTTGAATCAATACACAAACAAACATCCAATTATCTGCTGAACACACAGCTGTGACAATGAAAAACATTCCCATCATGCTCTCTGCTCCACACACCCCATGCCACACAGATACACACACACACACAAGCGCACACACTACAAATCCTCAAATACAGACACTTCTGTTCCGAACACACTCACCAGCTTCACACACACACATCCTCATCATCAAACATTATTTTTATATCGCATTTGTTACAGAATTACAACTCAGTGTACTTAATACATCATAAAAAAACAAAATATTTAGTAAATAAAAGATTTTTTGTAAAAAATCTGCCCACAGATCCAGAGTCCGAAACACCCTTCAGAATTTTTTGAGGCCAGAGCTGGGAGGTCTAAGGGCCCAGCTAGTCACATCACTCTGCTGCATGCCTGGTGGATAGAGAGGTTCACTACTGTTAAGAGATGTAAAAACTAATAAAGCCATCTTGGAATCTATCCAAGAAGCAGAGAGAGCCAGTGCAGAGGTCATGGGACAGCAGTGATGTTATCTCTTTGTTCTTGCATAGATTCTGACTGTAGCATGTCCCTGGTCACAGAGCAAGGGGTTGATGGGATTGACTGAGGAGGTTGTTTGAGGTCAGCTGTCTGGGTCGCGTTAACCTTTGAAGCTCAGCAAGGTCGGACTGCAGTGCTGGACCCACCCTGGGGCATAGACTGCAGAGGCTCTGCTGTGATTGGCTCAGATGAGCAGGGTCTTTCTGACTGATGCCACACCACTCTCCTGTGTTTGGCTCAGATGAGCAGGGTCTTTCTGACTGATGCCACACCACTCTCCTGTGATTGGCTCAGATGGGCGGGGTCTTTCTGATTGATGCCACACCACAGACACACCTCAGCAACTGTCCTGGGGAGATTAAAATTGTCTGGCTTGTAACCTTACCTTCTCCCTCCTCTAAAATATGCAAATATATGAAATATATAAAACTGTGTAACTTACGCGGTTACCTCTTACCTCACACACAAGGCTCCATATACATCACAAACATACACTCTCTCACACACATTTAGTCCTTACATACTTAACACACATTTACCTAACACACACGTTTAGTCCTTACATACTTAACACACATTTACCTAACACACACGTTTAGTCCTTACATACTTAACACACATTTACCTAACACACATGTTTAGTCCTTACATACTTAACACACATTTACCTAACACACACGTTTAGTCCTTACATACTTTAATGAACACATACATTTTGTCCTTATAGACTGCACACACTGCACAAATATAAATATATCCTCATACATGCTGATTAGGATGTGTATTTGCTGATAATATCATGTACACAGCATTCTTCCTTTTTAGTTTCAGGTCTGGGATCTGTGTAGAGCTGCTTTGTCTCAATTCATGCTGTAAAAACTCTATACAAATAAAATTAGATTGAATAAATTCCTTTATACCCTTATAGCCTTCACATGCTAACATTAGCAGCTTGTTCTCTCTCTCTCACTCTCTGTCTCTCTGTAGTGAACATCCTGACGGCGGTGTCTCTGTGGCGGTTGGTGATGCGTACACAGAAAGCGCTGTATGTGTACCTGCTGGCGCTGACGGGAGCTGACATCCTGACACAGCTGTTTATTGTGTTTGTGGGGTTCCTGCTGGAGACGGCTGTGTTCCACCGGCAGGTCCCCACTCTGCTGCTGCGCTGCGTTAGTGTTCTTGAGTTCGCCGCTAACCATGCTGCCATCTGGGCCGCAGTGCCGCTAACGGTGGACCGCTATGTGGCACTGTGCCACCCACTGCAACACCGGCGGCTCAGCTACCCGGGCCGCGCACGCCGCATCGTTAGCGTCGTGTTCGTGCTGGCACTGCTCTCTGGCGTTCCCTTCTTCTGGTGGTCGGACCTGTGGCGGGCGAGCGGGAGGCCCACCTACCGTGACGGGGCCCTCATCTGGACACACGTTACCATCATCTACTTCCTGCCCTGCGCCATCTTCCTGGTGCTGAACTCGCTGATCGTGCTGCGGCTGAGTGGGAGAAGGGCCGCCCCCCCAGCACCCCCCCGACGGCTGGGGAAGACCACCGCCATGCTGCTGGCTGTCACCTCGTCCTTCTGTGTTTTGTGGGCGCCGCGCACAGGCGTGGTGATCTACCACCTGTATGTGGCGTCTGTGCGCAGTGACTGGAGGGTTCACCTGGCCTACGATCTCGCCAACATGCTGGCCATGCTCAACACCGCCGTTAACTTCTTCCTGTATTGTTTCACTAGCCGGCCGTTCCGTGCAACTGTGCGAGACGTGCTCCTGCTTCGGCCCTCCCCAAGCCACGCTCCCCGCACTGCCCCTCCTGGCCCTGGCCAGGCCCCTGGACACGCCCAGTCCACGTCCTCACTGTCCTGTGCACCCAAGCGCCCACAATGCCAAACCACACCTACAACCCAACCCCCTTGCACCCAGGCAGGGCCAGCATGATCATGTGACCTGCCCTCTCACCCTACAGAATCAAGCACTTACCCCCCCACAGCCTCTGCATGCTGCTGTTGCCGGGACAACACACAGGCCAGTCTGCTCCTTACTGTCACACTGTTCAGGTGGCTGAGCTGGGGGTGGAGGTGTGTGGTTTGTTTTTTAAAAAAGTGATTATTGTCCAATATAAAGTATTTTGTCCTTTATGGGAAGCGTGACCAGAAAATATGATCTTTGTATTTGTGCATTTGGATTGATTCATAAAACATCTGAACTTTGCCTTTTCATCTCCATAATTGGAATGATCACTGCTTGGATATTTTTGATACCGTAAATATATATTTGTGTATGTGTGTTTGCATATATATGTATGTATGAACACAGTATTGGCACTGTTGTTCTGCTTCATTTGTCCTGCAGGAAGCACACATGGCGTAATGTATTACACTAATACGATGTTGCTGTAATTTGAAGTATTAATAATGAGAATCTTGCCTCTCAGTCCATTCCATTATAACATTTCATTCAGGTAAACCAGCCTCACAGCAGAGCCAAGCGGAAATGCTCACCTGCTGAGACACCACTCAGAGTCCACATGCTGCTGCGGAAACCAAGCACACCTCAGCCCTCAGGTCAAACACAGCTCTGAGAGTACACCTGCCAAAATGCTACCACACTCCAAAACTTTAGCAATATTGGACTCAGCGCTCTCATACATTAGAATGCGTTTTATGTAGGGGTGTAGAGATTATAATGTTAGGTGTGTATGATTGGTGTTTGATCCCCTGTCAGTATTCAGCTTCATAAGCGAATACAGAGCAAGCCAGTGGGCCCCTCCAGCATCCCATGCATAACACACACACAGAGCTCAGTGCATTATGAAGGTGACCATGCTGAACTTTAGTGCATTAACAACCATGCCTCTGAAAAAAAAACCCTATTTACAGGTTTCTATGAAAACACTTAAGCACCTTGCAGTATTGGGAAGAGGGATCTGCCAGTAACAGAAAAGTTCTACTTTCATGTTATGAACGAGCTGGCAAGGTTTATGAGTTTAAGAGGTGTGCTGAAGTATGAGGTGCAGGATCAGCCCAGTCCCAGTGAGAGTGTACAGCAGGTATACCACTCACCTATAAAGGACCAGAGTGCAGTGCAGGTCCAGCAGTCTCTCAAACCAGAGACATACAGCACAAACACAGTCTCTCAGACCAGAGACATACAGCACAAACACAGTCTCTCAGACCCACAGCACAAACACAGTCTCTCAGTCCAGAGACATACAGCACAAACATAGTCTCTCAGACCAGAGACATACAGCACAAACACAGTCTCTCAGACCCACAGCACAAACACAGTCTCTCAGACCCACAGCACAAACACAGTCTCTCAGACCAGAGACATACAGCACAAACACAGTCTCTCAGACCAGAGACATACAGCACAAACACAGTCTCTCAGACCCACAGCACAAACACAGTCTCTCAGTCCAGAGACATACAGCACAAACATAGTCTCTCAGACCAGAGACATACAGCACAAACACAGTCTCTCAGACCCACAGCACAAACACAGTCTCTCAGACCCACAGCACAAACACAGTCTCTCAGACCAGAGACATACAGCACAAACACAGTCTCTCAGACCAGAGACATACAGCACAAACACAGTCTCTCAGACCCACAGCACAAACACAGTCTCTCAGACCCACAGCACAAACACAGTCTCTCAGACCAGAGACATACAGCACAAACACAGTCTCTCAGACCAGAGACATACAGCACAAACACAGTCTCTCAGACCCACAGCACAAACACAGTCTCTCGGACCTACAGCACAAAGACTGTCTCTTAGACCTGCAGCACAAACACTGTCTCTCAGACCCACAATACAAACACAGTCTCTCAGTCCAGAGACCCACAGCACAAACACAGTCTCTTAGACCCGCAGCACAAACACAGTCTCTCAGAGTCCTGCAGCACAAACACGGTCTCTCAGACCAGAGACACAAACACAGTCTCTCAGAGACCAGCAACACAAACACGGTCTCTCAGACCAGAGACACAAACACAGTCTCTCACAGACCTGCAGCACAAACACAGTCTCTTAGACCCGCAGCACAGACACATTCTCTCAAAGAGCCACAGCACAAGCACAGTCTCTCAGACCCGCAACACAAACACAGTCTCTCAAAGACCCACAGCACAAACACAGTCTCTCAGAGACCAGCAACACAAACACGGTCTCTCAGACCAGAGACACAAACACAGTCTCTCACAGACCTGCAGCACAAACACAGTCTCTTAGACCCACAGCACAGACACATTCTCTCAAAGAGCCACAGCACAAGCACAGTCTCTCAGACCCGCAACACAAACACAGTGTCTCAAAGACCCACAGCACAAACACAGTCTCTCAGAGACCAGCAACACAAACACAGTGTCTCAGACTCACAGCACAGACACACTCAGTCAGACCAGAGACCCACAGCACAAACACAGTTTCTGCTCTGCTGAGCATTGTCACGGCACACGTGCCAGGGACACACACATACATTATCTGGTACATTTCCATCTTGTAGCCCAACTGCTGCAGTGTGTTCTCATTAAAACAGCTGAAGGCCTTTAAAGTGCACAGACCAGTCTCTTTCAAAGTAGATCAGCTATAAATAAATAAAATAAAAAATAAAATCACTTCAATTTTACATATAACAACACAGAGAAGCTCAGTTTGCTGTGGAGTTGTATAATAAGTGCCTTGGTTGGAGTGGTGCATAATGGGATAGGTCTTTCTGTGTACTCAAAGGCTCTCCTTCATTAACACAGTGTGTGTCCATGGAGACTAGGCTATGAGCCACTCAAAGGGCCAGTTACTCACATCTGCAGAATAAATTAAAACTGTTCACCATGAAAATCATGTTTGGTCCGATCACAAACAGAAATCAATGGATTCTCTGAGAGCTAGCCTGTGCACTGGACCTCTTTACTTCACCTGTCTATTGAGTCCTCTGTTCGGTGACTGACCAGACCGAGCCACTTCACACCTGATTTCACACCTGAACATCATATAATCTATAGCAGTTCTTTGCACTTTTGTTAATTTACCTTGCATCCTGGAAGGCCACAGCATGCTAACACAATTTGCTGTATCTCTGTGCTGCTGTGCTTTCTGTATCTCCGTGCTGCTGTGCTTTTGTCTCTCTGCAGCTGTGCTTTCTGTATCTCTGTGCTGTTGTGTTTTCTGTATCTCTGTGCTGCTGTGCTTTCTATATCTCTGTGCTGCTGTGCTTTCTGTATCTCTGTGCTGCTGTGCTTTCTGTCTCTTTGTGCTGCTGTGCTTTCTGTCTCTCTGTGATGCCGTGCTTTCTGTCTCTCTGTGCTGCCGTGCTTTTGTCTCTCTGTGATGCCGTGCTTTTGTCTCTCTGTGCTGCTGTGCTTTCTGTCTCTCTGTGCTGCTGTGCTTTTGTCTCTCTGTGATGCTGTGCTTTCTATATCTCTGTGCTGCTGTGCTTTTGTCTCTCTGTGATGCTGTGCTTTTGTCTCTCTGTGCTGCCGTGCTTTTGTCTCTCTGTGCTGCCGTGCTTTTGTCTCTCTGTGCTGCTGTGCTTTCTGTCTCTCTGTGATGCCGTGCTTTTGTCTCTCTGTGCTGCCGTGCTTTCTGTCTCTCTGTGCTGCTGTGCTTTTGTCTCTCTGTGCTGCCGTGCTTTTGTCTCTCTGTGCTGCCGTGCTTTTGTCTCTCTGTGCTTCTGTGCTTTTTGTCTCTCTGTGCTGCTGTGCTTTTTGTCTCTCTGTGCTGCCATGCTTTCTGTCTCTCTGTGATGCCGTGCTTTTGTCTCTCTGTGATGCCATGCTTTCTGTCTCTCTGTGCTGCTGTGCTTTCTGTCTCTCTGTGCTGCTGTGCTTTTGTCTCTCTGTGCTGCCGTGCTTTTGTCTCTCTGTGATGCCGTGCTTTTGTCTCTCTGTGCTGCCGTGCTTTTGTCTCTCTGTGATGCCGTGCTTCCTGTATCTCTGTGCTGCTGTGCTTTCTGTTTCTCTGTGCTGCCGTGCTTTCTGTATCTCTGTGCTGCATATTGCTGATGTGCACTGATGTGATGCTTGGTCTGATCCCATAGCATGCTTTGCTGATGCTGTTGTTTTGTATTTACAGTTTGCACTACCATGCATCTCTGTCTGAAGCAATTCCAATATCTTTGTTGTTTCTTAATCTCTGTGTATTAATACAATTTGAAGCAGCCGCTGTTATTTAGTAGTATAAAAATGCCATGAACAATAAAATATGTCCCATCTGTTTCTGCTGCTCAAAAGCACGGCTGGATTGAATCCTACATTCTGAATGGATTGGAGGATGTTACACACTACAGTGCTGTGTTTGTGTGTAACACACCACTGTGTTACATATGAATGGGTCTACTTAGCACTGGAAGCCAAGGAAAGACAGCATTCTCACTTCTCTCTCCCTCTCTTACCAGAGGGAGACAGAGGTGCCAGCTCTACATCTGTTCAGTGTTCACGCAAACGTAGTGAAATACTGAGAGACCCATGCACAAACAAGCAAACACACACTCTCTGTCTGAGAGACCCATGCACAAACAAGCAAACTCACACTCTCTACTCTCTCTCTCTCCCTCACATACACACACACTCAGACACATGTTTTGAGCCACACAGTCTCACATACAAAGAGCAGAGAGACATTTCTATAGCACTAGAGGCTTGCAGAAGAGGTCAGTTGCAAACAGTCCCAAGGCCCGGAGGTAAATGACTCCTTTGCAGATGGTAGCAATGAAACGCTAGCCTTGCAACGTCTTTGGACTGAAACAAAAACAGAATGGCAATCTGTATGAGCCATTGAATTTTATGGAAAACCGATGATCAAAATCATCAACACTTTCACCCAATGGGACCCAGGGGGTTAACCTACATTACTGCTCCTTGGGTAGAGTATGTTGCAAATGCTTAGCTGTGGAGTGAAGCGCCACCGTGTGGAGTGCAACGGAACTGGTGTGCATTAAAAGTGCTTATTCATTAAAATGTAGAGAGACACACTGACAGACACGGGGATATAAAATTTGTCTTTTTCGAAGGGGAAACACACCTCACAATAAAAACCATAACATCAATTTATTAACTGTATAAAATCTTAAATAATCTCCGAAACAATAAGCAAAAGTGCAAGAGAAACAATAAATGACACAGGAAAAGCTGAAACTTTTCTCATTTACAATGCTACTTACAGCTGAGTAGCCGATACGCGCCGCAAACTTCAGCCTTGTTATACTCAGATTAACCACAGGGTGGCCCTTGGTATTCATTTTTGTGGAGAGTGCTAAAATGATCTCAAGAAATCATACAGTAACCGCAGCAAGCGCAAGGAAACCGCGGATGTGCTGCATGTTCTTTGCATGTTTTCATGGTGCAGAGTTCGTATGTGTTGGTTTTATGAGTATTTTGCAGACTGACTACGTGCAGGTGCTGTAGGTTTCACTAGAACTTTTCCAACGATATTCTATATAAGGGAGAAATGTTGTTAAAAGGTGAGTAAAAATTCATATTAGTCGTCAAGTTCAATATGAAGGTCTGGAACATTACTTCTTAAAAATCTTTTACTTTTTGGACAACTTTTCCAATAATCCAAAATTCAAAGAATCTCTGGGGAATTACAGTGAATACTTGTGGTTAATATCCCCGGTGGTCTCCAAATAGCCTGGCAGCTGCACGCGCGCGGAGCGACCAGCTGCCAACGGGCTTGGCACGCGCAGCCAGTGCGTTCCTCGCAGTGCGCTAATGCCATTCTTAGCCGGGCGAGCCCTCGTCGCGTATTATAACATTCACCATAAGCAAGGTTCGTCTAAATCTCGAACAAAGCCGCCTCTTGACCACTTTACATCCATGTCTGAGCAAAACTGTGGCGTAAGCAAAGCAAACCCCAGTTACATAAAAGCCACAATATGCGCTTAGAATTAAACTGTGTACAGTAAGAGAGTCAGTGAAATACACTAAGTAGCTAACTGTATATTCAGGGACCAACTGTTGTCTCACTGTCTAACAGTGATTGTGTGATTGTGTTATAACCAAAAGAGTTGAGCTCGATTAGACAGGTATTTGAGGAGTTACCTGGCCTGTGGGGTCGGATCACTTTTAATGGGCTGGCCTTGATTTGAGGTACGCCAGAAGAGAGAGAGAGAGAGAGAGAGAGAGAGAGAGAGAGATCGTAGCTACAGCAGTCTGAAAAGCAACCTTTCTGCAACAAGATTACACGTCGGTCGGAGTTTAAAAAAAAAAACACAGAAATCACATAATATAACGAGCTGGCGAGAAAGGGATCAGGTCTGATTTGGTGGACACCGAATTGCCATTTTAGCAGATATTACAGAACTGCACTCACACAGAGGATTTACGAAAAGTTGCGCTACTTTTTTCCCCTCTGTGGAGATACAAGGAAAAAAAGTCATCTCAGTGTTTTTCTACGAAGCCGATCACTTTGTAATCGCACCAGAAACTAACAGGAATATCAGATTTAATTTCGAACAGGTGAGGCTGCCATTATTTGATATTTCATTAAGACGTCGAGGAAAGTTTGGGGAAGACTTTGTTAGCCATTGTCAAAAGTGCTATAAAGAAAAGCCAGTAAAGTATCACCAATATCGCCACAATGTAGTAATTATAAATGACAAAAAACAGCGTAAACAGTTCTGCAGTTAATCCATAATTTACTATTATTGTGATTATTGTTGTTGTTGTTTTTGTTTTTGTTGTTGTTGTTGTTGTGAGATACATCTGATGATGATCATAGACACCAGTTAAATTAAGCACATAATGTGTCAGTGATGATGGTCGCCAGATTTACTGTCCACTCTGGCGGGTGTGGTTTTTCTTATCAGGGGTGTTTGGTTTGCTGTTGCAGTCATCGGTGTCGTATTTTAACCAAGCGGTAGTCACCTCCCAGAGTTGCACAAATATGAAAAAAATAGTTTTTAGTTTGATCATACAACCCCTTTAGGAAACTGCAAAATATTTAATCTTTTGATTTGATTCTGATTGTTTCGAACGATAGGCCAGGAAGTATGTTGCTGTAGCTCGCTATGTACACCTGTACAGGTGCTCTCATCTTTTCGGGGTTCTTTAGTCCCGCCCTTGCCAGTGGCGTCCTGGTCGGATTGCATGAAATGCGTATGCTGTTGGCTCTAAAGTTCACAGAAATATTAAAATATGTCTTTAAATTATTTTTCCTTTCTTTTGTCAACATATATGACAACATTTTAGATTCCAGATACGGCTCGGGAAGTCCGTCGGTTTAACAGAGAACTAGTCTCAACCTCCCCGACGTTTTCTGGGGTAGTTATTGATCTGTGGCCCACAAAAGCGGACCACCCTCTCAGGGTCAATGTCAAGGTCCATCAGTAGTGATGGTGACCGCGTTGACCGTGCAGCATCAACGTGTTGTTTATTTGATTGACGCTTTCCTGTGGGCTCAGGTTGTCTGTCCATGACCACGTGACCTTGACTTTGCGCATTTGCTGTTTGCTTTACCATGAGTCAGTGTTCCCTATTTAGAGAAATGCGAGGGTGTCTCCCATTAACAAAAAACATTTGGTCTTTTTCTCGATTCGTATTCAGTCTGTTTTCAGCTGTGTCACGTGCTGGCCCTGGACGGACACATCAGGTTATTTACTGAAATATTTTAAGTTAAGTAGCTTATTGTCGACCTCCGTTACTAAGAGTTACGACTCATTTACAGACCTGTCACGCGAGTTTTCTTTCGGGCCCGTGGGGAGTTTTCGTTTCCATAGACATTAAGTACACTGAACCCTCGTTATAGCGGACCTCGTTAAAACGGATTTCGGTTATAACGGTCTATTTCTGTTTTAACAATATTTGTTGTCTATTCTGGTTAATATTGGACAAGTTTAGACCTCTAACCACCAAAGCTTTGTTAGAATGGAGGGAATGTATGTTAAGAGTGTGTGTGTGCCAGAACTGATCAATAGGCCTATATCGTAAAATGATTGTGTTGTAAACTCGACTCAGTGTTTCTTATGGTGGACCTCTGTGCACAGAGGACAGAGGTCTTGCCTGAATAACAAATAGTGTGCCTGGGTGTGATGGAACAGTACTGGTCAGCTGGTAAGGAGGTCTGATGTAGCTGGTAGAGTATAGAGGACCTCCCGAGTATTGTTATACACCGAACTCTGAGTAAATATGGCTTGGTGCCACAGCCGAGGTGGGACTACTGTATGTGTGTGTGTGTGTGTGTGTGTGTTTATTACCGCAAGGTTATATCCTACTATCGGTTATATCGTACTCCCTTTCCCCTCAATTAGTCCGGTTTAACGAGGGTTCAGTGTACCAATAAACCAATGAAATCGTTCACCATTAACGAAAAAAACAACGTTGTGTCCAAAAAAGTAAACTGAGATGAATTTCTTTAGAGTTATCTGACGACGTACAAATGAGCAAAAATTCTGAAAATGTGTTTGAGTGAAAAGGTTTGTGTTCTTTGTTGCACTAAACTCAGATTACATCCCATACCAAAAACAATAAGCAGTTCTGTGCTGGGTTTTCATGCCTTTAAGAGTTACACCATTTTTAGTAGGCCACACGCAAGAGAGGAGCAGGATGTAACTAGTATTGGTGATTTTTCTGTCTTGGATGTTGGTTGATGGGGTTTTGTGAAGGTTGGGGAAGATAGGTTGGGTAGTTTTATGGGGTTGCAGGTATAGGGATGGGTTTTATGGGGCTGGGGTAGTTTTAAGGTGAGGGGATAGATAGGGGTGTTTTTTTGGGATTGGGTAGTTGAGTATTTTTGTGGCCTAGTGGTGGTTGTAGGTAGTTAGGGTTATTTTCTGTGGGAATGGGGTAGATATGAGTGGTTGTTATGGGGGTGAGGTAATTTTATGGGTTGCGGGTAGATAGGGATGTGGGTGGGGTAGGTGCCCTGACTGTTGTGATGGTGCAGAGAGGCCCGTAAGGGTTAGGTGCCCTTAATGTTGGGTTAGGGTTAGAGTTAGGTGCCCTGAATGTTGGGTTAGGGTTATGGGTTAGATGCCCTGAATGTTGGGTTGGGGTTAGGGTTAGAGTTAGGTGCCCTTAATGTTGGGTTAGGGTTAGGTGCCCTGAATGTTGCGTTAGGGTTATGGGTTAGGTGCCCTGAATGTTGGGCTAGGGTTATGGGTTAGGTGCCCTGAATGTTGGGTTAGGGTTATGGGTTAGGTGCCCTGAATGTTGAGTTGGGGTTAGGGTTAGAGTTAGGTGCCCTGATTGTTGGGTTAGGGTTATGGGTTAGGTGCCCTGAATGTTGGGTTAGGGTTATGGGTTAGGTGCCCTGAATGTTGGGTTGGGGTTAGGGTTAGAGTTAGGTGCCCTGAATGTTGGGTTAGGGGTATGAGTTAGGTGCCCTGAAGGTTGGGTTGGGGTTAGGGTTAGAGTTAGGTGCCCTGAATGTTGGGTTAGGGTTATGGGTTAGGTGCCCTGAAGGTTGGGTTGGGGTTAGGGTTAGAGTTAGGTGCCCTGAATGTTGGGTTAGGGTTATGGGTTAGGTGCCCTGAAGGTTGGGTTGGGGTTAGGGTTAGATTAGGTGCCCTGAATGTTGGGTTAGGGTTATGGGTTAGGTATCCTGAATGTTGGGATGGTGCAGAGATGCCAGGCCTGGCAGGTTGTGCTGCATTAGAATCAGTGTGTAGCAGGATGCCGCTGGTCCCCACCCTGATCGATTGGGTTATATAACAAGGCGCACTCAGCGATATGGGATACACCCCAAAGGGGGGGGGTGCGTCATTATCAGCACTATTACCACCTGAGCTTATCACACGATACACTAATGCAGAGATGAAACATAGAGGGATGGCCCCACACCACAATAACTCTAATAGCATTAAGTCACCAGTGTTTCCATCAATGGTGTCATGGTTTTGGTGACCAATAGCAGCAGGACTTTGTTGATGTCCTGGGTGAAGGAAACTGTGGAAACTAAGTGACGACAAGATGGCAAACATTCCCTGGAGGAACAAATACGAATACAAATGAAGATCATGGCTGATGAACAAACTGAGCCATTTTCATATGATGGTGTTTTTCGGTTTGTAACACATTTAGATGAAAGTTCTCAGACAGAGTATCAGTGTAAAGTGCAGGTGAAGTGTTTAAACATGTCAGAGTGAGGGGAACAAGGCAGAGCTTTACGGGGGGTGGGTGAGGTCATGTGAGTGCAGGGTCCTGTATCTGAGGGAGCGATGTGTTCAAACCTCCACAGCCGCCTTCTGAGCCTGCGCTCATCTCCCTGACAACCACCCCACCAACAAACAGCCTGTGCCCTCATATCTCCAAACAACCACGTCCCCACAAAATCTATATTTACTCAAGGATTCATCAATGATTAGCAGAGTGTGCTGGGGATTTGCCAGCAGCGGGAAAGGCTGTTTGCAAGAGGAAAAGTTCTGCTGTCTCTGATCTCTCTTTCAATCATTAACTTTTACCTGTGCTGAAAATCCCAAATATTTGCACTAAACAAATCTGTTTTTATCATGCTGTAAGGCTGGGCTGTCATTGTGAAATTCCTGAGAAACTCTCCCTCATCCATGACTGCTTTTTATATGACCAGTGTGTTTCATATATATGCGTATACTGTATAGTGTGTGTGGTTAATATAGCTGTTTATACACAGCACACGTGCTGAATTCTTGTTTCTGAATTTTCTGTTGCAAAGAAAAGTCATTTTCGTGTATACCGACACATATGAAGTAGTTCCAGAATGAATACTTCAGCTTTGCTATCTCATATCAGAACCATAGATTCACCTCCATGCTTATCTTTGGCTTTGCCCCAGTGGTTACTATGGCAAGAGGTTACACCGATCGGTTAGTAAAAGTGTATCTGTGGGTAAAAACGTTTGGACACAGTGAGCACCTCGACTGACACAACTTTAATGTAGTTGCAGGTGCAGTTGGTGATGATGTCAGTGAGCATCCCTCTACTGAAGCTGAACCTGAGGCGTCTGTGGGTGCTGTGTGCGCTGTGGGCGTGGTCTGCCCCAGGCGCCTGCGTGGATAACAGCACAGTTCCAGAGGGGTGTGGAGAGGGTGTGCAGCCTCTGTACTTCAGCCTGTGTGACCTGGGTGCGGCCTGGGGCATTGTGGTGGAGGCTTTTGCAGCGGCCGGGGTCGTTAGCGCCCTCATGCTGCTGCTGGTGTTGCTGGGTAGCTTGCCCTTCGCCTCGGCCGGGCCGCGACGCACCACTGTGGGACTGCAGGCTGGCTTCCTGCTGGGCACCCTTGGCCTGTTTGCCCTCGCCTTCGCCTGCGTGGTGGGCCAGGACTTCGCCACCTGCTCCTCACGCCGCTTCCTGTTTGGCGTGCTGTTCGCCGGCTGCTTCTCGTGCCTGCTGGCGCATGGGGGGGCACTGAGCGTGCTAGCGACGCGGGGGCCCCAGAGTGACCCCACGGGGCCCCATGGCTGGGCTCTGTGCCTGGGAGCCCTGGCCCTCTGGCTGGTGGAGGTCATTATCAACACAGAATGGCTGATCATCACTGTCGTGCGCTACCCACCTGCTGCCAGTGGGGGCGCTGCAGTGCCCTGTGCTATCGCTAACCAGGACTTTGTAGCGGCTCTGGTGTATGTCATGGCACTGCTGCTAGCGGCTGTGCTGGCAGCCCTGCCTGCACTTGCTGGGGGGCAGAAACCATGTCAACGCGATGCAGCCTTTATCCTGATCACCAGCCTGCTGTCTGCAGGGATCTGGGCTGCCTGGATCGCCATGTATGTCTACGGCAATGCTCTCCATGGTAGCCCTAACTGGGACGACCCCACGCTGGCCATCGCTCTGATCAGCAATGGTTGGGTGTTCCTGGTGCTGTACACCATCCCACAAATCTGTGTGCTGACCGAGGAGGGGGCCGCCCCGCCAGGGTACAGCGAGGACCTCTACCCCTCGCGCGGCGTGGGCTACGAGACCATCCTGAAGGAGCAGAGCTCTCACAGCATGTTTATGGAGAACAAGGCTTTCTCTATGGAAGAGCCCAATGCAGGTACAGACACTGAACACACTCTATCTGTTCAATATGCCCAATGAACAATCGTCACTGTCTCTCCTGTAGTACTGTGTGTGGCCCTATCCTGTAGTACTGTGTGTGGCCTGAAGGGTGTAAAACATTCACTGGCTCTCCTGTAGTACTGTGTGTGGCCTGAAGGGTGTAAAACATTCACTGGCTCTCCTGTAGTACTGTGTGTAGCCTGAAGGGTGTAAAACATTCACTGGCTCTCCTGTAGTACTGTGTGTGGCCTGAAGGGTGTGAAACATTCATTGGCTCTCCTGTAGTTGGAAATTTCAATTTTGAGAGAAAAGGAAAATGTGGATCATTTCCACTCTCTCTCCCCCCTCCCTCTATCTCCCCCCACCCCCCCTGATCTCTCAGCTCAGAAGCCGGTCTCTCCTTACAGCGGGTATAATGGACAGCTGCGAAGCTCGGTGTACCAGCCCACTGAACTGGCCCTCATCACTAAAGGCCTGGGGAGCGTGAGTGTCACAACACACACTACACATACACACACACTCACTCACTCACACACACACACACTCACTCACACTACACACACACTCAAACACACACACACACTCACTCATACACACACACTAACACACACACACACTCACTCATACACAAACACACACACAACACACACTCACTCACACACAACATGCACACTCATACACATACACTACACACACACACTGCAGACACTCAACCTACACACACACTACACACACTTCATATACTCACACACATGCTACACACACACACACACATACACTGCATACACTCACCCTACACACACACTACACACACACTTCATATACTCACACACACCCTCCACACACATAGAAACTCTATACACACTCACTTATACACACACATATAAACACACACACCACATACACACACACTCAGTACACACACACTCATATGTATATATATGTGTGTGTGTGTTAAGCACAGGTTTGTTTTCTGCAGCAGGTCGATCTCTCCTATGACACGGTTCTCCCTCGAGCCTCTGCTCAGACCCAGAGCGGCAGCAGCACCCCCCGAGCAGAGGAACCATCACCTAGCAACGTAGGTGGACAGTCCCCCGTGTCCCTATGCCCCTTTACCACAATACTCTACCCCTGTACCCCGGTACCACTGTGCGCCTGTATGCCTGTATCCCTGTGTGCCTGTTTAACCAGGATTACCCAAGATTCTCTTTCCAAAGGCACCTGGCTCAAAACACAAAATTCGAAACAAAAACACAGTCCACAGTGGGCGCTGGCTCCAGTGCGCTCTGATCGAGCTGCAAACGCAGCTGCTGGAATCTCACTGTGACAGACGTGCTGAAGGGGCCAAAAGGCCGCCATGGAATGTGCTGATGTCATTGCAGCCTTGTCATACCATTCTATTCATATTCAGCTCACCTCCCCCCCACCAAAACACAACCTGTCTACTGACGTTTTTGTTTCTCTTTCACTCAGTCAGCCCCTCTCTTGTGCTGCCACAGAATGGTTTTATATACATTTAATTTTAATATTTCTGATGGAAATATGATGTTGCATGATAACACAAGTAGGTGAGGCTACCACATGCCACCTGTGATTTACTGAGTTTAACCAATCACTGCATTTTGCTGTGGAGAATGGCACATTTTGATTGGTTTAGATAAGTAAGTGATTGACAGCTGATTGTAGCTCTACCTATTCTGGGATTCATGACACTTCATATACCATCCGTAGCATGTGTGTATTTACTCTCTCATTGGCAGTGGATGAAATGTCCTCTCTCTGTTTCCAGGGCAACGGCCTGCACAGGAAGCCTCAGTGGTGAATATGCTCACAGAGCATCCCTGCGCGGTCACTGTGTGGTCACTGTGTGGTCATCATGCGGTCAATGCACAATTCTGGCCCCTGTGTGCTTTCATTTTTGTTTTGTTCTGATATTTCATGTGTCTGTTCCTATCACTATGTTTTGTGGGGCAACACACACACACACACACACACAGTCCCCTCAAGTTATCAGAGGAAGACTGCAGCCAGGGCATTCATCTGTCATGCTGGACTAGGAGGATCATGGGATATGGGGGAGGGAGATGTCTTGAGAGCAGGAAAGGGGCTTCAGACTGCTGCTGTAACAGGTATCAGACACTCACTTTCATAGCCATTCACCCATTCACCACCCTGACAACCATTCATCCATTCACCACCCTGAAAACCATTCACAAGAGCCTCTCGAACATGCTGTGTTCCAGAGTTCATCACTACAGATAGTCCACACAGTCAGGCTCCCTGTACTAGCACAGGTGTTTTTTTAGCAGTTAAACTGCTTCACTGGCTTACAGCAACGCCTGCTACCACAGTCCACTATGTACAGTTCAATGCCACAGGTTCATTCCTGAAAATAATTTTAATATAATCCTTTTTTGAAAAAATGATGAACAGAGTCTAAGCATAATATGTATGACTAAAATCTTGGGTTTTCATTTTTATTACATTTTATTTTTTCAAATGATGGGTTCTTATTTTTATGCCTTAAGTGGTTATTTTAAAGGAACAAAATGTGAAATGTTTTGGACATTAAAATTTATCACAGTATTTACTATGTGTTTGTAAATGTATTTATTTCCACAATAAAGTGTCCCTCCTGCTTGAGAGGGATATTGTGCTGTTGTTATTGCAGTGTCTGAGTGTCAGTCTCTCTGTGTGTCTCTGAGGTACAACCATTTTCTGTCAGTCTCGTCTTCCAAACAAACTCAGTCTTGTGCCAGTCCATTTGAGCTTCATCCTAACTTACAATTTATCTCCATTCCTTTCATGAAATAATCTGGGAAACATACTTCTGGCATGTACATGAACCCCTTTGGTTTTGAGGAGGGTGGGGAGGGGGCCTCATAAGGTGGGTTTTTAGGAGGGTGGGGGAGGGGGCCTCATAAGGTGGGTTTTTAGGAGGGTGGGGGAGGGGGCCTCATAAGGTGGGTTTTTAGGAGGGTGGGGGAGGGGGCCTCATAAGGTGGGTTTTTAGGAGGGTGGGGGAGGGGGCCTCATAAGGTGGGTTTTCAGGAGGGTGGGGGAGGGGACCTCATAAGGTGGGTTTTTAGGAGGGTGGGGGAGGGGGCCTCATAAGGTGGGTTTTTAGGAGGGTGGGGGAGGGGGCCTCATAAGGTGGGTTTTTAGGAGGGTGGGGGAGGGGGCCTCATAAGGTGGGTTTTTAGGAGGGTGGGGGAGGGGGCCTCATAAGGTGGGTTTTTAGGAGGGTGGGGGAGGGGGCCTCATAAGGTGGGTTTTCAGGAGGGTGGGGGAGGGGACCTCATAAGGTGGGTTTTTAGGAGGGTGGGGGAGGGGGCCTCATAAGGTGGGTTTTCAGGAGGGTGGGGGAGGGGGCCTCATAAGGTGGGTTTTTAGGAGGGTGGGGGAGGGGGCCTCATAAGCTGGGTTTTTAGGAGGGTGGGGGAGGGGGCCTCATAAGGTGGGTTTTTAGGAGGGTGGGGGAGGGGGCCTCATAAGCTGGGTTTTTAGGAGGGTGGGGGAGGGGGCCTCATAAGCTGGGTTTTTAGGAGGGTGGGGGAGGGGGCCTCATAAGCTGGGTTTTTAGGAGGGTGGGGGAGGGGGCCTCATAAGGTGGGTTTTTAGGAGGGTGGGGGAGGGGGCCTCATAAGGTGGGTTTTTAGGAGGGGGGGAGGGGGCCTCATAAGGTGGGTTTTTAGGAGGGTGGGGGAGGGGGCCTCATAAGGTGGGTTTTTAGGGGGGGGGGAGGGGGCCTCATAAGCTGGGTTTTTAGGAGGGTGGGGGAGGGGGCCTCATAAGCTGGGTTTTTAGGAGGGTGGGGGAGGGGGCCTCATAAGCTGGGTTTTTAGGAGGGTGGGGGAGGGGGCCTCATAAGCTGGGTTTTTAGGAGGGTGGGGGAGGGGGCCTCATAAGCTGGGTTTTTAGGAGGGTGGGGGAGGGGGCCTCATAAGCTGGGTTTTTAGGAGGGTGGGGGAGGGGGCCTCATAAGGTGGGTTTTTAGGAGGGGGGGGAGGGGGCCTCATAAGGTGGGTTTTTGGGGGGGGGGGGGAGGGGGCCTCATAAGGTGGGTTTTTAGGAGGGTGGGGGAGGGGGCCTCATAAGGTGGGTTTTTAGGAGGGTGGGGGAGGGGGCCTCATAAGGTGGGTTTTTAGGAGGGTGGGGGAGGGGGCCTCATAAGGTGGGTTTTTAGGAGGGTGGGGGAGGGGGCCTCATAAGGTGGGTTTTTAGGAGGGTGGGGGAGGGGGCCTCATAAGGTGGGTTTTTAGGAGGGTGGGGGAGGGGACCTCATAAGGTGGGTTTTTAGTAGGGTTGGGGAGGGGGCCTCATAAGGTGGGTTTTTAGGAGGGTGGGGGAGGGGGCCTCATAAGGTGGGTTTTTAGGAGGGTGGGGGAGGGGACCTCATAAGGTGGGTTTTTAGGAGGGGGGGAGGGGGCCTCATAAGGTGGGTTTTTAGGATGGGGGAGGGGGCCTCATAAGGTGGGTTTTTAGGAGGGGGGGAGGGGGCCTCATAAGGTGGGTTTTTAGGAGGGTGGGGGAGGGGGCCTCATAAGGTGGGTTTTTAGGAGGGTGGGGGAGGGGGCCTCATAAGGTGGGTTTTTAGGATGGGGGAGGGGGCCTCATAAGGTGGGTTTTTAGGAGGGTGGGGGAGGGGCCTCATAAGGTGGGTTTTTAGGAGGGTGGGGGAGGGGGCCTCATAAGGTGGGTTTTTAGGAGGGTGGGGGAGGGGGCCTCATAAGCTGGGTTTTTAGGAGGGTGGGGGAGGGGGCCTCATAAGCTGGGTTTTTAGGAGGGTGGGGGAGGGGGCCTCATAAGCTGGGTTTTTAGGAGGGTGGGGGAGGGGGCCTCATAAGGTGGGTTTTTAGGAGGGTGGGGGAGGGGCCTCATAAGGTGGGTTTTTAGGAGGGTGGGGGAGGGGGCCTCATAAGGTGGGTTTTTAGGAGGGTGGGGGAGGGGGCCTCATAAGGTGGGTTTTTAGGAGGGTGGGGGAGGGGGCCTCATAAGGTGGGTTTTTAGGAGGGTGGGGGAGGGGACCTCATAAGGTGGGTTTTTAGTAGGGTGGGGGAGGGGGCCTCATAAGGTGGGTTTTTAGGAGGGTGGGGGAGGGGGCCTCATAAGGTGGGTTTTTAGGAGGGTGGGGGAAGGGACCTCATAAGGTGGGTTTTTAGAAGAAGAGTCCTCATACTGTTTTGGCATAACTGTCATGGAACGTTCCTCTCGCCAGGAAAACCCTAATCAAACAAATGTTCTAGAGTGTAACCCTAACCCTCACCCTAACTCAGACCTACTGTATACACACACTCACGCTATGTGGTGTGGCTGCCGGCCAGTTACTGCTAAATGATTTATGTTGTAAAGTTTAGGGTTAGAGTTAGGTTATGTGTTGTAGGTTATGTGTGTTGATCAGGTGGTGGGCTTCGCTGTGGCATGTTTCAGGCGCATGAGTCGGGGGTGCTTAATGTTGCTGTTATAGTTATGCTTTCAGCTCCTGGTGGAGACGGATCTTTGGGCTCTCCTCTCACAATCAGAACAGAGAATTTGGGCTTGCTGGCAGAGGTTATCTCTCTCCCTCTGATAGGGGTTCAGACAGTGTTTTACTTGCGTGTTCTCACAGTGCACAGATACACAGTTACATATTCCCCACAGAGGAGAATATGCTATACAATAAGACCAACAGACACAAACATAAACATAACATAAATATGAGTGTAAAAATGACCCATCAGAAAAAGTAAATACATTTCAGACCCACAGAAACAGTGCTGCTCTTCAAGGAGAGGCTCCTCCCCTGAAGGTATACAGGTGCACAGGTAACCTCCAGACACCTTAGTAGTTTCTTCTACAAATCTCATGGGCTGTTGTCACTGAACAGAAAATGATGTTTTTAATTTTGCAGGAAGAGTTAGAGGATAGTGAAAGAGGCAGTTAACTCCAGTGCCAGGCTTCGTTGGTGAGCGGGCGGTTAGCTCCAGTGCCAGGCTTCGTTGGTGAGTGGGCGGTTAGCTCCAGTGCCAGGCTTCGTTGATGAGTGGGCGGTTAGCTCCAGTGCCAGGCTTCACTGGTGAGCGGGCGGTTTGCTCCAGTGCCAGGCTTCGTTGGTGAGTGGGCGGTTAGCTCCAGTGCCAGGCTTCGTTGGTGAGTGGGCGGTTAGCTCCAGTGCCAGGCTTCATTGGTGAGCGGGCAGAGCTCCTGATTGTAGCGGAGCAGCAGTACCTGCTCCAGGTGCTCCTCGCTGATCCCAGTGAGCTCCGGCGTGACCATGTGAGCATTATGGCTGAAGAGCCGCTGCACACTGGCGCCCCCTGCTGCCAGGGTAGTGTTGTACCTGAGGAAGAGGCGACGTATGGTTGGGTACTTGCTGAGGGAGGCCAGGGTTTTATCTGCATCCTGCAAGTAGCTCAGCACCTCCGACTCAGCCGTGGACCTGGGCTGGGCCTGTGCCACGGCCGCAAAGCCAAAGAACTTATCCTCCGCCTCCGAGTCCGAGTCCTCTTCCACAGGCGCCTGGGCCTCATTCCGCCAGCACTTTGTGGCCTCCTCCAGCAGTAAGGCCTGCATCTCCTCCCGCTCCGGCTGTCCCGCCCACCACAGCCGCAGCTTCGGCACAGTCACAGCGGCCATCTTGGCATCACGGCTGGCCATGACGGTGGCGAATTGAACATCGATAGCACCTAGCAGCCCGTCAATAAGGCGGCCACAGAAGCGAACCAAGGGCCTGGCCTCAGCCAGTTTGGCTTTGAGTGTCAGCAGCGTAGGCAGCAGGTATCCCAGCATGCACCTCTTCCTCTCACCCTGAATGAAGTCGAGGGAGTAGGCGAGCGGCTGGAGCACATCAGCATACTCCTGCAGCAGCAACACTTCCTGCGAGCCCAATGGCTCCGCCCCCCCCAGCCGCTCGCTCACCTCGTGTGCTTGAGCGTCGCTGAGCAACAGCACCTGCCGGATGGCATAATACTCTGCTCTCCACAGCCCCGCTTGTGGAACCCATGTCGCCATGGCACCCAACTCTGCCAGGAAGGGTGGGGCCAAGGAAGGGCTGTGCGCCAAGCCCCAGATGGCAGCACATTTGACCATGGCACCCTTGTAGAGGGCCCCCGTGGGCCCGGAGCCCAGGGCTGTGCGCACCTCCTGACGGGCCAGTCGGCTCAGAACCTGGGCTGAACAGCGCTGCAGTGCAGGCAGCATGAGCTGCAGCTCCTTTGAATCGCACTCCAGAAGCTGCCCCACATCCTGGAACACCACGCCCCTGGCCTCAGTCACCAACCCCTGCCCCACCGCTGCACCCTCCCCCAGCCCTACACTCAGGGAGGAGTCAAATTCGGCAAATACACGGACAAACGTGCTCCCACTGTCGGTCACTGTGCACTGCACTTTGTCCCGCAAGCCAAACTGAGCATGCACCGCACTCAGCTTGGTTGCCACGGTTTCACAGGTGGGGGGAGCCGGCAGGGCTGCGCACATCAGTGCAGCACACTTCCTCTCTGGGCCAGCACCCCCACTCCCCTCCTCCATCCAGTGGCAGGTGACAGCCAGGTAGCTCCGCCCCCCAGCGCTCCACACATCCGCAGAGGTGCACACAGCCTGCACAGCCAGCAGCCGTGCCTCCAGTGCCTCCTTCATGCAGTGGGAGGCCCACCACACCTTCCCCACCAGGGCCTTGGGGCACAGGAGCCCCCTGCTGGGCTGGAGGCCCTCCAGCAGCCGGAGGAAGGAGGGCTGCTCCAGGATGGAGAAGGGCTGAACGCAGTCGATGATGAAGCCAAACACCAGCGCGTTCACCCTGCGTTGCCACGCCTTGTTCATGTGGCAGCCACTGGCTTTGGGCTGCTTAGCAGGGCGCTCATCTGTGGATTGGCACGGGCTCACCGCCAGGGTGTCCTGGCTCCTTTCCAGCGGCAAACAGCTCTGCCCAGCCGGGGGAGGAGCTGCCTCCACAGCCTGCCGCTGGCACACCGATGAGTGCTTTCTCTGCAAATCACAAGCATATTTCATTAATATTTGCTACTACTGCCACAAATATTCATATTAATATTAATATTGATAATGTGGCACTCTGAGTTCATGACTACAGAACCATGATATCCTGAAATAGACATGTAAGTGGCAGGGTTGGCTGGCACAGTATTGACTTTTTTCCATATTTTCCAATCTCTCATCAATCTCTAGCTGAATCTCTATAAACTCAAAATGTTATATTTTCAGTATATGTAATGTAGTTGTGCATTATGCTTTGCATAGGAAACTTTTTTTTCTTTGACTGTGCAAAATGATAATGCCTACCTCACTTACGAGTGACTTTCAGATGTTTTCACTGACTATACATGCAGGTCAAGGGTCAAACATTTTAACGTAACTTTCTCATGCTACGGTCACACTTGGCTTCCAATGCGAAATATCTGTGTGAATTTCCATTCATGTCAATGGAAGGTGGCGTCACTGTCAGCGCTTCCAGGAGCAGATTTCTGCTCTGCTCTTGACGCGGGGCGGGTCTCTGTTTTCCGCCCCGAGTTCAACTGTGGTGAACTTTGACCTCGCGAATACGCGAATCTGCCCCTGTCTGGCCAATCAGAGAGCTGCTGTTTGACCCTGAAGGATGCCTTAATTTGCTTCTTATAGTTCATTTCAAACTGTAAAATTAAAATGGAGGTGAGGTTGATAACCGCATCAGTGTAAAAACTGGAACAGACGGTGAATACTATACAAATGTGGGAAAACAGGCTGTTGGTTGCTACTCCTCATTAACTATCTGGCTAGCTATCTGATGGGTAAAAGGTAGCTGCCCGCTTGCTGCTACCTAGGTGTTTCGCTTGCTAGCTAGGTAGATGTCTGTTATTAGCTACGATGAAAACTATAATTGAATCGCGCATGCCCAAATTAATTGTCTCCGCCCACAAGTCGCGCCGCTAAACGAATTTTAGAAGCTAGTGTGACCGCAGCATAAAGTTACATTTTTGCAACTTTAATGTGTAGAGGCCTAGAAATAAGTGTGTGCCAACCAACCCCACTTTCCCGTAGTCATTACATGTTCATAAACTCAATAACGTAAATAACAAAAAAGAGATTAACAACGCATTGTAAAATTCTCAAGGGGGGTTTTGGGGAAACGCCATCGCCGTGGCGCTGTGACGCAAGGGAGGGAGCGTTAGCGCGCACGCTATGCGTGTGTCTTTACTGTGGACCGTCCATCTGGAGAAGCGAAGAGTAGAGTGTCTTTCCCCACCTCGCAGGCAGGGAGATGCCAGATGAAACACCGCTTTTTGCCTTAGTTACCTTTATTAAATGTATGCGTGTTTTAAATGTAATTTGCAGCGTTTTGCTTACTCGAAGGTCAATCTTGCTATGAGAAGATAACTGTTAAAAGGTTACCAGAGAACATTACTGTCATTTTCGTTAAACGCGGTTGTCGCGCAGTTCCTTCACCATTTAGGCAAAATGATACTCACCACTAGATGCTTTTTCAGGTTTGATGTGGAACTTTTGGATGTAGAGAGAAATTTTTCGCGGGGCTTGCACAGCTTGCATTGCACGGTAATGTTTTTGCCTCTCTCTCCTTTGAATTCAAACAAGGATTTAAAGCTCCAGGCCGCGAAAGAAGAGGTTTTGGTCGCATCGCTGTCCATTTCCGGAAACTCGGAACTTTCAAACATCCTCAAAATATTGAGATTTAGTGTGAATAGAAACGTTTAGGTCCCAAGAGAGTACACAAATCGCTGTTATGTCACACGTGTGTGGTACATTTAAAACGTTCCTCCCTCGTAATCCAGCCTGCCCTCTCTGTGCTAAAGTATGACCAAATTCCCTTAGTTTTCTAGCGATTTCACGGCCAGATAAACGCCTATGTTTAATAATGTCTTTGTAGTTAATTTTTCATTGTGTGTGATGGGGTAACGCGACTGCGTTTAACAATGCCAAACACAGGACGCACAGTACTTCCCCGAGCCACAGAGTAATCTGATTACTCCTCTATGTAATCCAATCCGTTACATTCGACCAATAGAATATCTTTGCCCCGACCTCCGCATAGAAACTACCTAGCAACAGAGGGCGGGGGCAGGAGGGGGCAAAAAAGGCTTTTGGATTTTGGGGCATTACTGGGGGTTTCATGGAAAATGCAAAGGGGTTGAAAAGACAGTCTGTTGGAATGAACATGGTACTGTGCAGCCTTCCTGTCAGTTCAGATGGGTGATGGGAACTAACAGAACTCTAAATCTCTGGCTTCTCATTACTAAGTGGGCCCCTCAACACATACTTTTCAATCTGAGGTTTTTGATGTCCAAAAACACAGTGATGATTGTGAAACATTATAGATATGATTAACTCTTTCTGTCATGTCAATCCAGTCATCAGATTCTGACCCTCTTGTGCATGAACAAAAAACTGACATTAACACATATGGATGGGCAGTATCTGATAGCAGATAGCATGACTAAGACCTGATTATATTTAGAATACTCCAGGTAGCCTGCTCACTCTATTTAAAAATATTTACATGAACATTTGTCACCTCAGTCCCAAAAACATCTACAAACAATATATACACATGCATAGATATGCACAGAATATATACTTACACAGGCGCAATCAAAGCCTCTCTGCCCCCCCACCCCCTTCAAAAACAAGCCAGGCTGAGAGCCGGCCCAAACACACACCTACAGGCACACAGGCTAGCCTCCTGCCACACACCTACAGGCACACAGGCTAGCCTCCTGCCACACACCTACAGGCACACAGGCTAGCCTCCTGCAACACACCTACAGGCACACAGGCTAGCCTCCTGCCACATACCTACAGGCACACAGGCTAGCCTCCTGTCACATACCTACAGGCACACAGGCTAGCCTCCTGTCACATACCTACAGGCACACAGGCTAGCCTCCTGTCACATACCTACAGGCACACAGGCTAGCGTCCTGCCACACACCTACAGGCACACAGGCTAGCCTCCTGCCACACACCTACAGGCACACAGGCTAGCGTCCTGCCACACACCTACAGGCACACAGGCTAGCCTCCTGCAACACACCTACAGGCACACAGGCTAGCCTCCTGTCACATACCTACAGGCACACAGGCTAGCCTCCTGCCACACACCTACAGGCACACAGGCTAGCCTCCTGTCACATACCTACAGGCACACAGGCTAGCGTCCTGCCACACACCTACAGGCACACAGGCTAGCCTCCTGCCACACACCTACAGGCACACAGGCTAGCGTCCTGCCACACACCTACAGGCACACAGGCTAGCCTCCTGCAACACACCTACAGGCACACAGGCTAGCCTCCTGTCACATACCTACAGGCACACAGGCTAGCCTCCTGTCACATACCTACAGGCACACAGGCTAGCCTCCTGCCACATACCTACAGGCACACAGGCTAGCCTCCTGCAACACACCTACAGGCACACAGGCTAGCCTCCTGTCACACACCTACAGGCACACAGGCTAGCCTCCTGTCACATACCTACAGGCACACAGGCTAGCCTCCTGCCACACACCTACAGGCACACAGGCTAGCCTCCTGCCACATACCTACAGGCACACAGGCTAGCCTCCTGTCACACACCTACAGGCACACAGGCTAGCCTCCTGCCACACACCTACAGGCACACAGGCTAGCCTCCTGCCACACACCTACAGGCACACAGGCTAGCCTCCTGCCACATACCTACAGGCACACAGGCTAGCCTCCTGTCACACACCTACAGGCACACAGGCTAGCCTCCTGCCACACACCTACAGGCACACAGGCTAGCCTCCTGTCACCTCTGCACTTAAAGCCACCAATGAAAAATAATAACATCAAGCCCTGATCCAGTGTGTGGATCCTTCATGGAGTGATTTGTTTTTGTTCATGAAATGGGTTTGCTGATACTTCGTGGCAGATACCCGCTCACCTGCACTGAAACAGGTCTCCTAGCAACACACTCATCTGTCGCTCCTCCTCATCATTTCCTCACAGTTAAGCAGAAGCAGCAAGAGATGTCACTAAATCAATACAATTACAACATTTACATGTCAATCCAACATAATATCTTCTGTGTATTTATGTACTCATGCCCACTTATAAACTTGTGTACCTTGTTAACTTGCATATACCTTTATGCCTTGATATAATACCAAATACGTGTGTGCGTTTGTGTGTGCGTTCATGGCTGCGTTTGTGAATGCATTCACGGGAGCATGTTTAAGAGTAAAATCCCAGTAGTTTAGTTTGACAGTATTTCAGTCTAGCATTTCAATATTTTTGTTTTCCAATAAATATTTTCCTGGGCACACGTATATTGTGTAATTTTTGTAAAGTTACACAGGTCAGACTTCCTAAGTAACCAGGTTCCCACAGTGGGTGAGGAATAAGACATTGGAATGAAAATTTTAAAGAACATTTTAGCCCCACAATAATGACCGCTATTAATGTGACTGATGAATCATGAGGAGGGAGATTGTGTGTATGTAGGGAGTGAACTGCAGGGCACCCTGTGTGTAACTAAGGTCCCTCTTCACTCAGTGTCATATTTTGGCTGATAAAGCACTGTGTGTAGCTTGGTAATGGTGCTATGCAGTACTTTCAGAATGTAAACTGCCATTTCAGTTAAAGCGTGAGTATTGTGGCTGGCAAATCATACTTTCCTTCTTCACATTACATAATTCCAAAACAATTTCTTGTATTTTTTCATGTATGTCCATGCTCATTTTTTCGATGCAACAATTATAACCTGTATGTAAAGTTACTACCCAGAAAGTAGGATAGAAACCTTTAGCCTCCTTTACCTGTCTGTTCCTGAAGTCTGGCTCTAATGGCTGCTGATGCAGTGAGAGAGATCAGTAGCTGGACTGCTAGCTAACATTCAGAAAGAAATTCAGACTGGCCTCTGCTTCACCTCCACTCCAGAACTGAGCAGGTCTGTCCATCCGGCTTATGCGTGTTTGTGTGAGCATGTGCAGTATTAATGTGTGTTTGACTGTGTGAGTAAAAATCGTTTAGTTTTCTGTAGTGTTGTGGTTCTCCACCTCCCGCACTGCTCTGGCTTGCTGTTGGGGTAAAGATGCAGGATCTGTGTGTCGCTGGCACAGGGCAGCATCACACTCATTAACTGGCTCCTGCCATTGTTTCTGGGGGATTTCCCCCCCCCCCCCCTTTGGGAACTTCTTAATTAGAGTGGCATTAGACTTCCCCCCCACCCCCACCCCAACCACACTTATTACTGCTCTAATGGTGTTTGCTTGTTTGTTGGTGATGTCATTATGCACAACACTTCCTATTCACAGAAAGGACATGCTGAACCAACAAGATAATTTACAGGAGAACCACCTGTAACACACACACACACATATACACACACAGGGAAGTCTGCCCCAAGCCACAACACACACAACACCCTGACAGTGTAAAGGGGTTAAGACATTATTGCATGTACAGAGGTTAGTGTGGCAGGTAAAAATACAGATGCATAGAGAGCTGTCTGTAGCTGTCTGTAGCTGTCTGAAGTAACTGCAGTGTTGAGCTGCTACAGTGTAATTAGTTCTAATGAGAACTGAAGATCAGAAATGCTCAGATCACATGACCTGCCCTGCAGCCCCCTAGGACATACCTGCCTAAGGTGTGCTGCTTTCCCCTGGTTACCATGGGAACTGGCAGAGAGAAACCTGATCCGATGGGGAGGGGAGGCTGAGGTTTGCTGAGTTTTACACACACACACACACACACACACACACATGCATACACGCCACCAACACATAAACTTACACAAAACCAAGGTAAGACTGCACAAACATAGGCACACACACACATAGGCTTTCACAACACATACACAAAAACACAAACATACACACCATCAAATCAAAGTCACACACACACACACACACACACACACATTCCAGAATTACCCTGATTACAGAACAGTCTTAGTGTCTCACTGCCTCTGTCTTTCTGCTGGGGCTCACTGGAGCTCAGGGCTGGCAGTGCTCTCTGCTGGGGCTAGCTGGAGCTCAGGGCTGGCAGTGCTCTGTGCTGGGGCTAGCTGGAGCTCAGGGCTGGCAGTGCTCTGTGCTAGGGCTAGCTGGAGCTCAGGGCTGGCAGTGCTCTGTGCTGGGGCTAGCTGGAGCTCAGGGCTGGCAGCGCTCTGTGCTGGGGCTAGCTGGAGCTCAGGGCTGGCAGCACTCTGTGCTGGGGCTAGCTGGAGCTCAGGGCTGGCAGTGCTCTGTGCTGGGGCTAGCTGGAGCTCAGGGCTGGCAGTGCCTGAAGGTCAGCCTAGCATAATAACTTCCGCTCACATCTGGGCTCTGGAGGTATTGAGTTACACTTCCTAAATCAGGCTGTCTGCCCAAGCTAAATATGGAGTCTGACACAAGATACACAGATATTCACATATTCCTTTTGTTCCTCTCAGCTGAGAAAAACGCTGTAAGTCAATATATAACTCAATACCTTCATCATTATGCTGCTGTATCAGCTGAACTTCAAAATTCTCCGCAACTGCACCTAGGTAGATATATAACACACACACAGCCACACACACAGCACACAGTGCACACATACATTCACACACACACTCACACATAGCAGACATACACAGACACACACACATGCACATACACACACCTGCACACACTAACATAGGCTCACACACACACACAGAGCAGAGTTTTGTTGGTTTGTGTGGAGAAGAAACGTTGCTTCATCACTACAGAAGTAAACTTCAAAGTGCCCTGCCCCCTCCCCCGGCTCACCACCCACTCCAGCACACCTGTATTACACCTGGGCTTGGAGTCATACAGCACCTCTGAATATGAGCACTGATCTAGGATCAGTAATGCCTTTTAGCTGATAATGGAGAATAATAGGATATGACGTGGAAAAGCAGATTAGTATGGTTTTCTGAGGTACTTCATGAAATACAGGGGAGGGAGAGCAGTGATGAAACATGCATTCATATGAGAGGGGCTGGCATCCCTTTCAGCACAGCCCTGAAACACCCAGTCCAGCTCAGTAAGGCTATGACTGAAACCTGTGAGCAGATGATTCTGCTATTAGTTCATTCTTTTCTTATCAGACTGAAAACGTATAGCCCCACTGTGAAGTGCTCTCACCTATTCTTATTAACAAACCAGTTTGTGAGACCGTATGCCCCGGTTGTGGGCTTAGGGAAGAAACTGTTTTTTAGGAGGCAGCTCATGGGAGGTATTACAAAAAGGAACAAAACACTTCTCTCAAGTTTGCAAAAACACTGAAATTCTATTCACAGACATATAGCACAGACACGCAGCACAGTGACCCACGCACACAGCACAGGCACACAGCACAGTGACCCAGGCACACAGCACAGGCACACAGCACAGTGACCCAGGCACACAGCACAGACACACAGCACAGTGACCCATGCACACAGCACAGACACACAGCACAGTGTCCCAGGCACACAGCACAGGCATGCAGCACAGTGTCCCAGGCACACAGCACAGACACACAGCACAGTGACCCAGGCACACAGTGCAGGCACATAGCACAGTGACCCAGGCACACAGCACAGGCACATAGCACAGTGACACTGCATAGCTGGACAGCAATCACACATGATCACAAAGGATTGTATTTATATACCACGTTCTAGGCCCGAAAAGGCTTTATAGAGAGGCAGGGTGGAGGAAAATGGGTTGCCAGTGTGTACTCCCCTCTTGGGTGAGAGGGGTCTCCTGAGGTGAAAAGGGAGGGAATCATCCCGTTAAAATGGGAGATGATTAGATACCAGGGTGAATGAGGCTGGCTGGGAATTTAGCTGGAACACTTGGAATTCCCTCTTGTAGTAAATGCCATGGGGATCTTTAATGACCACTGAGTCAGAGCCTTGGTGTAACATCTCACATGGCCCCTCCTACAGTGCAGTTTCCCCATCACTGCAAGGCCTTTGGTTCATTGTTGAGCAGCAGGCCCCACACAGCACCCACAGGCAGTTTCTGATGATTAGGTCAGTTCTGCAGAACTCCCGCCCATCATGACCCAACCATCAGGAGAAATGTTTGACGTTTGCACATAGGCCTCTCCTCATCACCCCTCCCAAAGTCCTACCTGAACAGGTAACTGCATACTGCTGTCCCCGATTTGAGCCCAGAGTATACGGCCAAGGATTACCCTTACACACTGAAACACCTTTCTCAATGCATTAAGTCCACTAAGTAGAATAACTATTTATGCTCTTCATGCTTCATTGAGAACTACAAACATTAATATGAAGTTGATTCCTGTCTTTTCTAATGTAGTTAAAATGCAATTCTGAACGAGTCAGTTACCTATGGATGAGTGTTTTCTGCCACCTAGTGGATATGACAGGTAGCAGCATAGATAAGAAAGGGGGGTGCCAGTTCTCCGCTGGTAGTTAGGGCACCCCACAGATCCCGTCTGCAACAGTATCCGCACTGGTGCCACAAATGTATTGTTTGTTTTTTGTTTTCATGTGTTTACTCAATCAATCACCAGATTAATTACAATGTAGCTAGCATACCACGTGGCTCTCTGGGAATAAATAAATTGCACTTTGTGTTGTAAGTGGCTCTGGATAAGAGCGTCTGCTAAATGTAATGTAATGGAATATATATATTCCATTCATAGACTTCATATACAGGTGGGACTTAAGGGAGGGAAATGACCTAGGTGGGAAAGACAAGGCCACACTGTGTCTGAATTGGATAAGCATATTATGTTTAAGGAATACTGTATGAGTATCGCTATAGTATTTTATTACACTGAATGAAACATTCAGAAACACTTCGGCCATTTTTAATAACCATAATTTGTAAACTTTGGAATAAATGTAGATGCCCCGGGATCGTGATCGTGGTGTTCAGTTTATCCTGTGAGATATTTTATTCGACAAACAAATCACTGTAAGATTTGTGAAACAAAATTCCATAGAATTGTTTTAAACCGTAAACGCACATCCGGGAGGACTGCCCAAATCAAGGTTATAATTGGTTGTGTGGTGGCATTTCTGTCCATCTGATTGGCCTTTTAGGATATCTGTGAGCCAATGGTATTATGTAAACTCTGACGGTTCCATGGGTGAAAGCATGGAGACCTTGGAGCTAGTTTCGTACCAGTTAAGAAGTACCTAGCTATGGATAACTTGCGATACAGTCGCATACTAGCATAAAATAACATGTACATCAACTTATGGTGGTCATAGGATACGGATGTTACGCGTGAGAAAAATGGGAGTAACGTCTTCTCTTAAGAAGGTTGGAAAATTGCTAGCTGAAGTTAGCTATCTAGCTACTCTAAAACATTTGACCTGGTTGTAGGTGTTTAAGGGTTAGCAGGCGCTCGCTAGCTATTTTAACGGTCACCGACGTCACTAACGTCAACTATTTAATTTGTGTCGGTGTACATGACATAACAGTAGTGATACATAGCAGTATTGCCAAGACTTTTATACGAATATATAAAAACGTTTGTATTATTGACACGTAATGTTAGCTTGGTAACGTTTTCTGTTGATTGTCCTGTATAACACACCCAACTAATGTTAGCTGATGCGTTTGTAGCATGTCAACTAACGGTAACGCTATACAACGTTATCGCTAGTCAGCTAATTGGTACATGATTTTACAGCGAAGCTGACAAGTACTTTCTCGTTGTCCTGTTAATTAAGCTGTTGTCCGGTTAATGTTAGCTAGCTAAGTGTTGCCTTCTAAACGCTTTTGCTACATAAAGACAACTTGCTACCTAAGAATGCGTCACATGAACAGGGGTAATTTCCCCAAACGTTTAAATAAGTGTAACTAGAAGTGTTTGCCACTTTCTCTCACTCAATCATCATAATGTTTTCAGTCATTTTCGGTTTAAACTCTCGATTAAAGTCGGCCCGCTACCGCTAGGCCAGGTAACGTTTTAGTCTCGAGGTCGGTTCAAGAACATAAGCGAAGGTACTGAAGGAACATGGGAGATTACGGTGTCATGGCACACGGGCGGAGATGCCATGCCATGCCATGCCATGCCATGCCATGCCAGCACACTGATTACAGCCAGTTAGTTTTGCTGAAAAATGAAGTTTCTGACAATCAGGCGTAGCTCCAGCATTTGCTGCAGTGATACCCCATCCGGTCATAACTGGTTACTAAACGGTAATAAGCAGCGTTTATTTATACAAAAAAATATTTTTTTCAGTCCATCGCTGCGTTTTCAGCAGTGCAGGTAAAAATGATGAAGACATAACCTGATAAATAATTCTGCAGTAATATTAATAGGTGCTTCCACCCTGTTTTGCAGCTCTGTCTGCTGTCCTTCGTACACCTGAGACATCTCACCTGTCGTTCTCCATGGCCACAGGTAGTGGGGCTGCAGTGGGGGGGGTACAGGAGGTACTGTGTGGGCCAGGACTCCCAGCACCCCACCCATGGAGACCTCCCCACCCAGGCCCCACCCCCACCGCCCACACACTGCTGTATGAGCGGCTGCCATAACTGCGTGTGGATAGAGTATGCTGAGCAGCTGCTCGCCTACTACCAGGACGGCGGCGAGCGCGCCCTGGCCGCCATCGACAAGAACATCCAGGATGAGAACCTGAAGACCTACCTGAAGATGGAGATCCGGCTGATGAAGAGACCCTGAGTCCTTATGGTCCTCCAGATCGGTGGAGTGTGGGGCTGCTCCCTGTGCCTACTCACCCGCCCCTTCTCTCCTCACGCCCCTCATAACGTTACCCCATGCGTGTGAGGGGCACCCATCAGGCCGCAGCCCTGCGTGTGTCACACTCTCTCTGTGTTAAAGTGCCCACTCCTGCACAGTGACATCAGCCCCCCATGTGTGCCCAGGGCCCGTCCCACACTGCATGTTCGTGTCAGATGAGCCGGCCTGAGGTGCAGTGCCCAGGGCCTGTTTTACCTGAACATTCACACTGGAGTTGGGGTAGCTGAGCCTGTGGGGTGAACCATGGGGGTCTGGAGATGAGAATCAGACAGTTGAGCAGGTGTGTAACTCACTCAGGACCATGCTGTCTGTGTTTGTGTTACACTGACAGTGGTTTTTATTTCTATGTGAGTTACACTGAGGGCTGCCTACCCTAAAGGATGGCAGCCATTGGGCAAATGGCACTTCCCTGTGCTTCCAGGCAGAGCATGAGGACAGCCCTGTGGGAGGGGCCTTCTGCTTGATGAAACTCTCAGCTGAGGCTGGCTTATGTGATTGGACACTGGGATGATTGGATGCTGATTTGATTGGACGTTGTGGTGACTGGATGCTGACATGATTGGACGCTGTGGTGACTGGATGCTGACGTGATTGGACGCTGTGGTGACTGGATGCTGACTTGATTGGACACTGTGATGCGCTGGTGCATGCTGAAGCACGTCTTTATCTGGTTGGCTGTGGCTGTCTCCGTGTGATGACAGAGATGTCCCCAGCAGTGTGTGTGAGGCTGTGGCTCAGGGCGAAGCTCTTACCAACAATTTAAACCTGATTTTACACTGGACCTGGGCTCCCCAGCCCTGCTGTTCCCCACCTGTAACCCACTGCTACAGTAGCCTCTGTAGTGAGAGTTACACAGCCATAGGGAGGTCTTTCAAGATCATTATTTCCTCAAGAGCATGGAAAGCAATTATGCCACACTAACGTACCAGAATGCCTAGAGAGAAGCACTTAGATTATTAATGCTTTTTATTACTCTGCACATCTTATTTAGTGATTTTCTGAATACAAGAATACTGGGTGGGCATCAGTGTGCTCTTTTGGTCCGTCACTAGGTCATGCAGAAGTCCCCTGCCTGGATCTCCAGCACACTTTCACAGGGCTGTCAGCCACTCTACAAAAGTTCAGAAGGATTTACTGGATGATTTTTCAGTAAGAAACGTTTTTATCCTGCTATTCTGTTCAATGAGTGATCCATGAACAGTAACAGAATTATTTTAAGCGTCAGGCGTGCCTGCAGTTATATCTGTGACATAGCACACTGTGCCCCAAACAGCCTGCTGCTGTATGAAATGTTAGGTTGTGTTCTTATAATTATGGGTGATAGGCCTTCTGTGTGTGTGTGTGTGTGTGTGTGCGTGCGTGCGTGCACGCGTGCGCTTGAGTGTGGACAGTGTGGTGTGTGGTAACTGCAGGTTATCTGTTCTCACAGTAAGGGAACACTCCTGATAAAAACAGGCTTGCAGAGAGGTGCATTTTGGGTTTCCCAGCTGGCCCCAGCAGGGGAGGCACACCCATAAACTCATTTTGCTCTCCTACTTTTCACCCAAGACATTTTCCTGAAACTTGAAATTAAAACACGCACAGGTTGCAGAATTTTTTATTCTGATTATTTTTAAGAAATATTGAAGTGGTGTGTATTTATTTATGTATGTGTAAATGTCTGGTTGTGGTGCCTGTAGTAAGATTGAAACAGTTATGTTACTATGTGATGTACATTTTATGGTCTGCAGTATTGTACTGTTCAGTCAATATTTAAGCATGTAGTTCCTCTCTCCTGCCACCAGAAGGGGTAAGCTCATCATGAAATGTTCAGTCACTGTACTCATGGTCAACTGATGCATTTGACAGCAATTCACTGTGGTCCAGAAAAGTCATGTTTTGAGTGTTGGTGTTTATAACTGAATAATAAATTTTGAAGCTCATGAAAGGCAGAGTCATGGTGTGAGGTGTGGGGGGGATGCCTGTCAGAGAGGGTTGTTTTAATGTGCTGTTTTACTCTTCATTAAAGGATGGACTCTTATTAATGCAGTGCCATTACACTAAAAGATAAAGAACTTCCTGCAGTCGGAAATATGAAGCCACCTGTTATAGCATAATGCTTCTGTTCATTTACATCAGCAGCTTTCAAACACTCCAGAGCAACTTACAGACAGTGGGGTTAAAGTGCAAAGGTGCCCCCTAGAGGTGGGAGTTATAGACCAGAAGCAGGGAAAACATAAGACTCTGATGGAAGCCTGCTGGCTACCCTGTCAGGGAACTATGATGACAAACCAGCACAGATTACCAGTAAGATCCAGTGCTGTGTGTGGTGTTTCTGTGGTAACCCTTACATTGTGTGGTGTTGTGATATCCTTAACGTTGCATAGTGATGTTTCACTGTTGGAGACGCTGGTCTACGTAGCAGGGCTGTGGGCATGCGGTTGCCGTGGTGCTGTTTCTGTGGTGACAGTGACCCTGATGCCCTGGGCGGGTGAGTCAGGCGCCCTGGGGCTGATTAGTGCAGAGTGCCAGAGGCAGACAGGACACAGGACATACACACCAGGCAGGAGCTTTAGCCTGTGTGTGCTCTTTAGCTGCAGCGTGACGCGGTGGAAAAACCACAGGGTTCGCATCGCCCATGCAGCTGACGTCTGTCACCAGAGTTCTTGTACGGCTTTGAGCAGCCTGGCAGAGCTTAAGGCTCTCGCGTGACCCCCTACCTGCCTCACGTGCCCCGCTGGCTCACCTGGGCTCTGCCTGTGGAGCTTAGCCATCGCGTGAGTTATCCATCTCACCTGTGAGCCATCCTTTGTCTGATAGCAGTATTTTTTTTTTTTAGATGTATCTTATGAATATTTATGAAGAGACGTGGCCAGGGACAGAGCTTTTGCAATAGGCAAAAGCCTATTGGTGCTTTTGCACAGCAACAGAAACTCCTGCAACCAATCAGAAACCCTTGTCACTATGATAAGAGATGCAGGAGCTCAGGCTCTGGCACAAGGCCTACAGACTGACAGTGTTTGGTAGGTCTGTTGACTGTGAGGACAGTGTTTGGTAGGTCTGTAGACTGAGGGCAGTGTTTGGTAGGTCTAGACTGTGAGGGCAGTGTTTGGTAGGTCTGTAGACTGAGGGCAGTGTTTGGTAGGTCTGTAGACTGAGAACAGGGTTTGGTAGGTCTGTAGACTGAGGGCAGTGTTTGGTAGGTCTGTAGACTGAGGGCAGTGTTTGGTAGGTCTGTAGACTGAGGGCAGTGTTTTGTAGGTCTGTAGACTGTGAGGACAGGGTAGTGTTTGGTAGGTCTGTAGACTGTGAGGACAGTTTTTCGTGGGTCTGTAGACTGAGGACAGTGTTTGGTAGGTCTGTAGACTGTGAGGACAGTGTTTGGTAGGTCTGTAGACTGTCAGGGTAGTGTCTGATTGGTCTGTAGACTGCGTGGTAGGGCCTACAGGCTTGCAGATACAGCTGTGTTCAGCTCCAGCCTGCAGAGTGACAGTGTCTGTAACTGATTGTGATAGCCTTGAACAGGATGGACACAAACAGATGCGTGTGGAAAGATGGTCAGAGCGTAACATTGCATGACTCTAGCCTTATCATTTCACAACAGTGAGGAGCAGAGTTTCCCACATTTTGGGAAACTCTCTGCCTCCACTGTGTGTGTGTGTGTGTGTGTGTGTGTCTGAATGACTGTGCAGTCCCTGCTGTGTCTCATTGAGCTGAAGGGCACCTTGCTTGGTCCTGGGTGCAGTGCTGGATTAGAGGAGCTGGTGACAGCGCAGTGAAGCTCACCGCTCTGCTCAGGTGGCTGCTGGGTAGGATGCAACTAATGGCTCTATGGCCCTCAGGCTATGTGACTATCTCTGGCTCTAACTCTGTCTTTAATCTGTGACTCTATGACTATATTGGTCAATGTCTGTAAGACACTAATTTTCTATGGCCCCATGGCTGTATGGCTCTGTGTCAGTATGGCTTTAAGACTCAATGTCTCTGTGACTCAATACTTCTGTCACTATTAATTTATGTCTATGAGTCTATAACACTATGTCTGTTTCTGTGGATCGCGGACTCTATTGTTTTGTAGTGGTATGACTCTACGTATGATTCTATGATTTTATGAGTCAGTCTATACAACTCTGTGACTATGTCTCTATGACTGTCTCTAAATCTATTATTATACGACTGAGTGACTTTGTCTCTATGAATCTGTGACTCTTTGACTCTAAGTCTCTATTTCTTTGCAACTCTATGAATCTATTTCTCTATGACCCTATGATTCTGTGACTCTCTGTGATCTCTATTGCCCTACACATATAAGAACTTCAGGCAGGTTCAACTCCATTCATTTCAATTCAATTCCACTGTACTTCTCTAGTGCTTTCTACAACAGTGTTGTACAAACCAGCTTCACATAGAGCATGGGCTTGAGACCTCCAGAGCTAGCTTAGGGAAAAACTGGCCAGGAAAAACTCCATGGCTAATAGGAAAAAACTTTGAGCAGAACTCAGCTCAGAGAGGGAGCCCGTCTATTTGACCCTAACCCTAACCCATCTGCTTGTGGCCAGCACCGGGCAGTGAGTTTAAGAGCTGAGTAGCAACTTGGCGCACATTGATCAAACAGAGGAGCAGAACCAGAGAGCTGGGTCTGGAGGCCTGGGCAGAGGGTGTAGGGTGGGGTGCTGGGTCAGGAGGCCTGGGCAGAGGGTGTGGGGTGGGGTGCTGGGTCAGGAGGCCTGGGCAGAGGGTGTGGGGTGGGGTGCTGGGTCAGGAGGCCTGGGCAGAGGGGGTGGGGTGGGGTGCTGGGTCAGGAGGCCTGGGCAGAGGGGGTGGGGTGGGTGGGGTGCTGGGTCAGGAGGCCTAGGCAGAGGGGTGGGGTGGGGTGCTGGGTGGGGGGGGGGGGGGGGTGGGGGGGGGGTGGGGTGGGTGGGGTGGGGGGGGGTGGGCTTGGGAGGGGGGGGGGTGGGTGGGGGGGGGGGGGGGGGGGTGGGGTGCTGGGTCAGGAGGCCTGGGCAGAGGGTGTGGGGTGGGGTGCTGGGTCAGGAGGCCTGGGCATAGGGGGTGGGGTGGGGTGGGGTGCTGGGTCAGGAGGCCTGGGCAGAGGGTTTGGGGTGGGGTGGGGTGCTGGGTCAGGAGGCCTGGGCAGAGGGGGTGGGGTGGGGTGGGGTGCTGGGTCAGGAGGCCTGGGCAGAGGGTGTGGGGTAGGGTGGGGTGCTGGGTCAGGAGGCCTGGGCAGAGGGGGTGGGGTGGGGTGGGGTGCTGGGTCAGGAGGCCTGGGCAGAGGGTGTGGGGTGGGGTGCTGGGTCGGGAGGCCTGGGCAGAGGGTGTGGGGTAGGGTTAGGGTTAGCTGGGACTGACCTAACCGCTGGCACTTGAGGGTTAACTCCACTCACTCTGTCTCAGGCAGATTGGCTGATTACTCACCCAGGTACAACTCACCTAATCACCTGTCCCAGACTGGGGGGGTCACCTGCGCATCTGAACAAGCTGTTTGCTGTTTTGTCTTGTTTTGTTTTTCTGTTGTGGGGAAACCATTTTCAGAGCAACTCCAAGATGGAGTGATATAGGCCAGGTGGAGGAGACTGACAGATAGAGATGGAGAGATATAGATGGAGCAGAGATGGAGAAGGGTAGTCTCAGCTGAGTGGAGCATCTTAACACTCTGAGGGGATTATCTTCTGTGTGTGATTAACTCGATCTGTTAGAGTGCTGAGGAGATGGGATTCACCGAGTGTGTGTCTGTGCCTGCATGCAAGTGTGTGTGTGTGTGTGTGTGTGATTCTGCGTTTGTTTCTTAGTGTACGTGTCTGTATTTGTATGTGTGTATGTGTTCGGGGTGCTGTGTAACAGTGGCTTTGCTGAACAGGCCCAAGTCCTTTCCAGAACCTTGGTCCAGCCAATCAGTATTAAGCCCTAATTACATCATTCATCTCTGCATCCAAAATCCTGGACTTTCTGGAATCTCTGTGGCTTTCTCAAACTTCGGCACATGAAGCTGGCTCAGTGTTTAATTACTCAATGACTGGAGTGTTTGATTGCTGAACTAAATTCAATTCTACCAAATGTAAACAAATTGTATCCCAGAGGGAAACATTTGGGATGTGTTTGTGTGCATATGTGTCTCTTTGGCATGGGTCTGCAGTTGTGCACTGTGCCCTTAGTGCTCTGCACTTTGACTTTAGTGTTGTGCTCTGTGCCCTTCATGTTCTGCACTGTGCCCTTAGAGTTCTGCACTGTGCCCTAAGAATTCTGCACTGTGCCCTTCATGTTCTGCACTGTACCCTTAGTGCTCTGCACTGTGCCCTTAGAGTTCTGCACTGTGCCCTTAGAGTTCTGCACTGTGCCCTAAGAATTCTGCACTGTGCCCTTAGTGCTCTGCACTGTCCCTTAGTGGTCTGCACTGTGCCCTAAGTGCTCTGCACTGTCCCTTAGTGTTCTGCACTGTCCCTTTGTGTTCTGCACTGTGTCCTTAGTGTTCTGCACTGTGTCCTTAGTGCTCTGCACTGTCCCTTAGTGCTCTGCACTGTCCCTTAGTGCTCTGCACTGTCCCTTAGTGTTCTGCACTGTCCCTTAGTGTTCTGCACTGTGTCCTTAGTGCTCTGCACTGTCCCTTAGTGTTCTGCACTGTCCCTTAGTGCTCTGCACTGTGCCCTTAGTGTTCTCCTGCAGTATGGGCTCACCATGGCCAGGAGGCCCCTTCTCTGCAGAAGCCCCTGGGGTCTCTGAGCAATGTGATATATAAGTGTAATTTACTGCTCTCATGGTCCCACATTACATGGCTCTGTAACTGTAACTGGAGGCGGGAGCAATAAAACTACTGTGTTTGTAATCACTGTCAACATTTTAATTACAATTTCATTACAAACTGTATTTCAAGATTTGAATATTGGTTCATTTCTGAGGGACAATGAGAATGAGTTGGCGCATTATAAGCACACTTATGGTTGTGACTGTTCAGACTTAATTTTGACTGCTGTAAAACTCAACACCTCAGATACAGTGATAAGCATATTTGTATAGCTTTAAGTGTATACAGCGTGGTAAGTTATTTTGTCTGCTCCCGTAGTTACATTGTAAGATGTTCAAACTGACTAATATAAAATGGTGCTATTATTATTATTATTATTATTATTATTAGTCTTCAGTGTTGACAAACCTCTACCTGAATGACCTTCAGCACCCTGGCCCCACCCTCATCCCTTCCCCCTGGCCCTCAGCACCAATAGCAGAGGGTGAGGGGGTGTGGGCGGTGGCCCTGTAATCTTGGTGGCGCAGGAGGGTATAAGAGGCCAGGCTACAGCGGGCCCCAGCTCAGAGCAAGCCTAGCCTAGCCTCGGCCACCGCCGCCCTCCAACAAGGCCACGCCGCCAGAGCCGGTGAGTACAGCCCTGCCCCAGGGCATGATGGGACAGCCGGAGCACTGAGTAGGCACAGCGCTGCAGCCATGGGAAAAGGGGACTGTGTGAGGGGGTGTGGGGGGCATTTTGAGTGTTGGATTTTGGGTTCCCCTCTTCAGGGGGCTCACACAGCTCAGCTTTTTAAAATGACCTTTTTTAATGTTAGCAGAGACCCTACCTGTCCCTCAGGTGTGGGAGCACAGAGACGCCCTAAAGCTAAAACACGCATTCTGGTGTATTTACTGATGTGCAGGATCCATGGCAGGAAGCTCACATTCCCAAAGCTCATATGAAATGACATGACAAAGGCACATCTCCTAAAACCTTCCTAATCCAGTAATGCAAAGACAGAGGCTAATCTCTGCCCAGTAGAGACAGGGATGAAGGCATGAAAGAGGAGTGAAGGAGTGATGTCCTGAAAAGGACGGAGGAGCAGGTTTTCCAGCCAGTGTCAGGTGGTGGAATTAAAAGGCCAGTACAAATAATGACTCATTTTACACTCAGATGGTGATGTCAGTGCAAACTAAAATTGGGGAATGGATAGTGGAAGGCGTGCTTAATTGCAGGTTTGAGTCCAAGGTAGGGCATAGCCACTGTTCTGCTGCATATTGGAGCTCTGGAAGAGATACATCAGGAACCAGGAGAGTGAGGAGGATTTGTGGGCTTTGATTTGTGGATTTGTGTGTGTGGAAAAAAAAAACCATTTGTTGTAGTGGGGAGTTTTCTATACTTATGGGGAGTTTAGGATGTTGAAGTACCCATCTGTAATTATGGGGAGTTTAGCATGTTGGAATACCCATCTGTTTCCCACAAGGACTACACCACAGAGGCACACAACAAAGATTTTACAGATTTCTCTCTGCTGGAGTTTTTTAGTGGAATCACAGCCCCCCAATAAAGGCGATTCCAGCCGTGTTAGGATCTGAGCTAAACCCTCTCCTGCAGATTTATCTATAAGTTTAACTGCACAGCTGAAATTATATGAGTAACGTTGTGATGTGGTTCTGTGATTGTGATCCATCTTGCAGGCCCAGTGAAACAAATCAGTTCTAATACTTGTTCATAGTTGATGTGCTTGTTGGAAAAATATTGAGTGATACAGTCATGAGTATTTGTATGTCCTTGGAAAGTATCTTTCTTAAACTTAGTAATACAAAAATATAACATAGTTTCATACAACAACAAGCTGTTTGGTTCTGATATTGTCAGTCATCAGGGAGTGATACCAAACAGAATCTGTTGAGTTTACTGTAATCTTCATTATGTTTGTGCTGTTTAATGCAGATCATTTCCACAGCCCCATGCACCTAATACAGGCTAGAACAGCTGCAGAAATAAACATTATCTAATGTAAGCTGTGCTAACCATTTAAGGTTACTAATCAGCACAGAAAATCATAACTAAATAATAATTAACTAAAGTACACCACCATAACTAATTCATCTTAATAATATGTACTGAAAATGATCATATAAATGGTTACAAATTTCAGCTAATAGCTACAGGGAATAGTAACTGGAATAAATACATAAATATTACACATGAATATGTGAATAAATATTACATAATGTAGGCTCCAGAAACAAATGAAGCCTACCAGTATGTGCAGACAATAAAGCGTTTGAAAAGTATTAACAAGTGCAGACCACTGAAACTAATTAAAGTCCCCAATCTGAATAGAGAATAATATCTAAATAAACGTTAACTATGTTGACTATGGAAAATAATAAATGCTACTAATTAAGATTAGTCTGGTTTGTTATTTTTATAATCTGTTCATCAATTTAACAGCATTCATAATTTAATTTATGTAGGTTGAATTATGTAATTTAAGATGAAGAGAGAATAATGACTAAATAAAATAAATAGCTAATGTAGGCTACCATAACGAAGAGCCCTAATCTGTACCGATAATTCCATGTGAATAAATGAAGGCTAATGTAAGCCAGGTCTCTGAGCTGTGCTGGTAGCAGCTGGGGAGAGGAGCACAGGAGATGGGAGTCCCAGTTCTCCTCTGCTTGACCTCCTGAGGAGGAGACATGGGATTTGGGTGGATTTTCCCTCCGGTGAATTTGCAGCCTCAGCAGGTTATACACTGCCCTTTACCTGATGGGATTATCTGGGTGGGTCAGTACTTTCAGCAAGGGATTATGGAAATTGGGTCATCCCTCCAGGTCTCTTTCTGAAAAAGCCACCCCTCCCCAAATGCAACATGTATTAAATATGGATCATAATCCTGATGACTGTTTGATAATGAAGAGCCCTGTATCCCACACTCACACTCACACTCAGCCCTGTATCCCACACTCACACTCACACTCAGCCCTGTATCCCACACTCACACTCACACTCAGCCCTGTATCCCACACTCACACTCAGCCCTTTATCCCACACTCACACTCACTCTCAGCCCTGTATCCCACACTCACACTCACACCCAGCCCTGTCTCCCACACTCACACTCAGCCCTGTATCCCACACTCACACTCACACTCAGCCCTGTATCTCACATTCACACTCAGCCCTGTATCCCACACTCACACTCAGCCCTTTATCCCACACTCACACTCACACTCAGCCCTGTATCCCACACTCACACTCAGCCCTGTATCCCACACTCACACTCACACTCAGCCCTGTATCCCACACTCACACTCAGCCCTTTATCCCACACTCACACTCACACTCAGCCCTGTATCCCACACTCACACTCACACTCAGCCCTGTATCCCACACTCACACTCACACTCAGCCCTGTATCCCACACTCACACTCAGCCCTGTATCCCACACTCACACTCACACTCACACTCAGCCCTGTATCCCACACTCACACTCAGCCCTGTATCCCACACTCACACTCACACTCAGCCCTGTATCCCACACTCACACTCAGCCCTGTATGCCACACTCACACTCACACTCAGCCCTGTATCCCACACTCACACTCACACTCAGCCCTGTATCCCACACTCACACTCACACTCAGCCCTGTATCCCACACTCACACTCACACTCAGCCCTGTATCCCACACTCACACTCAGCCCTGTATGCCACACTCACACTCACACTCAGCCCTGTATCCCACACTCACACTCACACTCAGCCCTGTATCCCACACTCACACTCACACTCAGCCCTCTATCCCACACTCACACTCACACTCAGCCCTGTATCCCACACTCACACTCAGCCCTGTATCCCACACTCACACTCACACTCAGCCCTGTATCTCACATTCACACTCAGCCCTGTATCCCGCACTCACACTCAGCCCTGTATCCCACACTCACACTCAGCCCTGTATCCCACACTCACACTCACACTCAGCCCTGTATCCCACACTCACACTCAGCCCTGTATCCCACACTCATACTCAGCCCTGTATCCTACACACAGATACAGACACCATTGTAAAGTAAATTTGGCATCCAATCAAGCTGCTATAGTGAAAAACAGACAAAATAAAGTGCTATTCAAACAGAAAAAGACAAAATCCTTTAATAAAAAACAATGTATTATCATTATCATTCTAGCCATTCCTCCTTTCTCTCTGTCATTAGATCATTTTGGTGAGAGCCACAGAGTGTCTAACAGCAGTCTCCACCAGGCAGTGCAGCAAAGCTTGAGTTTCTGTACCTCTCTGCTCCTCCGTCTCCGAGACGACACTACCCCACAGCCATGAACCTGGAGCCCCCCAAACCCGAGATCAAGTCCGCTACCCGTGTGACCGGCGGCCCCGCCACACCACGCAAGGGACCCCCCAAATTCAAGCAAAGGCAGACCCGCCAGTTCAAGAGCAAGCCTCCAAAGAAGGGCATCCAGGGGTGAGTCCACCAGAGGGGGGTGCTGTCACACTAAGCTGCACTCCCACACACAGCCACAGGGGGCACTGTTACACAGAGCTGCACTCCCACACACAGCCACAGGGGGCACTGTTACACAGAGCTGCACTCCTGCACCTAGCCACAGGGGGCACTGTCACACCAAGCTGCACTCCCACACACAGCCACAGGGGGTACTGTTACACAGAGCTGCACTCCCACACACAGCCACAGGGGGCACTGTTACACAGAGCTGCACTCCTGCACCTAGCCACAGGGGGCACTGTCACACAGAGCTGCACTCCCACACACAGCCACAGGGGGTACTGTTACACAGAGCTGCACTCCCACACACAGCCACAGGGGGCACTGTCACACAGAGCTGCACTCCCACACACAGCCACAGGGGGTACTGTTACACGGAGCTGCACTCCCACACACAGCCACAGGGGGTACTGTTACACAGAGCTGCACTCCCACACATAGCCATGGGGGATGCTGCTATTCAGACCAAGCTGTATTCAGGCTTTCAGTCAGCTGTTGTCCTGATTTCTCCATTCTTTCCTCTGTATTCCACAGATTCGGTGACGACATCCCTGGGATGGAGGGATTAGGCACTGGTGAGTTCAGTTTTGGTCCGTTATCTGCTCTGACCTTTCATTACTTATGCTAAAGAGGCAGGGCTCTCACATTAGCTGGTGTATGCTCTGCTGTATGGTGTGTATGTGTGCACTCCCCCTGAGCCTGACAACTCTCTCTCTGTCACAGACATCACTGTCATCTGCCCCTGGGAGGCCTTCAACCACCTGGAGCTGCACGAGCTGGCTCAGTACGGCATCATCTGAGTCCTCCTCCGTCCCACAATTCCTCTGTGCATTTCACCCCTTCACCCTCAACACTGTCCATCTCGATCCTATTCTCTGGATCCCGCTGGAACCCTGACACCACGTACTTTACCCAAAAAAACCACAACAGCAACCATTATAAAAATCGGAAAAGGAAAAAATGTTCATAAAAAAACTCTAACTTGTTCTGACTGTCCTTCTCTCTGTGCTTCCTCTTTGCCGCCAAAGTTCTCTGTTTCTGCTGATACTCAAACCTGTGGATAGACTCATTCTTTCTCCTAATTATCTGTTTCTGTAGAGACCAGCCAGCCAATATCCCAATACTCCTCTCCTTCTTTCATCTTCTATCCCTCTTTCCTTCCTTCCTCTCTGCGCATTTCTTCTGTCCTCTTTGTTTCATTTCTATTCCTCCCTGTTTCTCTTGGAACGTAACATGAAACTTACGCAAGCATGGCAGCCTCACAGTGAGAAACCAAGCACTCAGACCCGTGAAGCGACCGGCTTCTCGCTCCACGAGCGGTGGCTCCGCCCCCATCAGGAGCACACCTCATCTTTAAAATCAAAAATAAACCCTGGGTCCTGTAGAGTTAGGGCCGAGATGTGGGACCACTGCTGGCTGCTGCTGGGCGCAACATTTCCCCCCAAACCGCTGTGGGCCTGTCCCCTCCGCACCCCCAAACCCCTGTGGGCCTGTCCCCTCCACACCCCCAAACCCCTGTGGGCCTGTCCCCTCCACACCCCCAAACCCCTGTGGGCCTGTCCCCTCTGCACCCCCAAACCCCTGTGGGTCCGTCCCCTCCACACCCCCAAACCCCTGTGGGCCTGTCCCCTCTGCACCCCCAAACCCTCCACTGGTTCACAGCCCTTACCACAGGAGCACCATTCAAAGAAATCTCTCTGTCTGTCCCACTCTCACTCCTGCACTGTTTTCTATCTTTTGTATTAATATATCATCTATATGATACATGGATTCAGCCAACCAATGGATTCATTCATTTACTATCATACTTATATGTATTTATTTATTTTTTTATTTTCTAATGAAGTACACTCAGGGATAAAAGCTTGTTTTGCGTTGATTCTGAGAGTCCATTGCTGATGGCAGTTCTTCCAGCATATTTATTTCTTTTTGTTTATTTCTGCTCGTTCTCTTTTTTCTGCCTTTATGTACGTATGTATTTATGTATTTGTGTATTTGTATTTTTCCTTTAGCATGAGCAATGTGGTATCCAGCAGTAAAACTAAGAGAGTGTGGATCTGCAGTCACTCAGTAAACACACATACACAAACACAGACACTGCCCCTGCTTGCTGCACGAGTGATGGCCGTGGCAGTGATGGGCGTGGCCTCGGGGCCAGCCACTGCCATGGAGAGCAGGCCAGCGCTGTACCTAACAGGAGCACTCTCACTCTCTCAACCTCTCTCAAAAGGGAGATCAGTTCCTCAGTCTCCACTTTCCTTTCTCCATTTTCTCCCTCTCCCTCTCTCCCTTCTGCTCTCTCACTCCCTGCTCTCTGATTGGTTCCTTGTTGGTGCTCGGTATATTTCTCCTCCTCTTTCCAGGCAGACATGTTCAGGATCATGTTCCAAACACAAACCATATGGCCAGTTTGTTTTTTACCTGCATGTATTTTTGTTGGTGGCTTTTTCCAAATGCTTTTAAAAGTTGAATGTGTGATTTTTGTCTGGCTGGCGGTGCATTGTGTGTGTGTGTGTGTGTGTGTGTGTGTGTGTGTTTGTGTGTGCTGGTGCTGGTGCTGGCGCATGGCTGTTTCTAACCAATGACAGATGCCCATTAATGAGATCACTGTGGTTCCTGTTAGTTCACTCATTCACTATCTGATTCATTCATTCACTCATACATTCCATCATCACCCTGGATTTCCATTTCATCTGTTGTCATTCGTATGTATATTGACCCTTGCTGAAGCAAAGTCTGGCTTTGCCCAGCTCTCCCTCTCAAAGCACTCTGCTGTAACGCAGTGTAAGCTCTGATCTGACTCTGGGCACAGGTTTACACCAGCATACAGAGATACACATGCACAAACACACATGTGCACACCGCATACACACATTACCCCTCTGTTTCTCTGGCCCTCCCTGACTCCTGTTGTATTGAGCTCACACCCCTCTGCACATGACTGTGATGGTTTTGGTTTGCAATTCTTGCCAGCTGCCACAGGGGGTTATATGTAGTGGAGCTGAGTGCAGGGAGGCTGTGCCGATGTCATTCAGCCCGAGCGACAGTCCCACCTCGCCAGACACCAGAGCAAACCCACGTCCTCTCTACAGGACCAAACATAAATAAACTAAAAAATAGAAAAAATAAACAGTGTCTCCTGTGGTGTTCATTAACTTCATCTGAGCTGCAACTCTTCAGTCACATGACCTACAGCCGTTTAAAGCCAACGCTGGTATGTCCTTCAATAAAAATGCAATTATCTCATTTTATTTTATTTACAAGCAAATATTAATTACAAATGTTACAAGCAAATATTCATTTTCCTAAAATCAGTTTATCAGTAAGCTTGTTTTACCCATAAAATGTGGTTAGGGTACCATAAAAGCATGAAAATCAGCATTCATGGTATTCTGAAGATTAGTGTTTTTAATTCTGTATAAAATTTTCTAGTAACGCCATGGAGAAATGTGTGACCCAAAAGGTATTATGGCTACAGTGGCAGTACCACGCTCTGCTGCCCTCCTGTGGGAAATTATTGATAGTACAGCAGAGTGCAGAGTGAATGGTGTGTGTGTGTGAGGCTCTGTGTGAGCAGGGCACTGACTCAGCGTGGAGTATGAACTCAGCAGTAGCAGATTGCACTGTGTCCCTTCACCACACAATCTGAATGTCCTGTAACTTTAGGATTCTCCTGTGGCCCCATTGGACAGGATCCTCCAATCCCCGCAGCGCAAACCTCACAGTGGGAGGGGTGTGCAGGCCCGGTAAAGGGGGTTGGGCTTCTGTGTCCTGGCAGGGGGCTCTAGGGTGGTGGTTCTGCTCGAGGGGTGGATCCAGGAGCAGAGAGCAGGGTCATGTGAAGGGGCAGGGTAAATAGCAGTGTTAGTGTCTGGGCGGGGCCAGGGGTGGTTCGGATCAGGGCCAGGGGCAATGCTTGCTCCTCTGGATACGGTCCAGCAGCCGAGTGGAAAGGAAAACCCCCAGCACCTGCACCCCCAGTAGCCCCACCCCCGCTGCAGCCAGGACCCCTGTGTTCCTCTCCACCCAGCGCCACACCCCACCCAGACACCCCCCCAGGAACACCACGGCCTGTGCAGAGAACTCATCCAGCCTGCGTGCCCCAGCACCGCACTGTGAGTTCCACACCGTGCCGTTCTCCAGGGGGTCCACACAGCACGAGGGGGGGACCCCGCACGCCTGCACCCCTGGCCCAGAGCAGTTAAAGTACCTGCAGGGGAATGAGGGGAACCCTCTTAATAAAGACACAAAACCCCTATGGTGTCTTATATCCAAAAAACAATGTCATCATATAGCAGAAAATATTTGGGCCTGCGGATCCGGTGCGGAGTGTTGGGGCAGTAACAGCCCTGCACAGGTGCGCTTCACTCACCTGCCTAAAGAGGGCAGTGCATAGCCCTTAACACCCAGGATAGAAATCACAAGTGAATATATAATACCTGAAACTGAATTAATCCAACACAAACACAGCAGAATATCAATTTACACAAGCCCAGGACTAAAAGCTGCACATGCACACACAGTAGACTAGAGCAGAAGCACACTCACATGTTAGCCTCCCAGTCCTGGTAGCTGTCAGCACCACAGCACTGCAGTCCGACCTGCAGCTCGTCAGTGAGGAAGCGGAGGTCCAGGTCGTCCTGGTAACGGGCCATGGCTACCAGCATGGCAGAGCGAAGGTATCCCTCCATCTCCCCATGGAGCGTGTAGGTGGCGATGGCTGCCAGCACCTGCAGGGTGACCAGCGCCAGCAGGGTGACGCTGAAGGCGCGGAGCAGGCAGGCATTCTCCCGCAGTGCGCCCACGCAGCCGCTCAGGCACAGCAGTGCCAGTCCCAGGCCCGGCACAACCAGCAGCAGCATTGGGTCGGCCCCAATCAGCCCGATCCTCTCCTGCGCAAACGACTCCTTCTCCAGCAGCCCCCATAGCCCCAGTCCCAGCGCAGCCAGCCCCAGCGCACAGAACAGCAGCGTGCTCCCCATCAGCAGTGCCTTCAGCAGCACGTCACATGGCTCCAACTCCTCACCCGGCCATACTTTCCCATCATGCACCTCTTCACCTTCAGGAGAGCCAGATAAAGCTGCCTCTGTGTCTTCGGTTTCCTGGAGAGAGAGAGAGATGCAGAAGGGGCCAGACAGAAAGACTTGGATAAATGGTGCTCAGGGTTTGGGCACAGCAGAGGCTAACACTGCCTGCCGTGGTGCTCAGGGTTGGGGAACAGCAGAGGCTAACACTGCCTGCCGTGGTGCTCAGGGTTTGGGCACAGCAGAGGAAACGTAGTGTGAAACCAGCCAAAGCACACACGATATGTCTCATCAAGCTTTTTATTGTCACTGGCGCCAAAAGGTATCAATATTTTCATCAGTAATACACATGAGGCACCATAAGAATTAGCCGCAGCCCTGTGTCCCTGTGTACTGTAGCTAAATTAGCTAAATTATGCAATGTAGGAAAGTAAATAGTGTTGAGTGGAGTCAAAGCAGGGCTGCAAATATACAATGCTGTTCAACAATATAAATTATATATACAAAGACAATCAATAAATGATTTATTTGTTTTTTAAACTGTGTATTTTACCGTCCATTTGAAGGTTACAAACCATTCTGTATCTGTATATGTGAAAGGGAGCAGAATCCCTGAGTTTTTCCCGGCACCTTGTGTGCGCTTCCTCACACAAAGGCTTGCTGAACGTTAGGTTAAAATGAGGGCACCATACCTTCGGTAGCAGAGGGCTGGTCTCCTTTACATTGTCCCCTCTCATGCTCCAGAGCCTCACCAGCTTCATGTTCCCCAGCTGTCTGGTGCTGTGGACATCCTCAGACGGCCTCCCGAGGAATAAGGAGTGGGGAGTGAGTCATGAGGGAACACAGCGCTGCATGACCCCAGGGTAAGAGAACAGTGCTGTCATGTGAGAGTCACACAGAGATTAGGGGGATCGAGCTGTGCACCTCGGTGAGCGTGTGAGGGGGAAAGACACTCTGAGTAGACTGAAATGCACTTGCTTGTACCTGCTGCAAAACCAAACTTTTAGAATTTTTAGATTTTAACCATTTTGCAACACGGTAGCTGCATTTGTGTTTTTGCATTTTATATATATATTTCTCTGTACGGCATCTGTGTTATACTTTCCTTATGGATGTGCATATAAAACTGAATCCCCTTCAGCTCTTTACAGTCGTCAATGAGTTTTGCTGTTGTATACATGTAGATATAAATTGTGTGTGTCTTCATAGTATTTTAAATTTTATGTAAGTATATATTTTAATTTATAAAGTACTTATCAGAAGCTTGTAAAGTTTGAAAATGTCACATATATATATATATTTTTTATTTTGTGAATCTGACAGTTTTTATTTTAATTTTTCTTCTTGTCCCTGATCGTATAGATGACTTCTGTAAAGTTTGAGCAGAAGACTAATATCTTTAGATCAAATAAAACACATATGTGGGCTGGGAGGGAACAAGAAAGTTTTGCTAGAAAAGTGTATACCTTATCAATTATTTCTCTCTGAAGTTAACATTGCATGAAAAGGTGTTTTAAAAATATTACTAACTACACTGAGGATATTATGCTGCTTGTGTTGTGGGATTTTGTTTTTATCTGCTCTGTGTTATCGCTGGTTTACCAGCAGGGGGAGCGGAACTATTGTCATGACGGAACAGAAATGTTTAGTGATTGTGTTGCAGACAGGGCAGTTTGAATGGGGGTCGAGAAGATTCGGTGTTGTTTGACTGTGACACCCGGTACCCAAGCAGTGAGATGTAGTTTCGGTGACTCCGACAATCAGTAAAATATTGAACACGCAAAAACACTGTTTACATACTTTGATTTAGGAAGCACATCGGCAAAGGGACAGGACCTGTGAGCATGACTGAAAACATAGTAAGTAATGAGCTAAGTGCTAACACAATAATTTGTCTTCGAGTTTGGTGTCAACGAAGTCCACCCGGAGTGATGAGGCAGCAGAATTAGCTAGTGATAGCTAGCAAGCGAAGCTAGCAAGGAGCACAGACAGCTTCGGGCCGCAAAGGAAGCTACAACTAAGTATACACGTAAAATTAAACAAAGATCAAATAAACACGGTTGAGTTGTTCATGGTATATGTTGGGTTTGTTAGTTTGATGTCATCGTTGTGAGCTGAAAGTTAAAATTCCGTTAACAAACTGTTTCGGTAAATGCAAAGTCGCTTGTGACAAAGAAAAACATTAGCTGGCTAGTGCTAGCCTTCACTTAGCTTAGCTAAGTCATGAACGTTGAAACCGGCTTCCCTGTTTGCAGTAGGTATCACAGCCCGCTACATCACTTAAGCGGTTAAGAGTTTACTGTCATGTCATGGCAAATTCACTTCCCTTGATAAGAAGTTTACAGTTATGATATGTATATCGCTAACCCCATGGATCGCTAGGATAGTTTTTTTATTATTATTTTTAATTTTCAAACGATAACTACATTTAGAGTGATAATATTCCAAGCTAGATGGGTGCATTGCTTATTGGAAGGATAAGTATCCTCTGTAATTGTTTGTGCTCTTTGGCTAATTTACGGTGTCGTTTTGCTAATTTTCCCTAGCAACGGCGCTCAGATGGCGAAAGTTGTGTGAATAAGTTGGTGCGGGGTGGCTGGCTGTCACTGCCGCTCAGGAGGAGCTCAATGCGGCTTTGGCTGTAACGATTACTTATCGAGCAAACAACTGTTATGCTTGCGAGCTTTAGTTATAGCAAAACAATACAAGTAACATGGTAACTTTTGTTATGTATCTACAAATTGAATTTCGTAGGGAAAAGACAGCCATGTTGTGTCAAAATTCATACATTGGCAAACGAGAAGTCAGTACGTCTTTTTATGCGAAGTCACGGCTAATCTACTTTCAGTAGTGCATGGTAGTTGGCTAATTGAAATATGCGCTGTAGCTGTCGGTGGCACACTAAAGCAGTGGGTGTTCACTCCTCCCCCTCCAAACTAAATATATTGAAAGTCCATCTCAGAATTGTTTCCAGTGATATCGTGTGTTTCAGCTTGTGACATTAGGTAACTAAATAACTATATCACAATATTAGCCAAATGAAAAACTCAAGTTGATATTGCTGCTGTTAACGTGTTTGAAAGACCATCTTCAACTTTATCTCAGATGTGATTTCGAAATGATCAGGGACATGAAGTGAAGTGAGGACGCTCACGTTGTGCTAATTTTCCCAGATCATTCGCGTCCAGTCCCCGGAGGGGATGAAGAAAATCCCGTCCACAAAGCGGGAGACAGCGGCCACGTTCCTGAAGAAGGTAATGTCATGTAGGCGGGGTTAGACATTTACGCGCAAGGCGGATGTCGGTGATCCCATTGCGGCCTCTGCTGTGCGTGCAGGTGCAACCCGTATGCCATCAGTGCAGATGCTGCGCAGACAGACCGCCCTTTAGCACCCGAGCTGCGCCATATATATGGAGCCATACTGAAGGTGTGCGGTGCCTGGCTTTGGGACCTGCGGCCTTGGGTGTGGAAACCCTTTTCTCTTAGCTGAATCAGATTTGTCTGTCTGGGCACCATAAAAACCGTGAACTCCATGGGGGGAGGGTGGGAGGTGGGTTATTAAATGAATGTGTATAAGAATTCTGTGTGTGTGTGTGTGTGTGTGTAAGTGAGACTGAGAACTGTATTGTGTGTGAGTGTGACACTGACCACCTGTGTAAGTAAGTGAGAGAGGAGACAGGCCCTGGGTAGTCCAAGACAGTGCAGGTATTTCACTCATCACTGACTCTCTAGCTTTCAGGGTCAGTTTTTTGTGTATTCACAGACCTGACTGAGTGAAGCATGCTGGGTAATGTAGGCATGGCAGTGGAGTGGAGAGGACCTGTGCCGCAGCAGACTCTGCTCTGCCTTATTAATAATGCAGATTCTGCCTCATTAATAATGCAGAGAAAGCCGCCACCCAGGAAGGCACACCTCCTGCTGCGCTCTCATTCCGTGCTCCCGCTCTTCTGAGACGCTCTTGTGTCTGTGTGCTAGCTCGTCACAGTGAAGAGGCACACACAGACCTGAACACGTTTTACACGTGCATCAGCAGGCTGCTTTATTGCAGTGCAGTATTATAAGCAGTCATGACCATGCCGTTGCTGAGAGATGAAAGCCCCAGAAGCAGGAAAACAGAATTCATTGGTCTCAAAATAATTTTGTTTTCACCTTAATATATGCAAAGAAATCGGGGATGATGAGTTAACTTCTTAATATAAGGTGCTATAATCAGTCATCTAATCAACCAACCCATAAATCAATCAATCAATCATTTAATCATCTGGTCAGTGAAAGGAGACACAAAGCAATGTGCACTCTCCCAAGACCAGCGTTAGTGCAGCTGACCTGCTCTGTCAGTACCATGTGCCACTAGCTGTGGGCTCTTGTTGCTTAGACCTGTGTTAAACATTAACCAGTGCGCTGGGCAAATAAATTTTAGGGGTTGGTAAGGATGCAGAAATCCCCTTTAAAACCAGCATTAGCATCAGCCTGGTCCTGTTTCTTGTCCATGATTTGCAAACAACAAATGATTTTGCTGAACACTAAATATAGTAGGTAAAGATTAAGAATAAGAAAATAATGATTTTATAGTCTTTTAAAATTAGATTGGCAGTACTGTTTTTCCTCTGGGATTTAGTTTTTTACTCAAAAGACATTATTTTGTGGGTGTGAAGGGATTAGGTTTGTAGCTGCAGTAGCTCGGTGTGCGGAATACTGAGAGAGCTGTAAAGCCCCCAGCGCAGAGAGCAGAGCCTCACAGCGGCCCAGCCTGCTCCTCTGTCCTGATCCTGCGCAGCCACACTGCATGCAATTCCACAACCAGCTAAGACCCAACAGACCAGGGTAACGGTTGAAATGGGTTAGTAATTGCTGAAGAACAGGATAAACATAAACCAGCAGACACTGCAGCCTCCCATGTGCGGGAATGGCACCTTGCCCTCACCACTCCTCAGACTCACATCTGCAGCGCAGTATATATGTGCACACCAGCATCTGTGTCTTTTTGACTTGTAGTCATTTATTTTGCCGTTTGCTTTCATATTTACCAGTTTATGGGTGAATTGTTTCCATAAAAATGGCACAGATGAAGTAATTAACCTTTGAACAGAGAGGAGTCTGTACCAGCATCATGAGGAATTGGCCTCTCTTGTCCTGGCAGAAGAGCAGTGGCAGAGGAGCCATGCTGCGATGGGAGAACACTTTGCAGGTGTGGAAAGCCTGGCAGCTCTGGCCCAGCTGTGTTACCTGACTCTAATTTCTCTGGCCAACAGGTGGCCAAGGAGTTCGGCTTCAGCTCAAATGGGTTCTCAGTATATCTGAACCGCAACAAGACTGGAGAAATCCTCTCCCAGAACAAGACTCTCAGCCTGCTCAAGATCAAGTGAGTGTATCTGTAGTTGTGGTGGCCGTTTGTTTGTTTGTTTGTTTGTTTGTTTGTTTGTTTGTTTGTTTTTGTGTGCGTGCATGTGCATGTATGTGTTTGTGTGTCTGCGTTGGCAGTGTGTGTTCGTTCTCATTTGTGTGTGGTTTGTGTGTTGATGCTCATGTTGTGTGTGTGCGTGTCTGCATGCATGTGCTTGTGCGTTTCACTTGTTCAGTTTGAGTCTCTGGCACAAAGCAGTGAATGGTCAGAGCAGCTGAGGGAACAAGTTCAGAGAGGAACACTGGAGTCTCCCTGTTTGGGTCACAGCTGCGCAGGCTGCAGACCTGCACTGAAACAGCTGCCCTCCCCTGCAGGCCAACGATTGCATCATCTGTGCATCCAACCCGATGTGCAGTTTTGCTCTCATGGCTCCTCAGGGCTGTATCAGTTTGTAACAGTAACAGTGCGCTCCCTGCTGCTGGGGAGACCCAGCTCAGGTCCAGTACACCAGCTGGGAGAGTTAACCCTGCAGTTATCTGCTGCTGTCCAGGCCTATGGTCAGTCACTGCTGTGCTTTTATTGGGTTAAATCAGCTTTGCTATTGTTCAGCACTGAGTGTAGTGGTGTGTGGTGTGGTTGTGTTGAGAGGGTGTAGTGTAGTGGTGTGTGGTGAGGGTGTAGTGTAGTGGTGTGTTGTGAGGTTGTAGTGTGGTGTTGTGTTGTGAGGGTGTAGTGTAGTGGTGCGTGGTGTGGTTGTGTTGTGAGGGTGTAGTGTAGTGGTGTGTGGTGTGGTTGTGTTGTGAGGGTGTAGTGTAGTGGTGTGTGGTGTGGTTGTGTTGTGAGGGTGTAGTGTAGTGGTGTGTTGTGAGGTTGTAGTGTGGTGTTGTGTTGTGAGGGTGTAGTGTAGTGGTGTGTGGTGTGGTTGTGTTGTGAGGGTGTAGTGTAGTGGTATGTGGTGAGGGTGTAGTGTAGTGGTGTGTTGTGAGGTTGTAGTGTGGTTGTGTTGTGAGGGTGTAGTGTAGTGGTGTGTTGTGAGGTTATAGTGTGGTGTTGTGTTGTGAGGGTGTAGTGTAGTGGTGTGTGGTGTGGTTGTGTTGTGAGGGTGTAGTGGGGTGTGGTGTGGTTGTGTTGTGAGGGTGTAGTGTAGTGGTGTTTGGTGTGGTTGTGTTGTGAGGGTGTAGTGTAGTGGTGTTTTGTGTGGTTGTGTTGTGAGGCTGTAGTGTAGTGGTGTGTTTGGTGTGGTTGTGTTGTGAGGGTGTAGTGTAGTGGTGTTTGGTGTGGTTGTGTTGTGAGGGTGTAGTGTAGTGGTGTGTGGTGTGGTTGTGTTGTGAGGCTGTAGTGTAGTGGTGTTTGGTGTGGTTGTGTTGTGAGGGTGTAGTGTAGGGGTGTGTGGTGTGGTTGTGTTGTGAGGGTGTAGTGTAGTGGTGTGTGGTGTGGTTGTATTGTGAGGCTGTAGTGTAGTGGTGTGTTGTGAGGGTGTAGTGTAGTGGTGTGTGGTGTGGTTGTAGTGTGGTGTGGTTGTGTTGTGAGGGTGTAGTGTGGTGTGGTTGTGTTGTGAGGGTGTAGTGTGGTGTGGTTGTGTTGTGAGGGTGTAGTGGTATGTGGTGTGGTTGTGTTGTGAGGCTGTAGTGTAGTGGTGTGTTGTGAGGATGTAGTGTGGTGTTGTGTTGTGAGGGTGTAGTGTAGTGGGGTGGGGTGTGGTGTGGTTGTGTTGTGAGGGTGTAGTGTAATGTAGTGCTGTTTGGTTGTGATTGTCTCGGCAGGCACGGGGACATGCTCTTCCTGTTTCCCTCCGGTTCTCCGGGACCCTCTGGGGAGGTCATGGATGTGACTGGCCCGCACACTTCCTCTTCATTACCTTCAACATCATCATCATCATCCTCCTCCTCTGCTGGCGCCTCATCCTCATCCTCAGCCATGCCCCGCTCACAGTCTGCACCCCAGATCTGTGAGGACGAGATTGACCAGTACCTGGCCAAGCAAGATGGCAAGATCTACAGGAACAGAGACCCACAGCTGTGAGTCCGGCTAATTCACCTGACACAGTCACACTACAAATATCCACGCTGTCACACTGTAAACATCCACGCCGTCACACCGTGAACATCCACGCTGTCACTCTATAAACATCCACGCTGTCACACCATAAATATCCACACCGTCACACCGTAAGCATCCACGCTGTCACTCTGTAAACAGCCACACCGTCACACCGTAAATATCCACACTGTCACTCTGTAAACATCCACGCTGTCACTCTAAACACCCACGCTGTCACACCGTAAACATCCACATTGTCACTGAAAATCTATGAATGTAAATGACTGACTGCCTTGTTTCTCATTGGCTGTTGCAGGTGTCGGCATGGTCCAATGGGGAAGTGTGTGCATTGTGTTCCATTAGAGGTGAGAACGGGTGGTGTTTGCAGTAAATGTTTGCTGTTTGCATTTTGCACAGTCTCTGTTGATGGCCCTATGTTTGATTGACAGCCATTCGATGAGGACTACCTGAATCACCTGGACCCTCCTGTCAAGCACATGTCATTCCACGCCTACATCCGCAAACTGACCGGCGGCGCTGACAAGTGAGTAACACCAGGGGGCGCTACACTATCTAAAGCGTGTGTGTTTTTGTGTTTGTGTGAGTATGTACACAGTGTTAGGTGTGTTTGTTTTTGGGTGTGTGTGTCTATGTGTATGTGAGTATGTACACAGTGTAAGGTGTTTGTGTAAAGTGTGTGTGCTTTTGCAGAGGGAAGTTCGCTGCTCTGGAGAACATCAGCTGTAAGATCAAATCAGGCTGTGAGGGGCACCCGCCATGGCCCGAGGGGATCTGCACCAAGTGTCAGCCCAGCGCCATCACACTAAATCGCCAGGTAAGCCACACCCCCCCAGCGCCATCACACTAAACCGCCAGGTAAGCCACATCCCCCCAGCGCCATCACACTAAACCGCCAGGTAAGCCACACCCCCCCAGAGCCATCACGCTAAACCACCAGGTAAGCCACACCCCCCCAGCACCATCACACTAAACCGCCAGGTAAGCCACACCCCTCCAGTGACATCACACTAAACCGCCATGTAAGCCACACCCCCCCCAGCGACATCACACTAAACAGCCAGGTAAGCCACACCCCCCCAGTGCCATCACACGACAACCAATTTTTTTCTTAAACGGTTTTTTTTTTTTTTTTTGCAGAAATACAGACACGTGGACAACATAATGTTTGAAAACCACACGATCGCTGACCGCTTCCTGGATTTCTGGCGCAAGACGGGCAGTCAGCGCATGGGCTTCCTGTACGGCCGCTACACGGAGCACAAGGATATCCCGCTAGGCATTCGTGCCGAGGTGGCTGCCATATATGAGCCCCCACAGGTGTGCCGCCTTTCTGCCACCAGGGGGCAGCAGCCGCTTTCAGACAGCTGGAGCTAAGAGCACAACAGCCAAGCTTTGCATTTGCTAATAGTGTGCAAGCTGGAGTTGTCTGGAGTCTTTGGGATCTGAAGTTTTTCGTTTACCTTTTTGCTCTTGGCTTCCTGCTGGGGTGTTGCTTTTTCAGGGAAGGTTGGGGATTAAAAAGCATCTGTGCTTCAGGAACACGGTGGGCCTTAGGACAGTGTGAGCACTGCTTTAAGGTTGCTTTTTGATTGGTTAATGCCCTCCCTGCCCCTCCCCACTCTGCTGGCTATGAGCTCCAATCAGAATTGAGTCCTTGTCCAGGACAGAAATAAAACCCTCATTAAACCAGTCTCTCTCACACACTCTTAACTGTGTGTGACTGGCTCTTTCAGATCGGTACCCAGAACAGCCTGGAGTTGGTAGAAGATCCAAAAGCCGCTGCTGTGGAGGAGATCGCTGCTAAACTGGGCCTGCGAAAGGTACACGACAATACCTTCTACAGCTAAAATACGTTCACTAATCAGGGCCTCGATCCTGTAGGCACAGCTAAACTTCTTATGGGCCAGACATACATGCACTAGCTGCTACAAATCAGACAAACTGGAGCCAGGTAGGGTACAGTCACACACACACACACACACACACAGAGTTACAGCTCAGATAAACTGTCCCAGCACAGCACAGAGGTGAAAGGGCATTGCCAACATTTGGCAGCAGTTGCCATGGTGAATTCCCAGAATTCCTGAACCTTCACCCTTTACATAAGTGGTTCCATATGAGAAGCATAGTCATGAGTGCACGTGTGTGTGCATAGTATGTATGTGTGTGTGTGTGTACAGCGTGTGAGTGTGTGTATAGTGTGTGTGTGTGTGTATAGTATGTATGTGTGTGTGTGTGTACAGCGTGTGAGTGTGTGTATAGTGTGTGTGTGTATAGTGCATATGTGTGTGAGTGAGTGTGTACAGCATGTGAGTGTGTGTATAGTGTGTGTGTGTATAGTGTGCATATGTGTGTGAGTGAGTGTGTACAGCATGTGAGTGTGTGTATAGTGTGTGTGTGTATAGTGTGCATATGTGTGTGAGTGTGTACAGCGTGTGAGTGTGTATAGTGTGCATATTTGTGTGAGTGAGTGTGTACAGCGTGTGTGTGTGTTTTGTGTGCATATGTGTGTGAGTGTGTACAGCGTGTGTGTGTGTGTTTGGTGTGCATATGTGTGTGAGTGAGTGTGTACAGCGTGTGTGTGTGTTTAGTGTGCATATGTGTGTGAGTGAGTGTGTACAGCGTGTGTGTGTGTTTAGTGTGTATATGTGTGTGAGTGAGTGTGTACAGCGTGTGTGTGTGTTTAGTGTGTATATGTGTGTGAGTGAGTGTGTACAGCGTGTGTGTGTGAGTGTGTACAGCATGTGTGAGTGTGTACAGCGTGTGTGTGAGTGTGTACAGAGTGTGTGTGTGAGTGTGAGTGTATGGCTGTGATTGAGTGCAGGTGTTAGGGCACGTTCTCAGCCTTTGATCACAATCCTGTATGAATCACCTGTTCTACAGAGCACTGCTGAACGCACACACACACAAAATACACAATCATTGTGACACACACATACACACATGCACTCAGTCACACACATCGCTATATACAGTCATGCGCACTCACTCTCACACACATGCACATATGGCCCTCACACCCACTGTCACACGCACACCAATGCATAATCAAACACAAGCATACACTAACACAAACTCTCTCACATACACCATTGGACAGCTGAACCCACACAGTCTGACAGGCGCATGTACTCAGAGTCCAGCGCTCTGAAAGGCCTTCCCGCCTGGCTGTAAGTCAGTAGCTGTTACAAAAAAGCCCCCTTAAACTCAATGCTGTGAGGCAAGGTCAGGAATTATTGCTTCCAGTGTCATGGTATTGTCATATTTAGGAAAATTTGTGTGTGTGTGTGTGCGCGCGTGCATGCATGCACATGTGTGTTTGTGCGCGCGATTATGCACGCGCGTGTGTGTGTGTGTGTTTGTGCGCATGCGTGTGTGTGTGTGTGTGTGTGTGTGTTTGTTTTTCAGGTGGGCTGGATCTTCACAGACCTGCTGTCAGAAGACACCAGGATAGGGACTGTGCGCTACACCAGGAACAAGGTACGGCACTATACCCCGCTATCATGCAGTAGTTATATGTGTAGGTATGATGGTGGTTAGACCAATGGTAATAGATGTTGGTACGGCTGTATGTGGTTGTGAGTGTAGTAAAGAGAATGGATGTGTAGTGGCTGTAGGTGTAGTTTTGATGATGAGTGTGGTCTTTATCGTTGTTGGTGTGGTTATGAGTGTAGTCATGGTAACAGTGGCGCTCCATGGTGGCTGAGGGCGTATGTGTTGCATGTTTTCCTTGCTGATGGGAACTTCCTGGGCAGGACTCCTACTTCCTGAGCGCTGAGGAGTGCATCACTGCGGGAGACTTCCAGAACTGCCAGCCTAACCCCTGCCGCCTCTCCCCCGACGGACACTTTGGCTCCAAGTTTGTCACCGTGGTAGCAACAGGTACCACCCCCTCACATCACTATGGTAGCAACAGGCCCCACCCCTTCATATCACTGTGTTAGTAACAGGCCCTGCCCCTTCACATCCCTGTGGTAGCAACAGGCCCCACCCCTTCACATTCCTGTGGTAGCAACAGGCCCGCCCCTTCACATCCCTGTGGTAGCAACAGGTCCGCCCCTTCACATCCCTGTGTTAGCAACAGGTCCGCCCCTTCACATCCCTGTGTTAGCAACAGGCCCCGCCCCTTCACATCCCTGTGGTAGCGACAGGTCCGCCCCTTCACATCCCTGTGTTAGTAACAGGTCCGCCCCTTCACATCCCTGTGGTAGCATGATGTATAATGTGTGTGAGTGTGCTGGAGGCTGAGGCCCCGTCTCTCCCTGGGGCTGCAGGGGGTCCTGATAACCAGGTGCACTTTGAGGGGTACCAGGTGTCCAATCAGTGCATGGCTCTGGTGCGAGACGAGTGCCTGCTGCCCTGCCGGGACGCCCCTGAACTGGGCTATGCCAAGGAGTCCAGCACCGAGCAATATGTCCCTGACGTCTTCTACAAGGTACCCCGAAAACACCGACACACACACTCACACATCCACACGCACATACTCGCACACACTCATACACAAACTTGTACCAGCACTGAACAATATGTCCCCAACATCTTCTACAAGAAACCCCGAAAACACCAACACACACACACACACACACACACCCTCTCAGTCACACACTGTTACTCACACACACACTCATACTCATGCACACACTCATACACACACCTGATTGGTTCTTCTTTGTTTTTGACTGAACAGGACAAAGACAAATTCGGCAATGACATCACATACCTCGCCCGACCTCTGCCTGTGGAGTATCTCATCATTGATGTGAGTATCCATGACAACGTTTTTGCTGTCCTGTGGAGTAACCCTCCAGAGCTGTCGTGTGGAACTTCACTTCCAGCTACTAATTTCTTCAGCTTCATGTGGCCCAAAGCACATTTATAAAGCTGTCAGTGCACTTGTGCAGCTGTCCTGTCTGTGCTGTTGCTTCGCTGTGCTGTTGGCTGTGTGGTGCTGGCACAGCTGGGTGCTGTTGGCTGTGTGGTGCTGGCACAGCTGTGCTGTCAGCTGTGTGGTGCTGGCACAGCTGGGTGCTGTTGGCTGTGTGGTGCTGGCACAGCTGTGCTGTTGGCTGTGTGGTGCTGTTGCTTGGCTGTGCTGTTGGCTGAGTGGTGCTGTTGCTTGGCGGTGCTGTTGGCTGAGTGGTGCTGTTGCTTGGCTGTGCTGTTGGCTGTGTGGTGCTGGCACAGCTGTGCTGTTGGCTGTGTGGTGCTGTTGCTTGGCTGTGCTGTTGGCTGAGTGGTGCTGTTGCTTGGCGGTGCTGTTTGCTGAGTGGTGCTGTTGCTTGGCTGTGCTGTTGGCTGAGTGGTGCTGTTGCTTGGCTGTGCTGTTGGCTGTGTGGTGCTGGCACAGCTGTGCTATTTGCTGAGTGGTGCTGTTGCTTGGCTGTGCTGTTGGCTGAGTGGCCCTGGCACAGCTGTGCTGTTGGCTGAGTGGTGCTGGCACAGCTGTGCTGTTGGCTGAGTGGTGCTGTTGCTTGGCTGTGCTGTTGGCTGAGTGGTGCTGTTGCTTGGTTGTGCTGTTGGCTGAGTGGTGCTGGTGCTTGGCTGTGCTGTTGGCTGAGTGGTGCTGTTGCTTGGTTGTACTGTTGGCTGAGTGGTGCTGTTGCTTGGCTGTGCTGTTGGCTGAGTGGTGCTGTTGCTTGGTGGTGCTGTTGGCTGAGTGGTGCTGTTGCTTGGCTGTGCTTTTGGCTGAGTGGTGCTGTTGCTTGGCTGTGCTGTTGGCTGAGTGGTGCTGTTGCTTGGCTGTGCTGTTGGCTGTGTGGTGCTGGCACAGCTGTGCTGTTGGCTGAGTGGTGCTGTTGCTTGGCTGTGCTGTTGGCTGAGTGGTGCTGTTGCTTGGCTGTGCTTTTGGCTGAGTGGCGCTGGCACAGCTGGGCTGCAGGTAGCCCTGCTCTCAGTGTAGTCCGCTGCTTTGTCCATCTCAGCACACCTCTGGCAGGAAGCTAGAAGCTGGCCAGACAGGAATTGGAGGATTGGAGTCAGAGCAACCTGACTTTCATTCAGTTTGAACAAACATTTTCTAAATATCAAAATAAAATTGATTGTAAAATGCAGACCTGGCCGCACCCTCACAGGACAGGGGTTTCCATGGTTGCGTGTCACCTGTCTCTCATTTGAGAATGATCGCATCCATGTCTGGTTTTGATACTCTCAGTTGCTGTGAGGTTGGAGTAACTTTTGTGCCTGTGGCTGCACTCTTGTGTCGTCTTGTAGATCACCACCACCTTCCCAAAGGACCCTGTCTACACCTTCACCTCCACCCATCGTTTCCCAATTGAAAACCGCGATGTCCTGGGAGAGACACAGGTAACCCTCGCACCCAAGCTCACTGCTCACCCTGCAGTCTCGCCTGTCAACCAGCCAGGCCAATCACATCTTCCACTGGGTTAAAGTGAGCTAATCACATCTTACACTGTGTGTGTGTGTGTGTGTGTGTGTCTGTCTGTGTGTACAGGATTTCCACAGCCTGGCCACGTACCTGTCTCAGAGCTCGTCATCTGTGTTCCTGGACATGGTGTCTGACTTCCACCTGCTGCTCTTCCTGGTCACAAATGAGGTGATGCCCCTGCAGGTCAGTGATGCAACGTCCACCGTGTCTTACCGGTCATGTGACCTGCCTGACAGACACCCGGCCAGTTCGCATTACTGTCCTGTTTATACCATTAGCCGTGCTGTTGCATAGCAACGCTGGCCAGATGGTTCTCTGGGGATTACACCATAAGATGGCATCCTCTGATTGGGCTGTGTGGTCAGGGAAAGTTTCCGCCTGGAGTTTAATGGCCCATGCAGCGCATGTCACCTGCCCCTGGGTGTGCCGCTGGGGCAGATTAAACAAATAAACAGGAAATAACGTCAGTTACTACAGTCCAAACCCCCAAACCCCACACCCTTCTCCATGGCGGCCTCTTTCACTACAGTGCTGTTGTTTTGGGGTGAGCACCACCCTAGTCCTGGGGTATTGTTCATACTCTCACACTGCAGCCAGCTCCGGGGGCTTCGCCAGGGCAGTTTGTTGGCATTGGGTCATGCTGCAATCATTTTAAAAAAGTACTTTGCTTAAAGTGTTTGCTCCTCACGTTGAGTTAATCAGTGTGCGCAATCCTTAAAGAATGTCACGCGATGTGTGCAACTTCATTTACAGAGACAGCCAAAATGATGCAACGGGCTTCACAGCCCTGTTTCACAGCTGAAAATGCCACATCAGCCTGGGCAGCGAGTCATACGGAATGAATCCTTCAGCATCAGAGTCTGTATCATTAACGTGCTCAGTGCTCATGCACAGTCAGGTGTAGTGTGTTAACCTGCTCAGTGCTCTTGCACAGTCAGGTGTAGTGTGTTAACGTGGTCAGTTCTCATGCACAGTCAGGTGTAGTGTGCTAACGTGCTCAGTGCTCATGCACAGTCAGGTGTAGTGTGTTAACGTGTTCAGTGCTCATGCACAGTCAGGTGTAGTGTGCTAACGTGCTCAGTGCTCATGCACAGTCAGGTGTAGTGTGTTAACGTGTTCAGTGCTCATGCACAGTCAGGTGTAGTGTGCTAACGTGCTCAGTGCTCATGCACAGTCAGGTGTAGTGTGTTAACGTGCTCAGTGCTCATGCACAGTCAGGTGTAGTGTGTTAACGTGCTCAGTGCTCATGCACAGTCTGGTGAAGTGTGTTAACGGGGTCAGTTCTCATGCACAGTCAGGTGTAGTGTGTTAACGTGCTCAGTGCTCATGCACAGTCAGGTGTAGTGTGTTAATGTGCTCAGTGCTCATGCACAGTCAGGTGTAGTTTGATAATGTGCTCAGTGCTCATGCACAGTCAGGTGTAGTGTGTTAACGTGCTCAGTGCTCATGCACAGTCAGGTGTAGTGTGTTAACGTGGTCAGTTCTCATGCACAGTCAGGTGTAGTGTGCTAACGTGCTCAGTGCTCTTGCACAGTCAGGTGTAGTGTGTTAACGTGGTCAGTTCTCATGCACAGTCAGGTGTAGTGTGCTAACGTGCTCAGTGCTCTTGCACAGTCAGGTGTAGTGTGTTAACGTGGTCAGTTCTCATGCACAGTCAGGTGTAGTGTGTTAACGTGCTCAGTGCTCTTGCACAGTCAGGTGTAGTGTGTTAACGTGGTCAGTTCTCATGCACAGTCAGGTGTAGTGTGCTAACGTGCTCAGTGCTCATGCACAGTCAGGTGTAGTGTGTTAACGTGCTCAGTGCTCATGCACAGTCAGGTGTAGTGTGTTAACGTGCTCAGTGCTCATGCACAGTCTGGTGAAGTGTGTTAACGGGGTCAGTTCTCATGCACAGTCAGGTGTAGTGTGTTAACGTGCTCAGTGCTCATGCACAGTCAGGTGTAGTGTGTTAACGTGTTCAGTGCTCATGCACAGTCAGGTGTAGTGTGTTAACGTGTTCAGTGCTCGTGCACAGTCTGGTGAAGTGTGTTGACGTGCTCAGTGCTCATGCACAGTCAGGTGTAGTGTGTTAACGTGCTCAGTGCTCATGCACAGTCAGGTGTAGTGTGTTAACGTGGTCAGTTCTCATGCACAGTCAGGTGTAGTGTGTTAACGTGCTCAGTGCTCATGCACAGTCAGGTGTAGTGTGTTAATGTGCTCAGTGCTCATGCACAGTCAGGTGTAGTTTGATAATGTGCTCAGTGCTCATGCACAGTCAGGTGTAGTGTGTTAACGTGTTCAGTGCTCATGCACAGTCAGGTGTAGTGTGTTAACGTGCTCAGTGCTCATGCACAGTCAGGTGTAGTGTGTTAACGTGCTCAGTGCTCATGCACAGTCAGGTGTAGTGTGTTAACGTGCTCAGTGCTCATGCACAGTCAGGTGTAGTGTGTTAACGTGCTCAGTGCTCATGCACAGTCAGGTGTAGTGTGTTAACGTGCTCAGTGCTCATGCACAGTCAGGTGTAGTGTGTTAACGTTCTCAGTGCTCATTCACAGTCAGGTGTAGTGTGCTAACGTGTTCAGTGCTCATGCACAGTCAGGTGTAGTGTGTTAACGTGCTCAGTGCTCATGCACAGTCAGGTGTAGTGTGTTAACGTGCTCAGTGCTCATGCACAGTCAGGTGTAGTGTGTTAACATGCTCAGTGCTCATGCACAGTCAGGTGTAGTGTGTTAACGTGCTCAGTGCTCATGCACAGTCAGGTGTAGTGTGTTAACGTTCTCAGTGCTCATTCACAGTCAGGTGTAGTGTGTGAACGTGCTCGGTGCTCATGTAGTCAGGTGATGTGTAGCAGGCTGTTCATGACAAAATGGCTGCAGGCCAATTTTAGCATCAGTGAAACACACACTGCGAGAGCCGAGTCACACTGGCTCTGAAAGCTAACATGACCATGACAAGAAGGCCACACTGCTTAAAATCTCTGCCTGAGTTTCCCAGGTGCATCATGGGTAACATCGCTGATTAGGATGAGAATGTTTTTCATTTCGTTCCGTTCTGAGCACGGATTGTATGATACTGTTTCTATTCCAGTGCTCTGCCCATGTGCAAGAAAACAACTTAAAATACCAAATTCTTGCTCATCTTCATTTTCGTTCCCTGAACTCTTCTCTCTCCCAGTCTGCTGTGGGTAGCATCTCAGGCTGTGTTCCCATGGGTAAAGTCTTGGCCTGTGTTCACAGGACAGCATTGGTCTCCTGCTGGAGGCAGTGAAGACATCCAATGAGGAGCTCGCACAAACCTGGAAGAAGTCTGAGCAGTGGGCCACCATCGAGCAGCTGTGCGGTGAGTGGAGTGAACAGTGCCCTAGCTCCTATAGTGTGCAGTACAGTAGGCCGTTGTGCCCTAGCTCCTGTAGTGTGCAGTACAGTAGGCCGTTGTGCCCTAGCTCCTATAGTGTGCAGTACAGTAGGCCGTTGTGCCCTAGTTCCTGTAGTGTGCAGTACAGTAGGCGGTTGTGCCCTAGCTCCTATAGTGTGCAGTACTGTAGGCCGTTGTGCCCTAGCTCCTGTAGTGTGCAGTACAGTAGGCCGTTGTGCCCTAGCTCCTGTAGTGTGCAGTACAGTAGGCCGTTGTGCCCTAGCTCCTGTAGTGTGCAGTACAGTAGGCCGTAGTGCCCTAGCTCCTGTAGTGTGCAGTACAGTAGGCCGTTGTGCCCTAGCTCCTGTAGTGTGCAGTACAGTAGGCCGTTGTGCCCTAGCTCCTGTAGTGTGCAGTACAGTAGGCCGTTGTGCCCTAGCTCCTGTAGTGTGCAGTACAGTAGGCCGTTGTGCCCTAGCTCCTGTAGTGTGCAGTGGTGTAGGGAGGAGTGCTGTAGCTCCTGTAGCTCTTACAGGTGTGTGTCTCCTGCTCTCTGCAGGTACAGTGGGTGGGCAGTCGGCCGGGGCACACGAGTATGGCGCCATGGGAGGACCATCCATCCCAGCATCCTCCTCTGCCATGTGGTCCTGCCTGCACTGCACCTTCATGAACCAGCCAGGCACAGAGCACTGCGAGATGTGCAGCCTGCCCCGCAGCTAAGCCCCACCCATCCTGCCTCTGGGCCCCGCCCTTACCTGCCCCAGGCCCTGCCCTACATTAATGCCTGCCCATTCCTGTCCCCTAGGCCCCACCCTACATAAAAGCCACACCCACCTTGCCCCTATGCCATGCCCCACCTCTAGGCCCCGCGCCATCATCACATTATTGCAACTGGGACCAGCTAGAAGCATGGGGTGTGTCCTCTCATGTCCACCCCCCACATGGGCTGCCTTTGGGCTGGGGACCTGGTGTCACTGATGATGATGTCATCATGAAGATGATGTGACTGTGCAGATTGATCAGCTTCCATAATGAAAGGACACTCCCCACCCCCACAGCCCTGACCAGTGCTGCAGCCACACCAGACAACAGTTCGTCCCCCAGCGAGCGTCAGCGCAGCGGGTGAGCGTCAGCGCAGCGGGAGGGCTGCGTTTGGGCACAGGCTCTCCTCTGGCCCTGTGCTCCATCTCCTGCCTCTGTGTGGATCAGTGCTGCACACAGGCTCATCCCAAACCTCCCACTGCTGTTGGACGCGCCCCGTTTGTCCTTGGCCGCCCTCTGCAGGGCAGGTTGCTGTGGAGGGTGTGTGTGATTGTGTGTGTATGAGTGTGTGTGTGAGAGTGTGTGTGTTTGTGTGATTGTGTGTGTATGAGTGTGTGTGTGAGAGTGTGTGTGTGTAGGACAGTAGGACTGTCTGACTGGTTGACAGTGCTGCTGTCTCTCACTGTCATCATCTTCTCCTACTCTTTTCCCTCTTTGTCCTCTTTCACTCCCCTTTTTCTATTACCTGATGCCTTATTCTTCTCTCTCTCTCTCTCTCTCTCTCCCTCTCTCCCTCCTCTCTCTCTCTCTCCCTCCCCCCCCCTCCCCCCCCCCCCCCCTCTCTCCCCCCCCCCCCCCCCCCCCTCCCCCCCCCCCCCCCCCCCCTCCCTCTCCCTCTCTCTCTCTCCCTCTCCCCCCCCCCCCCTCTCCCTCTCTCTCTCTCTCTCTCTCTCTCTCTCTTGCATGGGTCCCAGCTGTGCTTATCTGCCCCATATGAGCCTCTGATTGCACCTTCAAAGCGTGGGGCTGTTCTGGGGTCAGGGGTGGCTGGGCGGCCTCTGTGGGGGTGTGGTGGAATGAGACCAATGTGTTGTGCACCTGTGAGAGAAAGGCAGGAGGCGGCCCGCCATGTGTGTGTAAGCAAAAAATAACTCATTTCAAACCAAATAAATTCACATTCAAAACGTTAATGTCCACTGCACAATGTTTCATTTCCAAGCAGAAAATGAGGGTTGTGTTAACGTGCTGAAAAGCGTAGCACTGAATACTTTCCTGGTGGACAGTGTCAGCGAAGGGCCTGTGCAGAGAAGACTCCGCTTTTTACATTTTTGGAAATAAAAATGATGTGCTCACTCAGTGGCGTTGGTTTCAGTTTGCTGTATGTTTTGCCCAGAGTCCTCTTTGTTCTTTCAGGGCCTGAAATAACGTTCAGGATCACTTTATTCACTTTTAAAACAAACAAGTATTTGGAGAATGTATCCCCTGATGTTGCTTAAAATGGAGGTTTAGAGTTGTGAAACTGCAGTCCTGTTTGTGAATCAGAGCCAGAGCTGGGGTCGGGGGTCGCTGTGAGACGTGTGCTGGACAGTATTCTGAGAAATCGTTATGCTCCCCGCCCCCCCAATGCCAGAATTATTTATGGATTTCATCCCCACTGCCGGACAGAGGAGCGGTCACTCACCATCCCACACTGCCATACAGAGGAGCGGTCACTGACCGTCCCACACTGCGGGACAGAGGAGCAGTCACTCACTGTCCCACACTGCTAGATAGAGGAGCGGTCACTCACTGTCCCACACTGCCAGACAGAGGAGCGGTCACTCACCGTCCCACACTGCCAGACTGAGGAGCGGTCACTCACTGTCCCACACTGCCAGACAGAGGAGCGGTCATTCACCGCCCCGCAGTGCCGGACAAAGGAGTGGTCACTCACCGCCTCGCAGTGCCGGACAGAGGAGCGGTCACTCACTGCCCCACACTGCCAGACAGAGGAGCGGTCACTCACTGTCCTGCAGTGCTGGACAGAGGAGCGGTCACTCACTGCCCCACACTGCCAGACAGAGGAGCGGTCACTCACTGCCCCACACTGCCAGACAGAGGAGCGGTCACTCACCGTCCCGCAGTGCTGGACAGAGGAGCGGTCACTCACTGTCCTGCAGTGCTGGACAGAGGAGCGGTCACTCACTGTCCTGCAGTGCTGGACAGAGGAGCGGTCACTCACTGTCCTGCAGTGCTGGACAGAGGAGCGGTCACTCACTGTCCCGCAGTGCTGGACAGAGGAGCGGTCACTCACCGTCCCGCAGTGCTGAACAGAGGAGCGGTCACTCACCGTCCTGCAGTGCTGGACAGAGGAGCGGTCACTCACTGTCCTGCAGTGCCGGACAGAGGAGCGGTCATTCACCGCCCCGCAGTGCCGGACAGAGGAGCGGTCACTCACTGTCCTGCAGTGCTGGACAGAGGAGCGGTCACTCACTGTCCTGCAGTGCTGGACAGAGGAGCGGTCACTCACTGCCCCACACTGCCAGACAGAGGAGCGGTCATTCACCGCCCCGCAGTGCCGGACAGAGGAGCGGTCACTCACTGTCCTGCAGTGCTGGACAGAGGAGCGGTCACTCACCGTCCCACAGTGCCGGACAGAGGAGCGGTCACTCACTGTCCTGCAGTGCTGGACAGAGGAGCGGTCACTCACCGCCCCGCAGTGCCGGACAGAGGAGCGGTCATTCACCGCCCCGCAGTGCCGGACAGAGGAGCGGTCACTCACCGTCCTGCAGTGCTGAAGGACATCCTGACCTTTGTATGGTGTAGATTTCAGGTTTGAAGTTTTAATTACAGGTCTGCCACAAAAAATAAGTTAAAAAATAAAAATAAACCACAAAAGAATCATGTATGCTGTCATTTTTCCAGTTCTCGGACAGAGATTCATTGTTAGTCTTTGAATGGAAGTCCTGATGCAAACTATAAGTGTTGGGATGTGTTAGCAGTGCCAGAACCACAAAATAAAAATATCCCACTGAACACTTCTCACCCATATCAGTGACACAATGTACATGTCAGAATATGAGGTAAGAAAATTATGTATTATACCAGTATGATTACTTGGGTGTAATGAAAGCAGTGTACAGTATGTCACTGAAGAATAATATTTTATGAGTATCTGTTAGCGTACTGTGTAGCTCGTTTAGAATCACTGGACTGACTGGTCCCACTGAAATGACAATATGCACATTATATAATATGCAATATACGTCTCAGTCCTTACTGCATCAGAGCGCAGAGTCTCAGTCCTTACTGCATCAGAGCACAGAGTCTCAGTCCTTACTGCATCAGAGCGCAGAGTCTCAGTCCTTACAGCATCAGAGCGCAGAGTCTCAGTCCTTACAGCATCAGAGCGCAGAGTCTCAGTCCTTACTGCATCAGAGCGCAGAGTCTCAGTCCTTACAGCATCAGAGCGCAGAGTCTCAGTCCTTACAGCATCAGAGCACAGAGTCTCAGTCCTTACAGCATCAGAGCGCAGAGTCTCAGTCCTTACAGCATCAGAGCGCAGAGTCTCAGTCCTTACAGCATCAGAGCGCAGAGTCTCAGTCCTTACTGCATCAGAGCGCAGAGTCTCAGTCCTTACAGCATCAGAGCGCAGAGTCTCAGTCCTTACTGCGTCAGAGCACAGAGTCTCAGTCCTAACAGCATCAGAGCACAGAGTCTCAGTCCTTACTGCATCAGAGCACAGAGTCTCAGTCCTATTTGAGTCAGAGCACAGAGTCTCAGTCCTTACTGCATCAGAGCACAGAGTCTCATTCCTTACTGCATCAGAGCACAGAGTCTCAGTCCTATTAGAGTCAGAGCACAGAGTCTCAGTCCTAACTGCGTCAGAGCACAGAGTCTCAGTCCTATTTGAGTCAGAGCACAGAGTCTCAGTCCTTACTGCATGAGAGCACAGTCTCAGTTCTTACTGCATCAGAGCGCAGAGTCTCAGTCCTATTAGAGTCAGAGCACAGAGTCTCAGTCCTAACTGCATCAGAGCACAGAGTCTCAGTCCTATTAGAGTCAGAGCACAGAGTCTCAGTCCTAACTGCATCAGAGCACAGAGTCTCAGTCCTATTTGAGTCAGAGCACAGAGTCTCAGTCCTTACTGCATCAGGGTACAGTCACAGTTCTGAGCTTCACAGCCAAACAATGCATGCCTCATCTGGCATTGTGTGTGTTTTATGAGTTTGTGTGTTTGTGAGTGTGTGTTTCATGAGGTTGTGCATATTAATTCACAGCCTCTGGTCTGTGTCCACAGTGGCATTTCGTGTGTGTTCAGAGTAAATAACTTTCATTCTTCTTTCAGGAAGGATGGCATGTAGATGCCCTATCCGTGTGTGCCTCAGTCAACAACAGCTCCGACAGCTCCAGCAAACTGCCCGGCAGGGCGCACGGACCGCTTCCATTGGTTAAAAAGGACTGAGCCTGTATCTCGGAGGCTGAAGGCTGGATTTGCTGGCAGGGCACTGATGTGTAGATTCAGAGACAGAGTCACCTCTGTGAAGTCCCAGCTTTGTAAGTTATTGCTGCATCTCACTTTCGTAAGACCTACACTGGGCCGTTTCGCACCTCAGTTATGTGTTTTAGACCTCATCGATTCACTTCCATTCATTTCACGAAACAACCTGGAAAATGACTTAGCGCCGTTTCTGCACTAATCTGAGGGTAAAATCTCAGCGGGGCTGCAGAAGTCGAAACGCTTTTAAACCACAGTCAAGCGCAGCTGCAGAGGCACTCCATCAGATACCGGAAGCCAGGCTGCATCGCGAGCGTCCCCAGTGAGAGAGGGGCCGGGAGCTGGGCGCACTTACGCACGTGCATTGCACAGGATAACTCACGCAAACACGGCAACGAGGTTTGTAATGTATTGCATTTGGGAGATGCTGTAGTGGCTTGTGTTGATCATTGAGTACACTTCAAAAATGAGGGTTACTGGACTGCCTGAATATTTTAAAGCAACCAAATTGATGTAGTTGTATTAAGTCAAATATTAATCTGTAAAAAATGTATACTGACTCAGCATACACATGTACACTGCTCTGCAACGTTTGCTAAAAGGAATAACTACCCAGTCGCCAGGAGAACTGTTGTGTAGCTCAACTTTGTGCAGGTCGTAGATCCAGATGTTTCAAGCAGCGTGCGCGCGCTGGACCAAGGATGAGGACGCTGCACACACCGCCCCTTTTTGGATAGGGGCCACTGCAGTGACGGAAAAGCCCAGGGGAAAGGTTTATAAAGCTCGTGCTCAGTGCACTTTGCGTTTTAGCGCTCGAGGGTTTACCAGAGACAGGCTCACTACATCAGGATAATTCTTCCAGCACAGAGGAGCCCAGGTATTTCTTTATTTACTTAAGGGAATGTTGTTGTATTTTAGGCTAGAAAATACAAATTTAAAAGCTTTGTAGAATTATTTACGGTTATTGCAATGTGCACGGTAATTTTTTACTTAGACCTCAGAAATTACACTAATCTGTTTTCCTTATTGTAAAGCTATATTACGCGTGAAAATGTGTTCCGTTGGGTGTGCGCTTCCTAACTTTTGAGGATTGTGAAACTAGACTTCGTCTTAAAAACTCAGCAGCGTGAACACATTCTATTTGAATCTGTGTGTCAGATCAAGCTTTTAGAGTTTTTGCGATCTGCATACTTGATTCTTCCAGTGAGTGGTGTAAATATATTTACAAAATGCACTGAAACACCTGCAGCCTTAATGATAACTTAGCATAGTCCATAATATTGTCGTCATTTTCGCATCTCATCGCTGGTAAGTTTTTGGGCAGTGAAGATGAAGAGGACAGTGATCTTGTCCTGGTTGTATCTGGTGGCGCTCTGCAGCGCGCAGAAGGCAGGGCGGCAGCAGAGCACGGAGTGGGACCAGAGACCGGAGGGTAAGCCCCGCCTTCACAGTAATGTCTATGAAATCAGACACATAGTACCAGCACTCATCTGAACGCCCAGGTCAATGCAACCACTTTCTGCAAGATGGGCTCGTAAAAGGTTGCTTCTGACAGAAACATGGAAAGAAGTCATGAATGCATGGAAAGAGAAAAAGCCTGTTGAGACGGTTTTAGCAGCGCGAGGTGAGAGAGACGAAGCCCAGAAACGGGCCAACGGCATGAAAGGCAGACTGAGATAAAACAGATGTCTTACGTCACTGAAGATATCAATCAGTACGACAGTACATTGTCATTGGAAGGAAGGGTATCCATAACAATGTTATGTTAAAAAAGATTATGTAAATCCTTTTTAGTAACGTTGAGAGTGTTGAGGAGTTCAAATTAGATCTTTATTGATTACATGAAGTATGATTGAATTTTTGTCAAATTAGGTTATAGATTAGGTACAGACTGGATTGTTATGCATTAATAATTGTATTGCATTAAATTTATATGGATTAGGTTATGGATTGTGTTATATTATTGTAGAATTCAGTGGCTTATATTAGATCATTATGGGTGAGATGCTATCATGTGTGAATGGTCACTCTTGTGCCGTCCTGCAGCAGAGAGGGCCAACACTAAGGGTTGTGCCAATCTCACCCTGGTTCTGGACAACTGGAAATTTGCCATCATGACTCAAGTCAAGGACCTGCTCCTCCATGACCACAGTACTGTGCTGCCTGACTATGGGAGGTAAAACTGTGTGTGTATGTGTGTGTGTGCGTGTGTGTGTGTGAGAGAGAGAGAGAGAGAGAGAGAGAGAGAGTGCATGTGTGTTTATGTACATTATGTCAAAGTCTGTCATAATCGGCCATGCAGATGGCAGTGGTGTAGAATTAACATGGGGGCTAAAGCCCTGGGCAGTAGTGTAACACTAACATTTGCTTGCAGTGTATCATTAGCATAGGAGCTAAGGGCAGAAGTGCACTAGTAGCTTATGGGCTGAGGGCAATAGTGTGTCATTAGCATATGAGCAAGAGATCTGATTGGATGGTTTTCTTGGCCTGGTTTTGGGGCAGGATCCAGCCTCTGTCTGAGGCTCTGGGCAGCCTGTACCAGGAGTTTAACATGCTGAAGGAGCGTCTGGCTGAGCTGACCAGCAGGTTCGAAGGCGTGGAAGGGTTCGCAGAGGATATGAGGGCAGGGCGCATCCAGCGCCCAGCCCCGCCCAGCAGGGACATGGCCATGCCCACTGCCACACCCACCTCCCTGGGGGACACACCGCAGAGCCAGAGGAGGAGAATCATCCGGAAAAGGATCAAACACCCTCAGGGCTAAAAGTACATAACCAAGCACTTATAACCACACACACACACACACACACACACACACACCACATAACACTATACACACACACACACACACTTAAACACACACACACTCACACGCCACACACACACACACACATAACACTATATACACACACACACTCACACACACGCCACATAACACACACACACACACACACTCACACACGCCACATAACACACACACACATACCACATAACACACACACACACACAGGCATGCACACATACACACACACACACACACATACTCACACACACGCAACATAACACACACACACTCACACACGCCACACGCCACATAACACACACACACACACACCACACAACACTACACACACACACGGAAAAGAAAGTGAGATCAGCCATCACAGTGGAGTGCTGCAGTGTGCAGTGTTGCTTGGCTTTGTGTTTGACTGTGTTTAACTCATCCAGTATTTACATCCCAGCAGCTCATAAGGTGTGCAGATGCTTTAAACATGTCTGTACTCCCCTCTGTCACACCAATGGTCTATGGTTGTACAGTTTGACTTTTGAAGGACTGTAAGTTCAGACCAGGCTACACTGTCTGTCTTCATCCAGAGACACTCGGGTGGTCTGATATGATGCAATGTACATGACATTATGCTAGGAATCATCTTCCTGACTGTTAAACCTGTGTTTTAATAAAGTTTGTGCAACATTTCAGTGAAACGTAAGTATTTTGTAACACTGTTATGTCTTACACAGCTTCTTTAATATTTTTAATTAAAATTTGATTTTGAAAATAAACATGTTGTTGCATGTATCCTGCATAATTTTACCCCTCTGGTTTCTGACTGACTGGGCGGGTGAATCAGTGGGCGCGGTTACTGCTTGATTGATAGATGTGTCTGACTCAGCAATAAACGTCTTTGACCTAATCTGCAATTACTAGACAGCTGTCTGGGGCTCCTTTTTCGAAAAGAGAGTCGCTTGTGTTGATATCCATGTTCACTTCGTCTCTATTTATTTAGACTACTTAACAGAATCGCAGTTTCCACTTGCTCACCCAGCCGCCCAGCTAGTTTCGCAAGTACAGTTCAGTTACATAAAAAATACCGGGTAATGCGAATATTAGCCACTAGAAGGCAGCATAGTAGGAGATGTGTGAGTCCTTTTCATGTTGACAATTGAACAGGTGTATATTGATTTGAGCTAAATCTGTCATGAAGGGTGAGTCGAGAATAAATGAATGACCCATTTACGATGAACACCTGAAATGAAAGCATACTTAACTAAATAAGGCTATTCATTCTAAAGTGTGTATGTGAGTGTATGCACGAGGGATGTACCCGAATACGTTCTTCGGAAAGGCACAGATAATGAGATGGAAACGGATATTTCTTCGACCCAAATTTTCTCCTTTTGCACAATAATAAAAACCAGGTGGTGTTGGGCGGCATGCAGCCATTGTGAAAGCATTTTAACTGGGAGCAAATCCTGTCAAAGATTGTCGCTGTAATCAGCAGGCAAATGAAAAGACCAGTACAACAACAGCAGCGTGGGCAAATGTCCTGAAGATGATTGCACTTGTGACAAGTAAAGGTAGCCTCTTCGGCTACTTTTGGAAAACAGGCAAAAACATTCAGTATGTAATATTTAAGGGTAATAAGACAAACAACTTCGGCGGTACAAAAGCCTAAATGTGAATGAATTAGGAGGGTTGCTCATGTATAGTGCGGTGGAATGAAGGCGCGGTCTCACTGTTTCACCTGTGGTGTTTTGGTGTCTCAGCCATTAAGCTAGCGGGGAACAGGGTGCGTGGGAGAGGAGGGATGGGGAAAGATGGGGATTGGGGCAGTTGAAGTCAAGTCTTAATTCATACCCGACTCCTCCTAACTCACAAACTGAAGTTACTCAAATGGTTGGACCACCGACTTAAATGCATGGCCTTGTACTCATTCGGTGATGAGGCGTTCGAAACTTAGCTCTGTACCTTATCCTCTGGTGTCTTCAAAAGATTAGTGTACCGACACCAGCCAACCGATCCCCTCTCAACAAATACAACAGTCTCAGTGAGTTTGCATTTGAAATGCTTTTTTTCTTTTCCTTTTTATTTTTCCCTTTTCTTTTAAATAAAAGTAAAAACTTAGAGAGAAAGATGAAAAGTACAGTATGAGGTTGTGGTAATATAATTCCTACTTAAATGCCAATATTAAATCAATTTGATGCTTTTAAAGCACTAAAATTGCATTGCTAATGAAAATTAGGTTAGAAAATACAACATTTGCCCGATTTACCTTGACTTCCTGTATGAACCACACCCACTTCCTGTCTTCTTTCCGATTACAGAGACAGATATAGAGACAGATCATTTTTTTGGCTGAACAGATACAGATACAGCTAATGACGTCTTTATACACCTCTACTAAGCATGTATTGCCTGTGTGTGTGTGTGTATTATGCCTTCCACTCCATGTTTTTATTTAGTTTTACCTGTTCTGCAGGTAATCCAGGGGGAGGAGCTTGTGATTTAAAAAGAAGGTGGCAAAAGGCTGAAGCTCTCTCTCTGGTCGGTCGCCCTCACAAATGGCTCCAGTTTTCTTTATTGTTTAAATGACCTTATTTTGTCCTTTTTGTTTTTGTTAGTCTAATTCCATTCTAGCAGTATTTTTGGTATGGCGGGGAGTGGGACATGTTGCCTTTAGAACACGCTGTTACCCATCAGGAACAGTGGGGTGCTCCTGCTGTCCTCAGCCCCGGGGTCGCACAGTGGGTAGGTGCGAGGAACCCCTCAACCTCCCTGCCAGGGTAACGGCTTGGATTTCGTTTGATTGTGATGTGTTTGTATAATGTGTTGAACCTGCTGCATTGGTTTCTCCTTTTCCTTAATAAACTTGATGCATTTATTTTCATATATTGACTTGTTGGGATTTTTGTATGTTTCGGTGGTATCAGAAGTGTTCATTTTAACCATACAGGTCCACTCTTTGATAGATGATCTGCTTTTACAGTTCTTGGTATCTTGAGTATCCAATTATCTGATGTTAGCTTGATGTTTAAGTGAGCTTAGTACCAGTGAATGCTGTTTTCTGTTCTAACTGTGTGACCATTTCCAACTAGCCTTTCCTGCACTTCACAACTACAGTGCTGTGAAAAAGTATTTGCCCCCTTACAGATTTCTTCTGTTTTTGCTTTTTTGTCACACTTAAATATTTCAGATTGTCAAACAAATTTTAATATCAGACAAAGATAACCTGAGTAAATATAAAATGCAGTTTTTAAATGATGATTTCATTTATTAAGGGAAAAAAGCTGTCCAAATCAACCTGGCCCCATGTGAAAAAGTAATTGCCCCCTAAACCTAATAACTGGTTGTGCCACCCTTGGCAGCAACAACTGCAATCAAGCGTTTGTGATAACTGGCAATGAGTCTTTCACATCACTGTGGAGTAATTTTGGCCCACTCTTCTTTGCAGCATTGTTTTAATTCAGCCACATTGGCAGGTTTTCGAGAATGAACAGCCTGTTTAAGGTCATGCCACAGCATCTCAGTTGAGATGCTGTGGCAGATTTGAGTCTGGACTTTGACTAGGCAACTCCAAAACCTTCATTTTGTTTTTTTTAGCCATTCAGAGGTGGACTTGCTGATGTGCTTTGGATCATTATCCTGCTGCATAACCCAAGTGCGCTTGAGCTTAAGGTCACAAACTGATGGCCGAACATTCTCCTTCAGGATTTCCTGGTAGAGAACAGAATTCATGGTTCCATCAATTACGGCAAGTTGTCTAGGTCCTGAAGCAGCAAAGCAGCCCCAGACCATCACACTACCACCACCATGTTTGACTGTCGGTATGATGTTCTTTTTCTGAAATGCTGTGTTAGTTTTACACCACATATAACGGGACGCACACCTTCCAAAAAGTTCCACTTTTGTCTTGTCAGTCCACAGAATATTTTCCCAAAAGTCTTAGGGACCATGAAGATGTTCTCTGGCAAATGTGAGACGGGCCCTTGTGTTCTTTTTGGTCAGCAGTGGTTTTCGCCTCGGAACTCCCTCATGGATGCCATTTTTGCCCAGTCTCTTTCTTATTGTTGAATCATGAACACTGACCTTAACTGAGGCAAGTGAGGCCTACAGTGCTTTAGTTGTTGTTCTGGGTTCTTTTGTGACCTCCTGGATGAGTCGTAGATGCGCTCTTGGAGTAATTTTGGTAGGCCGGCCCCTCCTGGGAAGGTTCACCACTGTTCCATGTTTTCTGTATTTGTGTATAATGTCTCTCTCTGTGGTTCGCTGGAGTCCCAAAGCCTTAGAAATGGCTTTTTAACCCTTTCCAGACTGATAGATGTCAATGACTTTGTTTCTCATCTGTTCTTGAATTTCTTTAGATTGGGGCATGATGTGTTGCTTTTTGAGATCTTTTAGCCTACTTCATGTTGTCAGAAAGGTTCTATTTAAATGATTTCTTGATTCTACAGGTCTGGCAGTAATCAGGCCTGGGTGGGGCTAGTGAAATTGAACTCAGCTTTCCACAAAATGTGGTTAATCACAGTTAATTCATGATTTCATATTGGGCCGGGTTGGTTTGGACAGCTTTTTTCCCTTAATAAAGGAAATCATCATTTAAAAACTGCATTTTATTTTTACTCAAGTTATCTTTGTCTGATATTAAAATTTGTTTGATGATCTGAAACATTTAAGTGTGACAAAAAAAGCAAAAACAGAAGAAATCTGTTTGGGCAAATGCTTTTTCACAGCACTGTATATATGCATCATTCACTAATTCCATACTTGAATATTTTCAACGTTACGTTACTCGATAACATTGCATCTCTGTGCGAAAAATGGTTGTTACAGTTCTGGGCGCATAATCACACATGAAAAGCCATTTGAACGACATTTATTATTGCAATGTTACCAGCTACTCTGTTATGCTTTCATCTCAAAAACGCATCTTCATTTCTTGCAGAGTGTAATGACAAAGCGAATCTTGGTCTTTGCACAGGCGCTCGCGCTCACTGTGTTTCATTTTCCTGACTGTGTGAAACAGAAACGAAACTGAAACTTTTATCTGAGGTTGGGGACCGGTATAACCAGTAGAATGCTTTAACATTTTAACGTAAATCCTACCGGTAAATGTCGACTTCCCATATTAAAGCACAGCTAAACGCTTTTTGCCAGCGCCTTTTTTCAGTGAAATATTCTTGTCTTACGAAAAGGTGTTTTAAAACTCGCTCACGCTTGTCTAAAATGTCATTGCGCTTATGGGATGGCCCCTTCACCCAGTGAGAGAAGAGAGTGCAGTCCACGGTTTTGCTTTGGCTGAGGGGGTGTGTTTTGATTTTGTAAAAGCATTTGTTCTCTACTTGTTGAACAGGGAAGCGTCTTATTGCTTTTTTTCCAGGTAAGAGTCGACTTTATGGGATTTTGTCTTTTACTATTTTAAGTTTAACATTACAATTGACTTCATGGGGAAATATTATTTATGGCGCTCACTCTGCGACTAGAATGCACGCCAGACAGCATCAAACTCTCACGCAGTGTACATGCTGCTTACAGTTGCCCATACGTAATGCATTTCAAGGGTAATCAGAGTTTGGATTGGACAGTGGCACTGTTCCGCACAATTTGCAAAGTTCATTCGTGTTTTTATGCATGTATAGTTATGCGTGTATAGTTAGCAGTGCGAATTGTGTTGACAGTAAACCGCCCTTCCGTATATTTCTCTCGCAAGGGTGAGTTTTTAAGATTACATCAGAGCGCCTGAAACTGAGATCAGAAAAGGTGAGAAGGTAGTGCAATGCGTACTCATTATGTCATATGTTTAAGCATTCTTAATTGACTACATATTGAGCGATGCCGAACATGGCTTCTGTCGCTACTGTCGCTTTATCCCCTTCAAAACTCGTTCCGTCGTTCTGACTGATAATGACGGGGTAATGAAGATAACAGAAACATTTTAGCAGCGATAAGAGAGAGGGGTTTATTTAACGTAATAACAGGTGGAACTATAAAGACCTGTCAATAATTGACTCCCGTGAACAAGTCAGCATTTTTTCCTCTCTCCAGAAAACCACGACTGACCAGATCAATTTACTGAATCATTCCCATGTAGAAGATCCACCCATTTCTGGCGTCAAGAAGACGCCTTCTTTTATCTTAATTTTTTTCATCAATGTAAAATTAAAATCATGATAATCCGAAATAATTATTGAAAAGTTTCAGAATGTTTAAGCCCTTATGTGCATCAAGTGACAGACGTGTCGTTACGGGGCGTAGTAATCTTATTTTCCATCTTTGGTTTGCTGTTGACATTTAGCTTTTGCAGATGTAGTTAATCCAATTGAATTCCATGTGTAAAGCAAGGTAAATAATCAAACTGATTTATACACCTTTGAATAAAAAGTTTGTTTAAATGTGCTATTCATCTAATATTATAAGTCTGTCTTACCATTTAATAGTTTTTTTTTTAATTGTTTTTGTTCCAGGCCAAATAGCACTGCATCAGAGTGTGCCTTATCCAATCAGGAGAGCAGGGGAAGGTGGGCGGGGCTTGGGCCTGGCCTGCAGGCGGATGGACCCAGGAGGAGGGGAAGTTCTCGACCCTCTCAGCACAGAGGACACAGAGATGAAGAGAACCAGAACAGAGCGAGAGGAGCAGGTGCGGTCAGCGAGGGTGAGAGCAGAGTGTTAAAGTACATGTGTTTACCTGTGTCTAAGGCATTATTTCTACATAGTGCAGATGCTTTTCAAAAGACCATCGAGGGCCAGAAATGCTAAATTAGCTTGAGCTGTGCATGTATCCCATTCCCTTGATTACTTTGTGACCTCTCACCCCCTGCCCACGTCTCACACACCCTGCCCACGTCTCTTACAGCCTGCCCACGTCTCACACACCCTGCCCACATCTCACACACCCTGCCCACGTCTCTCACACCCTGCCCACGTACCTCACACACCCTGCTCACGTATCTCACACAGCCTGCCCACGTCTCACACACCCTGCCCACGTCTCTCACACCCTGCCCACTCTACATGCATAAATGGGCAGAGCAGAGGTGGAGGTGCAGGTCCTTTTCAGTGCTGCCGCCGGTCACATCACTAAGCATTAGCCGGCAGGACTCAGTTCCCCCCCCACCTCTCTCCCCCAGGAGCATGTTGGAGCCACAGCAGGGGGGGCCAGCAGCAGTGAGGGGAAGAAGAGGAGGAGGAGGAGGAGGAGAGGGAGGCAGGCGTATACAGAGGAGGAAGGTGTGAAAGATACTTTGGCCGTCTGTGAGGCTGCGCCAGAGGAAGGACAGACAGACAGCCCACAGACTGTTAGAGGCACAGACAACTCACCCCCACAGAGCAGTGCAGACACACCACAGACAGGGGGCAGTACAGACACACCACATCCAGGGGGCAGTGCAGGACTAAAGACTACTGGCACTCAGACCGAAGAACCTTGGAAAGACCAGGCTCAGCCCAAACTTAGGACTCCCAAACAAAAGAACAAGGAAACACAGACCAGGGTTGTGAAACAGAGGACCCAGCATACTCAGACCGACCCCCCACCCGCACCTCCCCAAGAGACAGCCTCCAGCCAGGCCACTGCTGCATCACAAGAGGGAGTCAAACGTACTGACGACTCACAAGAGGAAGTCAAACGTACTGACGACTCACAGGAGGAAGTCAAACGTACTGACGACTCACAGGAGGGAGTCAAACACCAGTCTCATGCAGACAGTATGAGTCAGACTGGGAAGGCCACAGACAACAGGAGCCCAGAGGAGGAGCCAAAGCCAGGCCAGACAGCAGTCTCAGGAGGCTCCACTACAGGGTGAGCTGGGTTTCTCCTGCAGGTTGTATAAACTGCCACAGGGTGAGCTGGGTTTCGCCTGCAGGTCATATAAACTGCCACAGGGTGAGCTGGGTTTCGCCTGCAGGTCATATAAACTGCCACAGGGTGAGCTGGGTTTCTCCTGCAGGTCATATAAACTGCCACAGGGTGAGCTGGGTTTCGCCTGCAGGTCATATAAACTGCCACAGGGTGAGCTGGGTTTCGCCTGAAGGTCATATAAACTGCCACAGGATGAGCTGGGTTTCGCCTGCAGGTCATATAAACTGCCACAGGGTGAGCTGGGTTTCGCCTGCAGGTCATATAAACTGCCACAGGGTGAGCTGGGTTTCGCCTGCAGGTCATATAAACTGCCACAGGGTGAGCTGGGTTTCTCCTGCAGGTTGTATAAACTGCCACAGGGTGAGCTGGGTTTCGCCTGCAGGTCATATAAACTGCCACAGGGTGAGCTGGGTTTCGCCTGCAGGTCATATAAACTGCCACAGGGTGAGCTGGGTTTCTCCTGCAGGTCATATAAACTGCCACAGGATGAGCTGGGTTTCTCCTGCAGGTTGTATAAACTGCCACAGGGTGAGCTGGGTTTCGCCTGCAGGTCGTATAAACTGCCACAGGGTGAGCTGGGTTTCTCCTGCAGGTTGTATAAACTGCCACAGGATGAGCTGGGTTTCTCCTGCAGGTTGTATAAACTGCCACAGGGTGAGCTGGGTTTCTCCTGCAGGTCATGTAAACTGCCACAGGGTTTTTTTGAGGTTAGTTATGTTACAGCTTGCTGATTAGAGCTTCCTTTTCATTTTAAACATTTTAAATAAAACATTATATCATGGGGAGGGTTATGCAGCGTACAGGTTCATAAGTGATTTATGTGCTGCATCTGAGAGTGCACTCCCATTGGTTCCCTCCGCAGGAACAGTCCCTCTGAGACAGGAAGTCCTGGACCCCCAGGGTTTACCTTTTATATCTACGCTATTCTGGACCGAAAGTTTGGCTTCAGTGTCCAGTCAGACACTTTGCTGGTTCTGTACGATGATGGATTCAGTGACCCCCTTGAAATAACTTTATCCAGGTGAGCTCTTTAACAGAAGGTAAAAACCATTTACAGGTGAGCTCTGTAACAGCAAGTATAAAATATATTTGAAAGCAATTTTTACGTAATTAATAAATTGTATTAATTGAAGTCCTAAGCAAGTACGCGCCTGCACAGCATCAGTCATGAATAGGAGCAGGTTCATGGCGCTGTAGCTGCTGCTGAGATGGTGCATATGTGTGTTACAAAAAGAACATCTGCACCTGTATAAAACGCTTACTCTGTATGATTTGTTGATTGGTACTTATAACATTTTATTTTCACAGCAGAATATGGATTTAAATACCAGATGAAGTGAAAAGCCCTATTTCCTTATTTGCAATGTTGCTGTAGACTGAAGTCTCCTTTTCACTCCGGTCTGTTGTGTTTTCCAGGAGTCTGGGGAAGAAGGGCTGTTTGATTGAAGCGAAGTTCTCTATTGAGAAGCACTGGGTCACTGGAGCAGCACCGATACGTTACAAATTTGTAGTTCAGAAAAGAAAAGCTCGGATTGAGGAACTGGCTGAGAGGAGTGTGGCTGTACCATGCCACCGCCAATCCGACGGTAAGGCACACATTCTGTGTGGCAGGCAGCGTGAGCAGCCTGCAAGTGCCTTAGCATGGCCTGCGAGCGGCTCACACTGCACAGACAGTGTGTCGCATGGTCAGGTCAGTGTCCTGTGATTGGAAGAGCTGGGTGCTCTCGGTCTTCTCCTCCTCCTGTAATTGGAGGAGCCATATTTATAAACACGAATAAACACTGTTGGAGTATTTTTAACTCTGCTGATTTTATGTGCCATATCTGGTTTGATAGCAGGTCCCTCCCGCCAGACTGGTACCCTGTTCTCATTACATTACATTAAAGGCATTGGTTAGACGCTCTTACCCAGACTTACAACTTTATTTAGGAGTAAGTCACACAGAGGGCTCATTTTAACATATTTATGTTTTCTTGGACAGATACCCTGTTCTCAGACAGGTACCCTCCCCGCAGACAGGTACCCTGTTCTCAGACAGGTACCCTCCCCGCAGACAGGTACCCTGTTCTCCGACAGGTACCCTACTCAAAGACAGGCACCTCCCTTCAGACAGGTACCCTATTTTTAGACAGGTACCTTCCCCGCAGTCAGGTACCCTGTTCTCAGACAGGTACCCTCCCCGCAGACAGGTACCCTATTCTCAGACCGGTACCCTCCCCGCAGACAGGTACCCTGTTCTCAGACAGGAACTCTCCTCCGCACACAGGTACCCTGTTCTTAGACAGGTACCCTCCCCGCAGACAGGTACCCTGTTCTCAGACAGGTACCCTCCCTGTAGACAGGTACCCTATTCTCAGGCAGGTACCCTCCCTGCAGACAGGTACCCTGTTCTCAGACAGGTTCCCTCCCTGCAGACAGGTACCCTGTTCTCAGACAGGTACCCTCCTCCGCAGACAGGTACCCTGTTCTCAGACAGGTACCCTCCTCCGCAGACAGATACTCTGTTCTCAGACAGGTACTCTGTCCTCCTGATCTTCCCTCCTTCTCTCTCAATACTCAGAGCTGCATCTGTATGTTGGTCACATACATCAAGGCCAGCAATCCTGGTCCCTCAGAGGCTGGTTTGGTCTTAATCAGCCTGCGATTGAAGTCATCCTGCAGGCCCGGCACGCCACCGCAGAGCTTCTCCTGGACCGCATGTTTGAAAGGCTGGGAGGGAGAAGCGAGAGGCTTGCACAGGATCTGCAGCAGTTTCTTTGGTGTTTCACAGCAGCCAACCAGCTGGAGTACTACCCAGATATAGGACACCCCCAGCCCACAGATGTGAGTGGCAGGTTAAATTTCTGCTGTCATTTTCTCCTTCATATGAAACTTCAGTGCCATTGAGCATGAAAGGGGTCCTTGAAAGTTTGGTGATATGTCAGTGGAGACATAATTTTTTAATGTTTTAGAATTCATGTATTATCACGGACTCAATTTCCCAAAGTCCTTTGCCTGAAAATTTGTATCCACTCTCTGTCAGGTGTCTGAGCTGGTAGTTGGGAGGCTGCTGAGGTTTCTGAGGGGAGACACTAAGGGACCGTCTCAAAAGAGCCACTCAGGGGCCAGCCCTCTCCTGGTGGGGCTCAGAGTGTTTCAGGCCTGCTGTTTCTGCCAGCTAAGCCTGGGTGTGAAGGGCTGGGCAGAGCTCTGTCACCTGCTTACCTCTAATGTTGCACTGGAGAACCAGAGCCTGGAGGAAGTGAAGGCCGCAATTCCCAATACAAAGAAGTAAGTCACACAGAGGGCTCATTTTAACATATTTATGTTTTCTGTTTTTCTTTTTATTTTGAGAAGCATTTTTCTCTGCAGCTAAATATCTCGGTCATGTACATTCTCTCTTGTGGTGTCTTTGTAACCTAAGACCCAGAAAACACAGAAATATAATGCTCCTAATCAATAGCTGCAGTGTTTCTGAGCTTATGTGATTCAGGCACTGTGGTGTAGGAGCTGCTGTCTAGCAAATAGGATGCTATGAAATAACACAAGGAAAAAGCTGTATGTTCCCAAAGTCCCCACATTCAAATTCAGATTGCCTGTTCACTCTCAGTGCAGCTGAATATGCTGTCCTGCTCCGCCCCAGCTCATGTGTTGTGTGTTACAAAATGGCTGCTGGGTATATCACAGGGAGTACCAGCACATATTGCTGCCTTTAAATAAATGTGAGTTACTCCAACTGGGGAGCATAACACTCTGCAGCATAACAATGCCATTATTGGACTGCTTATTATAGGTTTAATTGGCCTGTTTCTGTCCTGTGAGTGTTGTGATTGGCCTGTCTCTGTCCTGTGAGTGTTGTGATTGGCCTGTCTCTTTCCTGGCAGTGTTGTGATTGGCCTGATGAACCGGTGTGCACGTATGGTGCTGGCAGAGTTCCCACTGCTTGTACCTCTTCTGCACATGCTACTTGATCCTGGAACAGAGGGGGGCAGGGCCAGGACAGGCCCTACTGGGGAGGAAGAGAATTGGGCGGGATTGGAGGGAGTGGAGTTTGTTGCCTTCAGAGAGAAAATCCATTGTTTTCCAGACAAGAGAAGGTTAGTTTCACTTCCCAAACCATCATTAAATAGGTAGTAAAAACAGCATCACCATTTCTTCTGCACTACATCATTACTGGGCTTCATGTCAAACTGCAAATTAGAGTGAGATAGCTTGTGTTATTGATGGTGAATTGCTGTTTTGTGCTGTTTGTGAGTTTCTGTTGAGGGTGAGCTTGTTTGTGTTGATGGTGAGCTGTTTTGTGTTGTTTGTGAGTTTGTGTTGAGGGTGAGTTTGTTTGTGTTGATGGTGAGCTGTTTTGTGTTGTTTGTGAGTTTGTGTTGATGGTGAGTTTGTGTTGATGGTGAGCTGTTTTGTGTTGTTTGTGAGTTTGTGTTGAGGGTGAGTTTGTTTGTGTTGATGGTGAGCTGTTTTGTGTTGTTTGTGAGTTTGTGTTGATGGTGAGCTGGATTGTGTTGATGGTGAGTTTGTTTGTGTTGATGGTGGGCTTGATTTTGTTGATGGTGAGTTTGTTTCCCTTGGTGTAGGATGGTGCTCAGTCTCATGAAGGATCATGGGACCCTCACCAACAGATGGCCTCTGGTGCGGACCAGCTGGCTTTCCATAGTTGCCACCGAGGATCTTCCAGAATATTCTGTGCAGGTGGGGGTATCTGTGGAGCAGCTGATCCAGACCCTCCTGTACAGAGTGAGAGAGTATCAGAAAATCCCAGCCAGCACTCTCACAGACAGGAACATGCAGGTATGCTAGGGCTGTCAGGATTGGTGCAGGTGGCAGGCGGTGAATGCTGTCGCAGCTGCACTGGGCTGCATGTCTTATATCCCCTGCATTTCTCCCGCAGGCTGTCCAGGCGGTCCTTCTCCATGTTCACCAGAGAATCGCAGCAGACAGGGAAAGGTATGTCAGATGACACAGGTACGCAGGTGATCATGAGTGCAGGGGCATGGCAATCTCTTACCTGTGGTTCTTTGGTTACAGCCTGCTGAGCTCTGAGACTCTGGACTGTGTCCTGAACCTCGCCATCCTCACTCTGCAAAGCATCTGTGGAACAGTCAGGCTCGTTCCTCTCTGCCCGACTGCAGTGACCGCCCTCCAGCTGGTCCTGACTGTCTCTGAAATCCAGGACTCTGTCCTGGCTGAGGTAAAGCTGATCCTCATTGCACTGATGCCATGATGCAACCGATCTCCATGATATAGAGCCATTAGCATCAGCCATGGCAGCAGCATTAGCATTAGCAGCAGCATTAGCGGTAGCATTGGATTAGCCATGGCATCAGCATTAGCAGCAACAGCATTAGCGTAAGCATTAGCCGTGGCATCAGCATTAGCAGCAACAGCATTAGCGTAAGCATTAGCCATGGCATCAGCATTAGCATTAGCAGTAGCATTGCATGTAGGGAAATGGGAGTTTGATATCTGGTTTGATTCTGCATTTAATTTTGGCTTTGATTGAGAGATTGATTGCAGGTTTGATTGATGGTTTGACAGTGGTTTTGATAATAAGTCAATATTGGGCTTGATTCTGGGTTTGTTAGCAGGTTTGATTGAGGTTTTGATCTTGGGTTTGACCACGGTTGTTCTCGGTTTAGAGGACATTATTTGTTTTGAGCTGGGATTTCCTCCTTTGCCCCCCGGACAACATATGCAACAGTGAAACGAGTATCATTAGTAACTGAGGAAAAGCCCAGCAGTAACTTTCTCTCTGTCTCAGGCGGGCGAGCAGAAGGACAGGGAGATTGCATCGCTTGGTGAGAAACTACGCCGTGTGCTACTGAATGTTAGCAACTGGAGAGATGGGCTCCTGTCCAAACCCCTCCTGACCAGAAGAGGGCAGACTAGAGAGCTGTCCTACCCCAGAGAGCTGCAGGTATCTGAATGGCACTCTTGACTCACCCTGACGTTCTCCTGCCTTATATGGCTTTCTGTACACTGGTGTAACTAAAATGATCTGAGTGAATGGATGAGCATCTAGGCCATGGCAAACCCGTTCAGAGCCTCCAGTAAAACAGTGACGCTGTCACTGTTATAATGGGTCACATGATCTCCCATGTCTCCACTCTCTATCTGCTTTGTGAGAGTGTCCTGTTGTTGTGAGTGAAACACAGAGATGATAAAGTTGTCTGTGGGTTGGCAGCTTTGGGACGCTCTGCTGGGGGTGGAGTGTTCCATACAGGCAGTCTCAGACCACTGGAGTGCCATTTTACACAGGGACCTGAGGGAGAGACTCACACAGGTATACTCACCTGGGCCGCTCTTACACACATATACTCATTTATACACACACACAGACATTCACACGCTCACACACACACACACACACATATTCACACACTCACACATACACACACACATTCACACACTCACACACACCTGATCACAAGTCAGAATATTCTGCTGTTTATTGCTGTGTATTTTCTTGTCAAGGTGTGATAGCACATTCTCCAGTATTCTCTAGCTCTCTCTCCCTCACTCTCTCTCTCTCTCACTCTCTCTCTCAGGGCAGTGATGAGGACAGGGTGGTGTTATGCTGCTTGGAGCCAGTGGGGGCAGTGCTGAGCCAGGCCCATGCTGTCATGAAGACCTGCCTGCAGGAGACATGTCAGGCTGCAATCAGTAAAATCTGCCAGGTCAGAGAGCAGCTGCCTGCCTGCCCTGCCCCTCTGTGTGAGAGGGAGGGACACTGTGCTGTAGGATCAGTCTCACTCAGATCAGAGAGCAGCTGCCTGCCTGCCCTGCCCCTCTGTGTGAGAGGGAGGGACACTGTGCTGTAGGATCAGCCTCACTCAGATCAGCGAGCAGCTGCCTGCCTGCCCTGCCCCTCTGTGTGAGAGGGAGGGACACTGTGCTGTAGGATCAGTCTCACTCAGATCAGAGAGCAGCTGCCTGCCTGCCCTGCCCCTCTGTGTGAGAGGGAGGGACACTGTGCTGTAGGATCAGCCTCACTCAGATCAGCGAGCAGCTGCCTGCCTGCCCTGCCCCTCTGTGTGAGAGGGAGAGACACTGTGCTGTAGGATCAGCCTCACTCAGATCAGAGAGCAGCTGCCTGCCTGCCCTGCCCCTCTGTGTGAGAGGGAGGGACACTGTGCTGTAGGATCAGCCTCACTCAGATCAGAGGCTACACTGAGGTCCTGACTCACTGTGTTTGTGTGTGATGCAGATTGTCTTTTAGTGTTGGTAAGATTGGGTGTGTTTGTGTGTATTTGTGTGTATGTAAGTGAATGTGATTGAGTGTGTTTGTGTATTTGATAGTGTGCGTCTACCTGTCAGAGAGTAGGGGGTATTTCGGAAAGGTGGTTTAACAAATCTTGAACTTAAATTTGAACTCTGGGTTGAAAAACCTGAGACAACATACCCCAAGTTTTCTGTTCCAGACCAGCCTATTAGAGTTTGTAACTCTGACTAAAGTGATTTAAGCGCATTCACTGTCAAAGTAAGAAGTCATCATCAATGGAGTGTAGATAACAGGATGCAACCATGGCAACGAGTAAAAAAATCCCAGAGCTGTGTACACTTTAGTTTCCCCAGTACTCTGCATTTTCACTCAAGAAATATTAATGTCTTGTTATGCACACTATGACTATCTTTTGGTAAAAAGTAACAAGGCAGCGACTGTGAAAGAGCGTGAGTTAGTGTAGGAAAAATTAACAATAAAATATCCAATCAATGTCTAATCATGACGTAAATGCTGCAGGTGTTCTGATAAGTAAACCTACTCCCAAGCAGGTTAGCTTCAGAGCGTAAATTGTCATAGTAACCAACCTCATTAATCTGATCTTGATTTTTTAAACTGAAAACCCCAGATTTCCGTTAACTCTGAGTTAACAAACTTGGCTTTTTTGCTCTAAACCTGCTTTCTGAAACAACCCCTAGGTGTGTTTGTGTGTGTGATTCGGAGTGTGTCTGCTTGTGTATGTGATTGAATGTGTTTTTGTGTGTGTTTGTATGTGATTGAGTGGGTTCATGGTATTTTGGGGTGTGTGTAAAGGTGTTTTGGGGTGTGTGTAATGGTGTTTTGGGGTGTGTGTAAACGTGTTTTGGAGTGTGTGTAATGGTGTTTTGGGGTGTGAGTAATGGTGTTTTGGGGTGTGTGATAAGTTGTTTTGGGTTGTGTGTAATGTTGTTTTGGGGTGTGTGATAAGTTGTTTTGGGTTGTGTGTAAAGGTGTTTTGGAGTGTGTGTAATGGTGTTTTGGGGGGAGTGATAAGTTGTTTTGGGTTGTGTGTAAATGTGTTTTGGAGTGTGTGTAATGGTGTTTTGGGTTGTGTATAATGGTGTTTTGGGGTGTGTGATAAGTTGTTTTGGGTTGTGTGTAAATGTGTTTTGGAGTGTGTGTAATGGTGTTTTGGGTTGTGTATAATGGTGTTTTGGGGTGAGTGATAAGTTGTTTTGGGTTGTGTGTAAATGTGTTTTGGAGTGTGTGTAATGGTGTTTTGGGGTGTGTGTAAAGGTGTTTTGGGGTGTGTGTAAAGGTGTTTTGGGTTGTGTGTAAAGGTGTTTTGGGGTGTGTGTAATGGTGTTTTGGGGTGTGTGTAAAGGTGTTTTGGGGTGTGTGTAAAGGTGTTTTGGGTTGTGTGTAAAGGTGTTTTGGGGTATGTGTAAAGGTGTTTTGGGTTGTGTGTAAAGGTGTTTTGGGTTGTGTGTAAAGGTGTTTTGGGGTGTGTGTAATGGTGTTTTGGGGTGTGTGTAATGGTGTTTTGGGGTGTGTGTTAATGTGCTGTGTGTCATATGTTAAGGCTGGGAAAGAGGGCAGTCTGTTGGGGGCCCTGCCTGAGCCCATCCCCCCGGCCGTGCTGGGGCTCATCGTGGTGCAGTCTGCATCTCGCTTCCAAGACCCTGTGACTGCCCTCCTGGATCCCCAGTCTGCCGTGCATCACACCCTGTCTCACAGTACGTGCTCAACCTCTCATCTTACATCACTTCCTGTTTCACAGTATGTGCTCAACCTCTCATCTAACATCACTTCCCGTCTCAGTACGTGCTCAGTCTCTCATCTTACATCACTTCCTGTCTCACACTATGTGCTCAGTCTCTCATCACTTCCTGTCTCATTATTGCTCATTATTGCTGGTTCAGTATTGCCTATATCATTTCCTTTCACAGAGTGCATTGCACATGTCACTCTCATAGACAAATAATAGCATGATTGGACAGAGTGAGTGAGTTTGTCCAAAAGTAGCTATTTTAATGTGCCACTGGGGTGAGACTATTAAGACAGAACTGTGTTCAGGTGTGAATGAGATGAGTATAGCAGAGTCTGTGTTCAGGTGTGAATGAGGTGAGTATAGCAGAGTCCCTGTTCAGGTGTGAATGAGGTGAGTATAGCAGAGTCTGTGTTCAGGTGTGAATGAGGTGAGTATAGCAGAGTCTGTGTTCAGGTGTGAATGAGGTGAGTATAGTGGAGTCTGTGTTCAGGTGTGAATGAGATGAATATAGCAGAGTGTTCAGGTGTGAATGAGGTGAGTACAGCAGAGTGTTCAGGTGTGAATGAGATGAGTATAGCAGAGTGTTCAGGTGTGAATGAGGTGAGTATAGCAGAGTGTTCAGGTGTGAATGAGGTGAGTATAGCAGAGTCTATGTTCAGGTGTGAATGAGGTGAGTATAGCAGAGTGTTCAGGTGTGAATGAGGTGAGTACAGCAGAGTGTTCAGGTGGGAATGAGGTGAGTATAGCACAGTCTGTGTTCTGTTCTGTGCAGGTAACTGGCGGGAGCTGAAGCTGGACCCAGGAGCTGTCCAGGCTCTCCAGAGTGCTGAAGTCTCCCTGGTGTATCTGTTGGAAGCCCTGCTTAAGGGTCACATTCCTCTGGGTCAGCTTCAGACCAGCCTGCAGCATCAAGCCCAGGTCAAACAGCTGTACCGCCAATGTAAGCAGTCCTATAACAGTAGTGTTATCATGCCTGTAACAGTGGTAGTGTTAGCATGCCTATAGCAGTGCTAGTGTTAGATAATCAATAGCAGTGACAATGTTAGCTTGCCTGGAGCAGTGTAAGTATAACTTCATTAATGCTAGCGTTTGTATACCCATAGCAGATCAAGTGTTAGCATGCCTATGAGTGCTAGTGTTAGCATACTAACTAAAGGTTTCAGAGCAGCACTGTGGGTGGGGTTTTGGGAAGTCTCATACATATTTATCAGGTGTTGGTGATGTGGATGTCTCCCCCTGCAGGCAGGAGGCAGGCAGTGCGGAAGCTGGAGCTGGAGGTGGTGGATGTAGAGGTGCTGCTGCAGCAGAGGCAGCTGGAGCTCCAGGCCTTCTTCCTGCAGAGACAGCACATCCAAACCCTGCTCTCCATGCTAGGGAAGATCTCACAGTTCCTCACAGGTGAGCATCACTGAGCTCAGCACAGGTAACCTTCACAGTGCTCAGCGCAGGTGAGCATCACTGAGCTCAGCACAGGTAACCTTCACAGAGCTCAACACAGGTGAGCATCACAGAGCTCAGCACAGGTAACTCAGGACAGGTGAGCATCACTGAGCTCAGCACAGGTAACCTTCATAGAGCTCAACACAGGTGAGCATCACAGAGCTCAGCACAGGTAACTCAGGACAGGTGAGCATCACTGAGCTCAGCACAGGTAACCTTCATAGAGCTCAACACAGGTGAGCATCACAGAGCTCAGCACAGGTAACTCAGGACAGGTGAGCATCACTGAGCTCAGCACAGGTAACTCAGGACAGGTGAGCATCACTGAGCTCAGCACAGGTAACCTTCATAGAGCTCAACACAGGTGAGCATCACAGAGCTCAGCACAGGTAACTCAGGACAGGTGAGCATCACTGAGCTCCTCATCAGGATAATCATTTTTTGCCCTCAGGGATCAGAAACTGAAATAACTGAGTCCCCGAACCCTAACCCTAAACCCTTCCCTGACTGTCTGTAAGGAGTCACTGCAAACATACACATCCAGTCACATGGGAAAATGGAACATTTTTTTCCCTCACAAACATTCAGCCGAAAGGAATTAATTAACCAATCTAATTAACTCTAACACAGATTTTCTTACTTTTTAAATTAAGTTGCGAATGAGAACGTAGTTGATAATTGGGGATCTTAAAGTTGAATATTGATTAGTTTTAGTAATAGTTTTGTTAAGATGTTTTCTGTACACTCCAATGTACATCCTTCGCGTACAGCACCTCTCTCTCCAACCCACTTGGTCTGGGATTCAAACTGGCAACCTCCTGAATGCTGTGCTTGTTTCCCCCTACAGTTACAGACGTATCTGCCCTGGAGAGCAAACAGAGAGCCCACTTCCAGCACCTAAGCCTGAACATGCTGGTCAGGGTCCAGGCCTACAGCGGCAGAGGGGAGAATTGTGGGATAGCAACAGGGGACCAGGCACAGGCAGATGGACAGGGGTATTATGGGATAGCTGAGGAAGTGCTGGACATGGCACAGGAGATGCAGGACCTGCGGGAGAGCGTTGTGCTGCTCTATTTGTGGGTAGAGGGCGCCGCTGAGGTGTGCAGAGCCACACCTTCCGGAATGAGCCTGGCCCAAATCTGCACCTGCGTCTGGCAGCCACAGGTAAGCAAGTACCGGCAGCTGGGCCTACGCATTGCCATGGCGACGGTCACATTCCAGGAGCTGGACCGCGCCCTCCAGGGTGTGGGGGATGGAGAAGAAGGCGGGGCAGTACAGGCAGAGCTGGGGCTGATGGGACAGGTGCTGCAGGGACACCCGGGGCTGGACCCAGACTGGCTCGCTGTTCGGCACCAGCAGATCCTGCAGTACCGCCAGCTCCACCAGGCAGCGCAAGCGGCTGCAGTAGTGCTGAGAGTCGCAGAATGCATGGAGCTGCAGGGAGACTTCCAGCAAATCCACTGCCTCACACAGCTGGTAGGAGGGCCTGTGATTATATCACACCACCTGTGTGTGTGTGTGTGTGTGAGTGTACGTGTGTGCATTACAGAATATAATAACGTGTGCATGTCACACATGTGTGTTTGTGTGTATGTAACAGAGTGTATACTGTCCCACAGAGCACTGAATCCTTCCAGCAGAGGGAGCTGGGGTCGCTCAGTGAGGACCTCATCAGTGCAGGGCAGAAGCTATCCCAGGTGTCTGTGCGACACACAGCCTGTTTGGAAGCGGTCCTGCAAAGCTGGACCCTGCTCACCTGGGTCAAGACCAACCTCAAGAGTGAGTTAGCATCTCCATGCAAACCAGCCTGGCGTGTAATATAGCGCAATCCCTGGATTAGGACATTTGTTAATAATAATAAATCATAAATAATAATGAAATGGTGGTGACGCTAGCATGTTGTCTGGCCCTGCAGCTGTAAGTGATCTGAAGGTGTTTGTGGACCTGGCCATGATCTCGGCGGGGGAGAACGATACTGAGATCGACAGGGTGGCCTGTTTCCATGATGCCATCATCGGCTACTCCCCACTGGTCTTCTCCTTGTGTTCTGATGCCGGGTTTGAGGAGTTCATGACCGTCACCAAGCTGGTGTGGGATGCCCTGCAGAGTGACACAAAGCTGCCAGATAAACTGGTGAGTTTGCAGGATAAATGTGTTTCACACAGTGCAGGCCAGTGTGGAGTGCATTGGGAAGGGCTGGTGAGTTTGCAGGATAAATGTGTTTCACACAGTGCAGGCCAGTGTGGAGTGCATTGGGAAGGGCTGGTGAGTTTGCAGGATAAATGTGTTTAACACAGTGCAGGCCAGTGTGGGGTGCATTGGGAAGGGCTGGTGAGTTTGCAGGATAAATGTGTTTCACACGGTGCAGACCAGTGTGGAGTGCATTGGGAGGGCTGGTGAGTTTGCAGGATAAATGTGTTTCACACAGTGCAGGCCAGTGTGGAGTGCATTGGGAAGGGCTGGTGAGTTTGCAGGATAAATGTGTTTCACACAGTGCAGGCCAGTGTGGAGTGCATTGGGAAGGGCTGGTGAGTTTGCAGGATAAATGTGTTTAACACAGTGCAGGCCAGTGTGGAGTGCATTGGGAAGGGCGGGGTTTGGTTCTGTGGGTACATGGTCAGTGCTGATTGGTTGCCGAGGACAGCTGTGTGGGTGGGTGTTGAGTACTGATTTATGATTGGAGTGGTTCTGTGAGTGGACGGTGACTGTTGATTGGTTGATCCTGCAGAGATTCTCAGTGCTCTGATTGGTTATCCTTGCAGATAGACGCTGCACGCTGGCAGCAGTGGCTGATGGGACTGAGGGAGACTCACGGGTCAGTGGAGCAGTCCTCTCTCTCCCTGGCTCGGGCTATCAACAGCCAGGGCATGTACCACGTGGGCATGGCTGACACCACCCCCGGCACGGTGAGCAAACCTGTCAGCTGCCTGGGGCCCGTGCACCATGACACTGTTAACACAGCGATCAATGCCCTTCCGTCTGCCTGAGCTTGTGTGGTGACTTTTCTCTTAAATGAATGCTACACTTAGCTGCTTTGTGAGGTGAGGCTGGATGCTACACTTAGCTGCTGTGTGAGGTGAGGCTGGATGCTACACTTAGCTGCTGTGTGAGGTGAGGCTGCTGAATCTGAACTGAATTTTGGATTGTAGCGGTGCTTGCAACACCTCCTGAAGGTGTCAGTGAAGAATGACGACCTGGACCGCAGCTACAGCCTGGAGGAGCTGCAGGAACTGCAGAATAAGCTCATGCTGATGTCATCAAAAGGGGACAATGGGAAGGAGCAGGTCCGCCAGTTCAGTCAGGTGAGTGATATCACACGCCCCTGTGTGTACACAGTACCTTTCAGTGCCCAGAGTGCACTTCTCACTTGCCTTTTATTCTCCCCCAATTTGGAATGCCCAGACACTAATGTCAATTCTTAGAGAGGGTGCAGACCAGCACATGGTGAGTATAGACTAGCACATGCTGAAAGACTAGGCAGTTCTGTGTGTGTGTATAATGGGGGTGTGTGTGTGTGTGTAGGTCTTTGAGGCGGTGCAGAGGCTGGGCGGGACACTGCTGGAGCTCCAGGCATCAGGGAGTCTGCTGTTTCTGGGCTGGGAGGCGGAAGTTTGGTGCGGCCCAGAGGCCCGGCCTTGCATCCTGGCCCGGTTCTGCACGCCAGGGCTGGAGCTGCAGCTAGAAGGTGCTGTAGAGGACCAGCTGCAGGTGCTGAGCAGGTCCATGGAGCTCTGCCTGCAGGACTGGCGCTCCCTGCTGGCCGACATGCGCTCGCACTTCACCTGCCTGAACCACTACACTGCTGTGCAGCTGGCATGGCTGAGCCAATCACTGCACGGTGTCAGCGAGGGGCAGGGCCTGCCACCACAGCTGTGGCACCTGCTCTCTCCGCTCAAGCCTTGGTGCAGCCTGGCAGATGTCCAGGAGGCTGTTGCCATAGCGACTGAGGCGGGGGCTGAACCAGGAGCTGGGGTTGGGCATATCATGGGAATGATGATGGGAGGGGTTGAGAGCAGAGGGGGCGGGGCTGAAGAAATTGCAAGCTGTTTGGAGAGCCACTCAGGCATGAGTGAAGAGGAGGAACTTCTTGTGGACACGGAGGAGGAGTGGTCTTTGGATGAAGATTTGGGCGGAGCAATGAGCATGGAGCGCATCTGGGAGCTTTTTAAAGCCAATATGCAGCGCTTCCTGCCCCACCATCTGGCCCCGCCCACACTGGCCCGAGCGCTCACCTGTCTGTCTCACCTGAACCCACTGAGGGTCCAGCGACCGCTGCCCCCCGGCCTGAGAGAGGGTATCCCCACACTGCTGCTCCGTCCCCCGGCTGAAGTGCTGCCGGCCGCCCTGGGGCTGTACTCTGCTGGCCCCACCCAGCCTCCCCCCTCCAGCCAGGAGCTGCTGCTCTGCCGCTCGGACACCTCTGAGGAGGAGGTGGAGCTGTTCTTGCGCCGCGCACTCTGGCCCTGCTCCCCTGGTGGCCCACGCGGGATCTACACCCTGGTCCATGCTGAGCGCCTGGCCTACGACGTTAGCGTGCGGCTGGGGGAACACTTTGAGGCCCTCCGTGGCAGGGCAGGCCCACAGTACCGCCTCGCCATCCTTTGCTCCCTCAGCCACCAGCACAAGTACGTCCCCACCCTCTTCAGCACATACAGGGTGCATGCTGGGACAACTGTCAGTGCAGAGGAGGCTCGGCGTTACCTCCGCCAGCACTTGATCTCCACCTCCCAGCTCGCACCTGAATATCCGGGCCAGCTGTCTGCCTGGGTAGTGTCCTCAGCTCGGCCAGCCGTGGGTGAGTGCGCGCAGAGATCAGCAAACTGAGCCACAGGACTCCGTATTAAGACCAGACATTCCACACAAACATATGGGAAAGCTTTGGGAGTTTTACCTTTTATGATTTTGAACAGTCATTCTGACTTAGAGCTCAAAATGCTAAAGGGGATTTCTTAACTTTGGTTTCAGAATTCAAGTAAAGAGAGAAAAGCTCACTCTTATTTAGTCCTAGTGGAAAGTAATGGAAAGTGAAAGTGAAGTCTGGCAGTATGTGGTGTTTGTTTGAATGCTGCCCCCTCCTGGTTTTGGCAGGGAAGTCGCTGTACGTGGACCGGCTGTTTGAGAAGTTGCGGCGCGTGAGTCAGTGGGTGAGACTGAGGCGGGTGAGACTGATGGAGCCACATGTGGACCGGGCCTCCCTGGTGAGGGCGCTGTCCCAGAGCCTGGACTCCCTGGGGCAGCAGTACCCCGTCCTGCTGCACATCGACACTGCCGCAGTACGTCCCCTGACCCCCGCCTCTCCTAACCCTAACCCTAACCCTAACCCCCTAACCCCTAACCCTAACCCCCAAACCCCCACACCCTCACCCCCCAAACCCAAACCCTAACCCTAACCCTAACCCTAACCCCCTAACCCCCTAACCCTAACCCTAACCCTAACCCTAACCCTAACCATAACCATAACCCTAACCCTAACCCTAACCCTAACCCCCTAACCCCTAACCCCTAACCCCTAACCCTAACCCTAACCCCCACTGCTCCTCTGAGTGTTTCGCTTTATTGCTGAGAGTTACTTTTGGGAGCCTCTTTCTTAACTGACCTGCTGTTGCAGGTCCGTTTCGGGCTGCAGGAGCTGCTGTTTGAGCTGCTTGTTCTGGGCTCTCTGAGTGACAGCGAGGGGAACGTCTGGCACAGAAACTCCGCCCACCTGACCATTGCTGAGGTCCTGTGGCCACGCCTCCACCTGCAGAGCCAATCAAAGAGCGAGCAGGTGACACTCCCACCCGCTATGATTCTGCACGGCAGTCGCCATTGTGTTATTATTTATTAACATTTATATGATCTACAGCAGACAGGTGTAGCCATTTATCCATAAATGCTGTATAGCCAGCACACAAAAACTACTTATTTACATAAATAAATGTTAATATATGACAGTATCCTACAGATTTACAGAGCAACAAAATGTAGTGACTTCAACAGACACAAATGTATATGTACTCAGCACTTGCACCAAATTCTAATATTGCAATTCATTGATGTTATGAGTATATTATTGAGATGATTGTAAGTATGAATGTGTTATTGTTAAGTGATCCCTCTGTTCTGAGACGGTTTGCTGTTGCTCAGGGGAACATCCTCCTGGATCTGCTGCCCACCATCCACTGCCGGCCGCCTAGGGAGGTTCAGCAGCAGCTCCTGAGGATCCGGAGTGGGCAGGCCCGGCCCACGTTGGACCCCCTGATGGACCAGCAGGAGTTTGTTAGTGAGGCGGTCCAGAGGCCTTACCAGTATCTGAGACGCTACAACAGGAATGACAACCTGGATCCGTTCCGGTACCAGGTTGGGTCTGTAGAGGGGGACCCAGTGGACTGCATACACCACCTGCTGGCCAACTGCGGCATTGCGGACCCCTCATGGGCGGAGCTGCGGAACTTTGTGCGGTTCCTAGACCGCCAGCTGCGCGACTGCGAGCACTCGCTCTTCTGCGATCCTGACTTCCTGGCGCACCACCTGCCTAGCTTCAAAACCTTTATGGTGAAGTTCATGGTGCTGATGGCACGGGACTTTGCCACGCCATCACTGGGCAGCTCAGACCAGAGCCCCTCCCTACGGCCCGTGGGCAGGGCTGAGGCCGATGACCTGCTGGGCAGCCTCACCCTGCGAAAGCGCTGGGAATCACAGCCACACCCCTATGTCTTCTTTAATGCCGATTCCATCTCCATGTCCTTCCTGGGGTTCCATGTGAAGCAGGGGGCCCGGGGGAGCACACTGAATGCCGTGGACCCCGTCACTGGCAGGCTGCTGATGGGGGACGTGATGTCACTGGAGCTACAGAAAGGCCTGGAGCGGCAGGGCATTTCCCTCTCTGAGGATTTTGACAGCCTGCCGCGGCACAGAAAGATCCAGCGACTGTGCTACGTGGTCGGGGCCCAGAGCGGCTGGGAAAGGGAGGGCTTCGACCCCGACCCATCCTACGAGCTCACGGCTGACAACGTGATGAAGATGCTGGCGATACACATGCGTTTCCGCTGCGGGATCCCGGTGGTGGTGATGGGGGAGACGGGCTGTGGGAAGACCAGGCTCGTGCGCTTCCTGTGCGAGCTGCAGCGCGAGGGCCGTCCGGCCCGGAACATGGTGCTGGTGAAGGTCCACGGCGGCACCACAGCCGAGGCTATCCGCAGCAGGGTCCAGCAGGCCGAGGAGCTGGCGCTAAGCAACCAACAAAAGTTTGGACTGGACACTGTTCTGTTCTTCGATGAGGCCAATGCTACGGAGGCCGTGTTCGCCATCAAGGAGGTGCTGTGTGACCGCAGTGTGGGGGGGCGGCCCCTCAGACAGGACAGTGGCCTGAAGGTACAGCAAAATATCCAATGACCACGATATATGAACCATTATATGATAATATTTTGAGTATTGCATTGCAATTCAGTACTGCAGTGTAGTGCTGTGAAATGCTGTATTGCCGCATCTGACCTTTAGAAACAGTGTGATCTTTCAACTTAAGACCAAAACTCAGTCAACATCCATTGCAAAAAACACATGGAAATTGAATTAACATAGAAATTTGTTTTTTTTTTTAATGCAAACAAAAGAATGTAACTTCACAAAATAAAGTTTCACTTTACGTCAGGAATAATATTGTGATCAATGCTGACTGTGTTCCCCCTCCAGATCATCGCTGCGTGTAACCCTTACCGCCGCCACTCTGAGGAGATGATTGAGCGGCTGGAGCGGGCAGGGCTGGGCTACCGCGTACGGGCGGAGGAAACGCAGGACCGGCTGGGCCGCGTGCCACTGCGCCAGCTGGTCTACCGTGTGCAGCCGCTGCCCCCAAGCCTCATCCCGCTGGTCTGGGACTTTGGCCAGCTGACCACTGCGGCCGAGCTGTCCTACATCCGCCAGATGGTGCAGAAGCAGGTGGATGAGCTGCCACCTGGCTGCACGGATGTCATTGTGGCGGTACTGGCAGAGTCCCAGCACTACATGCGCCAACGTACAGATGAGTGCAGCTTCGTCAGCCTGCGGGACGTGGAGCGGGCTCTGCAGGTCCTGCTGTGGTTCTACCGCCACAGCGAAAGGCTCTTCCCCATGCCTGCCAAGCGCTCTGACCTCCACCTGGCCCTGCAGTGCCTGACTCTGGCAGTGGGGGTGTGCTACTGCCCCTCACTTGTGGCTAAAGAAGAGTACCTGAGCACCGTGTGCCCCCATTTCCCACCCCCCCTTAACTCGCCTGAGGTGCTGCAGCAGGAGATACAGTCCTGCCAGGACATGTTCCTGCGCAGTGTGCATACCAGAGACACAGTGGCCAAGAACGCAGCACTCAGAGAGAATGTCTTTCTTATGGTTGTCTGCATCGAGCTGCGTATTCCCCTCTTCCTGGTGGGGAAGCCTGGCAGCTCCAAGTCCCTGGCCAAGACGGTGGTGGCGGACGCCATGCAGGGCCAGGCATCCCACAGCGCCCTCTTCAGGGGGCTGAAGCAGGTGCACATGGTGTCCTTCCAGTGCAGCCCACACTCCTCGCCCGAGGGCATCATCGGAACCTTCCGGCAGTGCGCCCGCTTCCAGCAGGGAAAGAGCAGTGAGGAGTATGTCTCTGTAGTTGTGCTGGATGAGATCGGGTTGGCGGAGGACTCGCCACAGATGCCCCTAAAGACACTGCACCCCCTGCTGGAGGACGGCTGCATTGATGGTGACGGTGACAGCCTGGACCCCCATGCTAGGGTAGGATTTGTGGGAATCTCCAACTGGGCCCTTGACCCTGCCAAAATGAACAGGGGGATATTTCTGTCCCGCTGGGACCCCGACGAGACGGAACTTGTGGAGACGGCGAAGGGAATCTGCTCCTCTGACACAACTGCCCTGCTCAAAATCCAGCACCTCTTCCCAAAGCTTGCAGAGGCCTATGCCAGCATCTGCCAGGCCACTGACCGGAGCCAGTTCTTTGGCCTGCGGGACTTCTACAGCCTGGTAAAGATGCTGTTTGCCAGGGTCAGGAGCTTACAGCGGGAGCTGGATGAGGTCCAGCTGGCAGAAGCCATTTTGCGCAACTTCAGTGGGCAGCCAGAAGGCTTCGACCCCCTGGAACCCTTCCACATCCTCTTCCAGAACCTGGACCAGGTCCAGAGGCCCAGCACGGTGGGCATGGTACAGCAGAACCTCCTGGGTGGAGGTGAGGGGGAGGAGGAGAGCCGCTACCTGCTACTGCTCACCACCAACAGCGCTGCCCTGCACATCCTGCAGCACCGTGTCCTGTCCACCGTGAGCAATACCACCCCTGAGATCGTCTTTGGGTCTGGGTTCCCCAAAGACCAGGAGTACGCCAACATCTGCCGAAATGTGAACCGGGTGAAGACCTGCATGGAGACGGGGCGCACTGTGGTTCTGTTGAACCTGCAGAACCTGTATGAGAGCCTATACGACATGCTGAACCAGTACTACGTCTACCTTGGAGGCCAGCGCTATGTGGACCTCGGCCTTGGCACCCATAGGGTCAAGTGCAGGGTACATCATGACTTCCGCCTGGTCGTGGTGGAGGACCAGAAGAAGGTCTACAGGTAAACTTAGAACCAGGAAAACAGGTTACCTGTAGACCTTTAGGACCTTCACCCTCTGGAGAGCTCACCCTGGAGCTCTTTCTGTAGGTCCAGGGCTGGCTATCTCTGCTCTATGCTGCAGCTGAAGGGCGGGGCTGGCTATCTCTGCTCTATGCTGCAGCTGAAGGGCGGGGCTGGCTATCCCTGCTCTATGCTGCAGCTGAAGGGCGGGGCTGGCTATCCCTGCTCTATGCTGCAGCTGAAGGGCGGGGCTGGCTATCCCTGCTCTATGCTGCAGCTGAAGGGCGGGGCTGGCTACCCCTGCTCTATGCTGCAGCTGAAGGGCGGGGCTGGCTGTCCTTGCTCTATGCTGCAGCTGAAGGGCGGGGCTGGCTATCTCTGCTCTATGCTGCGGCTGAAGGGCGGGGCTGGGTATCTCTGCTTTATGCTGCAGCTGAAGGGCGGGGCTGGCTATTTCTGCTTTATGCCGCAGCTGAAGGGCGGGGCTGGCTATCCTTGCTTTATGCTGCAGCTGAAGGGAGGGGCTGGCTATCCCTGCTCTATGCTGCAGCTGAAGGGCGGGGCTGGCTATCCCTGCTCTATGCTGCAGCTGAAGGGCGGGGCTGGCTACCCCTGCTCTATGCTGCAGCTGAAGGGCGGGGCTGGCTATCTCTGCGCTATGCTGCAGCTGAAGGGCAGGGCTGGCTATCCCTGCTCTATGCTGCAGCTGAAGGGCGGGGCTGGGTATCTCTGCTCTATGCCGCAGCTGAAGGGCGGGGCTGGCTATCCTTGCTTTATGCTGCAGCGGAAGGGCGGGGCTGGCTATCTGTGCTTTATGCTGCAGCTAAAGGGCGGGGCTGGCTATCTCTGCTTTATGCTGCAGCTAAAGGGCAAGGTTGTCAGGAAGGCCTGCCACTGTCATCATGTATTCTTTCATCCTCAGGTTCTTATCTGTATGTTCTGTTGCTATGCACCAATTTTCTTACTACTGTGTTTTTATGTTCTTAGTCTGAGGTTCATATGTTCACGTTTTGGTTCGTATGTTCTTTTGTTCTCATCCTGCTGCTCTTTCAGTTGTGTTCTCCTGAAGCTTTTATCCCTGTTGTGTTAGGCAGTTTCCGGTGTGTTCTCCTGAAGCTTTTATCCCTGTTGTGTTAGGCAGTTTCCGGTGTGTTCTCCTGAAGCTTTTATCCCTGTTGTGTTAGGCAGTTTCCGGTGTGTTCTCCTGAAGCTTTTATCCCTGTTGTGTTAGGCAGTTTCCGGTGTGTTCTCCTGAAGCTTTTATCCCTGTTGTGTTAGGCAGTTTCCGGTGTGTTCTCCTGAAGCTTTTATCCCTGTTGTGTTAGGCAGTTTCCGGTGTGTTCTCCTGAAGCTTTTATCCCTGTTGTGTTAGGCAGTTTCCGGTGTGTTCTCCTGAAGCTTTTATCCCTGTTGTGTTAGGCAGTTTCCGGTGTGTTCTCCTGAAGCTTTTATCCCTGTTGTGTTAGGCAGTTTCCGGTGTGTTCTCCTGAAGCTTTTATCCCTGTTGTGTTAGGCAGTTTCCGGTGTGTTCTCCTGAAGCTTTTATCCCTGTTGTGTTAGGCAGTTTCCGGTGTGTTCTCCTGAAGCTTTTATCCCTGTTGTGTTAGGCAGTTTCCGGTGTGTTCTCCTGAAGCTTTTATCCCTTTTGTGTTAGGCAGTTTCCGGTGCCTCTGATTAACCGGCTAGAGAAGCACAGGCTGGACCGCAGCTCGGACCTGGCCCCCTGGCAGCAAAGCGTTCTCGCCCGGCTCCAGGACTGGGTGCGCGATTTCACCCACCTGCAGGGCATCTCGGCCCAGTTCAGCCAATCTGATGTCTTTGTGGGTTTCCATGGAGATGCCTGCGCCAGTGCACTCCTGCAGGCCTTGGAGGAGAGGGGGCGGGGCCAGGGTAAGAGGAGTAAGGGGAGTGGAGACCAAGAGGTGGGGCTAAATTCAGTGAAACCAATGGAAGAGGTGCAGGGGGAGGCAGAGACCAATCAGGGAGTGGATCAGGGGCAGGGTGAGGATGGTTGGGGCATTTCTATGGAAACGGCAGACAATGTTGAGGTGTATGTGGAGGAGGTAGACAATAGGAAGCAAGAGGAAGAGAAAAAAGGGGAAAAAAATCTTGACAGAGAGGAAGAAAACGAGGGAATGGTTGAGGAAAGAGGTGTGAAAAAAGTAGAGACAGAGGAAAAAGTGAAAATAGTGGAGGAAGAGAAGGAAGGAGAGATTGAGGAAGAAAAGGGGGAAGAGCAGGAGGAGGAAGAAGAAGTTTTGGAGGATGCGAAGTTCGTGCTGCTGAACTGTGCCACGCCCGACGCAGTGCTGAGGCTGGAACACTCTGGACTGGCCAATCAGGAGAGAGACAAGCTGCAGAGGTGCTACTTCCACCTGCAGCACCATCGCTCCCTCACGCATTTCCTGCAGGACCAGCTGCACAGAGCAACAGAGCATTGCAGCTTCTCTGAGGTACCATGCCCACACACACACACACGCACTCACACTCACAATGCTCACACACACACACACACACACTCACAATGCTCACACACACTCACACACACACACGCACACACACTCACAATGCTCACACACACACACACACACACACACACACTCACACTCACAATACTCACACACATACACACACACTCACACACACACATGCACTCACACTCACAATGCTCACACACACACGCATTCACACTCACACTCACACACACACACACACTCACACACACACACACACACACTCACAATGCTCACACATACACACTGACAAATACACACACACACTCACAATGCACACACACACTCATACACACTCACAATACACTCACAATACACACACACATGCCCACACACACACTCACAATACACACTCACACAATACACACACACAGTCACACACATATTCACAATACACCCACACTTGCACACAATCACACACACACTCACAATACACACACACACACGCACAATCATACACACACTCATAATACACACACACACACTTGCACTCTATCACACACACCCAGACACACACTCGCAATATACACAATACACACACACACACTCACACACACACTCACTCCCACACACACTCACACAATACACACAATACACACACACACATCCACACAAGCTAAAATTAAAAAACACACACTCTCTCTCCAGATTACAACATTCTCCAGCTTGTTGACCCAACTTGATGGGCGTGTCCTTGCCGAAGCAGTGGGTGTAGCCTCCTCCAGACTCCTCCTCCTTTCTCTGCACCAGTTTGACACCGAGGCGTCCTTCTGCAGCCAGATCCGGTGAGATCTGTGCCCTGAGCATGTGGCGGGCCACAGGGTCTGAGCTCCAATGTATACATTTATTATCCTATATAACTGTATGTGCTTTTTTCCTTGGAGTTCATCTCTCATTTCCCTTCTGCATAAGTTCAAAAAAGATATGTTTGTGATTTTTATTTCCTCTAGGAAACTATCAAAAACATTTTAGGCTAATTATGTTACCAAAGAGCCCAATATAAAATGTATTAGCTATTGGCTGTGATTACCTGTTCAATGATTGGCTGTTTAGTAATGGTTGTGCGATATTCAGAGGTTGGTTGTTCTGTGATTGCCTGTTCCAGGCGCTTCCTGCGAGCCAGCGACCCCTCCCGTCACATCCTGCTTGTTCAGACAGACGTGGAGGAATCCCAGTGCAGTGATGAGCTCATAGCCTCTGCAAAGTGAGTGGCCAATTAGCTCCTCAAGCTGCTGTTCCTCAACCAATCAGCTCCTCCTATGTGTCAGCCAACAGTGAAGCTGTTTCAGTGGTGCGCCGTCTCCGCAGGTACTGTGCCATGAATGAGGTACGATCCAGGGGGCGTGGCGGGGCCTGCTACTCCCTACTCTTCATCACCAAACTGCCCAGAGTCAAAGGCTGCTCCCAGTACATCGGATTCCAAGGAGGTACAGGGTGGGGTTACAGCTGTGCTGTGGGGCGGAGTTACAGCTGTGCTATGGGGCGGAGTTACAGCTGTGCTGTGGGGGCGGAGTTACAGCTGTGCTATGGGGCGGAGTTACAGCTGTGCTGTGGGGGCGGAGTTACAGCTGTGCTATGGGGCGGAGTTACAGCTGTGCTATGGGGCGGAGTTACAGCTGTGCTGTGGGGCGGAGTTACAGCTGTGCTATGGGGCGGAGTTACAGCTGTGCTGTGGGGGCGGAGTTACAGCTGTGCTGTGGGGGACCTGATAGGGAAAGGTATATAATGGGGGAATAATGAGTGACAGATGTGTGTGTGTGTGTGTGTGTGTATGTTCTGCAGGTTCTTGGCTCTCAGTGCACATTGATGACCTTAGAGACTCAGAAGATATGAGCTCAGATCTCTCTGCACTCCATGGAACTCCCATCAGCAAGATTCTCTTTGCATCTGCACAGTCAGGTACCTGTGCTGGAGAGAGTCCAGTCTGATTATGGCTTATGTCAACTGGAAATAATCTGTTCATGTTTCCCTTTTTTATTGTAGAAGACGTACACGGCTCTGAAGCAGATGTTGAGGAGCAGAAGGTAAAAACTTGGTGGTTGATGATGCAATAAAAACAATGATGTCATGATGATGATGATGATGAAAGTGATGCTGGTGGACAGTGTAGTAATGTTGATGTGATGAGGAGCCAGACTGGCCTGAGTCAGTAGAGTGTGGAGTGGGCTGCTCAGTGTGTCTTGTTGCAGGATGTGGGGCGGGGCCTGGGGCCATGGACGGGGAAAGGGGCGTGTGTACAAGGCCTCTCCCTGCTCAGGTCCTGTGTACAGAAGGCTGTGAGTTTGCTGAGAGACCTGGAGGACATGCCCTCTCGCAGTGTGGCACGAGTGCAGATACTGCTAGGGCTGCTGGGAGAAGAGCAGGGTGAGCCCCTTTCCACCGTACAGGAGAGACCAAAACAATTCTGCAAAACCTATTACATCACAGTAGGACTGCACAAAGACCATTTCATCACATTAGGATGGCTCTGACCCTGTTCACATGGTTAACTGGTAAACTGACATGAAATGAAGGGTATGGCTCACATAACAAACATCTGATAACCAGTCCAACAGGATATTTGAGTTTGGCAGTTATCAAACCTACAGAAAGAACAAATGGCCTCCCGAAGCAATCAAAACGCTAAACAAAAATCTCCCACTTTTCAGTGTTTAATTTTAAATACTTAATTTCACAAAATGTATTGTCAAAGTTCATATTGTTAATTTTTCAACAGTTAAACAATCCAAGTTTTTAAACAGAGTTTTATTGACGTCTGTTCCAGTTGGCAGGACTGAGGTGTCTCTACATCTCTGTGGTATGCAGTGTCTCAGACAGTGAGACCCCTCTGCAGGGTCTCCCTGTCTTCTCCATGTTGGCTCAGTAAGTTATGGTCTCCATATCTCCTCCATGCAGGGCATACATCACTGGGCCTGCTGGGAAGGCGGCGGTTTGCACAGGGGCTGATGGGAAGGATAGCACTGGCTGTGGCTCAGAGGGAGGAACTAATGCCCTCACCAGGAGACTGGGTCAGTAAGGAGTCCCTGAAACAGCACGCCTTACAGGAGGGAGGAACCCTCAGGTACAGCACAGAGCAAGTGTGAGTGTGTGTGTGTGTGTGTGTGTGAGGGTGTGGGTGTGTGTGAGCATGTGTGTGTGAGTGTGTGTGTGTGAGGGTGTGAGGGTGTGTGTGTGTATGTGTGTATTTGTATTTGTATTTGTGTGTGCGCGTGTGTGTGTACATGGTCATGGTTATTTTAATTTTTCAGGCACACTTTATGGCGCTGTTTGCAGTCCACACTGGTACCAGTGCTGGCCCGGATTCTGGCGATGCTGGACAGAGATGCCAATCTGGACCTGCTGTGCTGTTCTGAGATCAGTGAGGGGCTTGCCACCTTCTGGTTGGACATTCTAGAGAATCGACAGATCCTTGACTTGCCTCAGTCTCAGAGTGGCAGGTAGCTGTACAGGCTAACAGTAACCTTCCTCTAACCTTGAACCCAAACCTTAAAAAACAAGACAACAATCTCAGCATATTAAACAGAAGATCACCCATCCCCATCTCTGCTGAGTCCAATCAGCTTCTGGTTGGTGATCATTATTTAAATGAATTTTCTTGCTAGTCGTGCTTCAATAAAAACAGTCATCGGCCCTGAAAAATACTAAAATACAGGTTATTCTTAGAGGTCATGGCACTTATGTGTTGAGAATATCCCATTAAAGATGCATGTATTTGATAGTTAATTGCTGCTGAAATGCTGATGGTTGTTCCTGCCTCTCCCTCAGCACAGAGGAGCAGGAGATTGATGTGCTACACCACCTACGAGTGGGAGGCACTGTGCAGGCCTGCGCTGCCCCCTTCAGCTGGCTGATCAGACTGCACTGCCAGAGCCTATGGGAGGAGTCACAGCTCGCACCGGGTGAGTAACAGCACTGCATATCCCAGAATGCACTGCCAGAGCCTGTGGGAGGAGTCACAGCTGGCACCGGGTGAGTAACAGCACTGCATATCCCAGAATGCACTGCCAGAGCCTATGGGAGGAGTCACAGCTCGCACCGGGTGAGTAACAGCACTGCATATCCCAGAATGCACTGCCAGAGCCTGTGGGACGAGTCACAGCTGGCACCGGGTGAGTAACAGCACTGAATATCCCAGGGCATGGTAAGGCTTAGGGAACGCAGGTTTGATAACCAGTCAGGGCACAGCTTGTGTATACTTTTAGTTTTAGTAAATGTGCAGCTGCAGAAATGGACAATATGCAAACAAATTCATGTGCAGAAGTCTTCCTGGATAACAGTAACTATGGATGTTTGTCTTTACCCACACTCCCCTCAGGAATAGTCAAAAAAGCCAGCAAATCAGTCCTGTGTCAATTCTGTATCAGTTTTGTTCACTTTTGTAAGTTGCGCTTGGTAAGAGCAGCTGCTACCTTCCTAGATGTAAATACTCATAATGTTTTCAGTGTAACACAGGGCTGAATATCTGGTCAGCTCTGCTCTGCCCCCTTCTCGTCCTCTGACTTGTCTTTGTGCTGTTTGGGGCAGGCACTTTGGAGGACGGATGTGAGGGGGTCCTGACGTTCCTGAGTTCTTTCAGCAGCAGCAGGCTTGGACGCTACATGGCTAAGCTCTCAGAGCAGGAGAGTGTGGAGTTTAGCCAGCGCTACCTGCGCGACTTTGTGATCCTGCACTTCCAGGTGACGCGACAGGAGGAAGTGAGGGTGAGTATGGAGGATCCTGGGAATTTAAAGTGATCACACCTGTCAAGTGTCCCTGAGGAGGTTACCTACAACCTTCTGCAGGGTTACCTGCTCACACACAGTTACCTGCTGCAGGGTTACCTGCTGTAGCCAAATTTCATATCAGGCAATGAAACTCAGTGAGCACATAATCACCACAGGTGTGGTTGTACCTGTGTACAGGTGTATACCTCTGCAGTGTGGGGGTGTGTCTCAGAGCTCCAGCGAAGCCTGGGTGTGAACCCTGACCTCTCCCCGGCCTGGATCCTGTCTGCAGCCTGTCACTATGCCCCACGGCTGAACTTACTGAGCCACGCTCTGCACCTGCAGCCTCACCTGGGCCCTCACCTGCATGGGGGTGGGGCTGCACACGCCTCTGAGATGGTGAGCACACCTCTTTATTCCTGTCTTACACAGAAATTGTGTCATGAATGCATCAGGTTTCTGTGATCTGTGTTATGTGTGCTATTACTCTGTGCTGTTTTTGCTGTGTTATCTGTGTGAGCTGTTTTTGCTGTGTTACCTGTGTGAGCTGTTTTTGCTGTGTTACCTGTGTGAGCTGTTTTGGTTGTGTTACCTGTGTGAGCTGTTTTTGCTGTGTTACCTGTGTGATCTGTTTTTTCTGTGTTACCTGTGTGAGCTGTTTTTGCTGTGTTATCTGTCTGAGCTGTTTTTTCTGTGTTACCTGTGTGAGCTGTTTTTGCTGTGTTATCAGTTTGAGCTGTTTTTTCTGTGTTACCTGTGTGAGCTGTTTTTGCTGTGTTACCTGTGTGAGCTGTTTTTTCTGTGTTACCTGTATTATCAGCGTGAGGACATTTTGGCGCTGGGGATGTGCATGGAGGAGGTAGAGCAGCATACACTAGAGTCGCTTCCAGAATGTGAGAACTACCTGCAGAGAGTGGAGCTGCTGCAGCCATGCGTGGAGAGAGCCTTCAGCCAGAACTACAGCGCCCTCTGCAGCCATGGCTGTCGCCAGCAGCTGGAGGCCATCAGGTGGGCCCGGGCCTGTGAGGCTGAGTGCTGTCTGCTGAAGCGTGTGTTATACGCTAGCCAATGCCTCCCTCAGCATCACTATTAAAAACATGCCAGCTATACCAAGCTGCTGGAGCCTGTAGTCCTGTATGCTAGTATGTGTCATATCTGCAGCAGTTATTAATTACAAATAATCATTATTATTATTTTCAGCTGCAGGCTGTGTGGTTATGGTTTTGGGTGACAGAAGTGTCTCTTCTGTAGGACTGCATGGCGTGGAGCACTTGTAGTTGCAGCATTCATCCAGCAGGTGGTGCTGTGTGTGTCAGACAGCAGGCTTGATGCTCTAAAGCTAAAATATTGTGCTCTAATGCAGAGGGTAAGTTAAGAGTCCCTGAGGTACCCCAAGAGTTTATTGGCTTTGCTAAGTAGAATGATACATAAGAGGAGGAAGCTATGGTATTATGTAGTTATCTTACTGCTGACTAAACATTTGCCAACCCAGTCTGAACTATGCTGCAGTTTGATAGCCAATGATTGCTAACAACTTCTAATGGTGGTGAGAACCTGCACAGCTCAGCCTAGCCTGTTCTCTCATAGTTTGTAATGTATTCTGATGGTGATAAAGCTTACTGTAGCTAAATGCTTTTTTGCCTTGTAAGTTGCTCTGGATAAGAGCTTCTAATGAATGCCTTTAATGTAATGTAATGTAAATGCAGCTTGTTGTGGAGAAAACAATGTTGTTGACCACAGTGTTGTTGTTTGGTGGATCCAGTTGAAATGTGTACTTTAAAACAAACTTCGTAGTCACACTTCGTTTGATGATGGTTATTTATTAACATTAACTGCTTACAAAAATAAAACAAAGAAACTGAAAACATAAACTTCATGCCATTGTCCATCGTCCGGCGTTTTCGTATTTGCAGTCACGTTTGCTCACGTCCACGGTTCAGTTCACGGTCAATGACTGTGTGCTTCCACCATAACACCACCATCACACAAAATAGCTGATAAACAAGAAACAATATCCTTAAAAGCTGAAAGAAGAATAAATATAACAAATACTAAAATTAATGTTAAATATGGCTCCTACACAGCTCATTAGCTAACAGTTACCACCTGTGGTAAACATTTACTTAACTAACTGCGGCTTTTTATGACAAACATTAACATAGCTGAATGCAGCATACTCGGTAACGGTCAATATCTGTGCTGATGGTAATATAGGTAGTATTGCTATTGCAGTCTGTTAGCTAACGGGTGCTAATATTGTTGTCATATGATTGGATCCCCACCCAGCTGATGCAGGATGCTCCTGACCTGAGGACCCAAGAGGCGTTGCAGCAAGTAATCCGCATCCTCAGCACCTACCACCAGGAGCTCACCTACCTGGACTTCAGGTAGCCACACCCCTTAACCAAACAGGAGCTCACCTGCCTGGACTTCAGTGTATTTGGACACTCCCCTCAATAAAAGACACACCCTTTACCCAAAAGTAGAATTATGTAGTAAGAGCAGACTGTAGGTTTGAAGAGGGGCCATAGTTACAGTAGGTTGAAGGTTTGAATCTCACACTGTTGTAAAGCCCAGGTGGGGCATAGTACCAGTAGGTTGCAGGTTTGAATCTCACACTGTTGTAAAGCCCAGGTGGGGCATAGTACCAGTAGGTTGCAGGTTTGAATCTCACACTGTTGTAAAGCCCAGGCGGGGCATAGGTACAGTAGGTTGCCGGTTTGAATCTCACATTGTTGTAAAGCCCAGGCGGGGCATAGTTACAGTAGGTTGCAGGTTTGAATCTCACATTGTTGTAAAGCCCAGGTGGGGCATAGGTACAGTAGGTTGCAGGTTTGAATCTCACACTGTTGTAAAGCCCAGGCAGGGCATAGGTACAGTAGGTTGCAGGTTTGAATCTCACACTGTTGTAAAGCCCAGGCGGGGCATAGTTACAGTAGGTTGCAGGTTTGAATCTCACACTGTTGTAAAGCCCAGGTGGGGCATAGTTACAGTAGGTTGCAGGTTTGAATCTCACACTGTTGTAAAGCCCAGGCGGGGCATAGGTACAGTAGGTTGCAGGTTTGAATCTCACATTGTTGTAAAGCCCAGGTGGGGCATAGGTACAGTAGGTAGCAGGTTTGAATCTCACACTGTTGTAAAGCCCAGGCGGGGCATAGTTACAGTAGGTTGCAGGTTTGAATCTCACACTGTTGTAAAGCCCAGGCGGGGCATAGTTACAGTAGGTTGCAGGTTTGAATCTCACACTGTTGTAAAGCCCAGGCGGGGCATAGTTACAGTAGGTTGCAGGTTTGAATCTCACACTGTTGTAAAGCCCAGGCAGGGCATAGGTACACTGGGTTGCATGCATGTCCTGTGCTGCTGCAGGTTTGGCAGTAAGTGCCCGGTGTGCATGGCACTGCTCTCCCAGCCCTCTCAGCTTCCCTGCGGGCACGTCTTCTGCCTGCCCTGCCTCCAGCGCAGTATCCAAATCAACGGACACTGCCCCTCCTGCCGCGCCCCGCTGGCCCAGGACCTGCAGCTCACTGAGTGCCCCGTCCTCAGGTGAGTGCCCCGCCCCCAGATGGGTGACCCAAGCACACAGTAAAGATGCTGGAGAGTGGGCGGGTGTGCAGTCAAACAGGTAGATGAGTTAATCTGTAGCATATTGTGACCTAGCGCGGTGTAGCACAATGTAGCATAACACAGTGCAGTGTAACACAGATTAGCGTAATGTCTCTGTCTCCCAGGACAGCCACACAGCATAATGTAATGGTATAGAGCATAGCTCAGAGTAACAGCATAATTTCTGTAACAGTGCCGCCCTGCAGCAAAACCAGTGCCTGAAGGCCCATTGCAATTCCTTCTTCCTGGAGCTACTTTCACGCTTCTGCCTGCCTCAAGCCCCCAGCCTGACGGAGGGCGGGGCTGGGCCAGGGCAGGGCGGGGCTGCACTGGGAGAGGGCGTGGTGGAACTCCTCTTCTCCTTACTGATTTCATCACAAGGTGAGCCAAAGTAAGGTGCATGATGGGAATGTTAATATGTCATTAGCCGTTGTGGATGAAATACATGAACTGAATGTGGTTTAGAATTGCATTTAATCAATAATACTTTAAAAGGCTTGATTTGTGCTGTTAATCAGGTGGTGTGAAACACCAGCTACAGCTGCACTCATGCATGCTTGCCCTGCACACCATTTGCAAAGCCCTTGAACTGTCATTGCACTTATCGTAGTTCACAAAGTAGTTTTGTGTTCAGATTTAAAACATTCAACGACCATATTTGATTTTATATATTACCTTTTTTGTTGATTTTACATAATTCTAAAATTTTTTTGCAATGGTACATTAAGTATAATTTTAAGCATCTTCTCATTGGCTGTGAGGGAAAGCACAGAAGAAACGGTCTGCAGTGTTAGTGTGGGTGTAATATAGGCCTCTGTCTGTAGGGGGCGTGTACCACACCAGAGAGCTCAGCCCCCTGCTGGACTGTGTAGACCAGAGCCCCATCGTACGCTCAGTACTTCCAAAACTACTGCTACAGTACAGGTACTACACACACACACACTCACACATACACACACACACTCACACACACACACACACACTCACACACACACACACACACACACACACACACACACACACACACACACACACACACACACACACACACACACACACACACACACACACACACACACACACACACACACACACACACACACACACACACACACACACACACACACACACACACACACACACACACAATCACACACACACACACACACACTCTCTTGCACACACACACACAGACACACACACTCTCTCCTTCTCTCGCACACACTCACACACACACTCTCTCCCTCTCTCGCACACACTCTCTCACAGACACACACACACACTCACACACACACATTAACACACACTCTCTCTCTCTTGCACACACTCATACACACACACAGACACACACTCAAACACTCACCCTCACACACACGCACACACACACACTCTGTCTCTCACATACATACACACACACACACACTGCACACACACACACACACACACACATTCTCTTACAGGTTTGTGTGTGTTAGTTTTGAGCAGGTGAAGAGCCACATTCAGCGTTATCTACAGAACCTGAAGGAGCACGTACTGGGCCGTGAGGATGAGACTGAGCTGTACCGCCTCTTTGTTAACTGTTTCCAGGTAACTGTTTCCATGTAGCTGTAGTAACACCACTATTTGTTCAGTTGTGGGCAGTTCTTTTACTCACATGACTGAAACTCTGTGTTATGATTGGTAGGACTGCCTGTGCAGCCCAGAGGGGGGTGGAGCTGAGAACACCCTGCAGACTCGTCTGCTGGATGACACGAGTTTCCTGAGCCGTTTTGCACGGAAACAGACTCCCCAGCGCCAGGACGACCCAGTCGGCTTCCTCCTCACCATGGCACGCCTGCGCATCTGCCTCGGCTCTGCTGCTAACCTGCTGCGCAGAGCTGTGACATCACAGGGTCAGTGCAGAGCTGTGACATCACAGAGTGAGAGGGCTGAGATGTGTTCTGTGACTTAGGTGAGAGTGCTCAGGTTGTTTCTTTGCACACTCAGGTGAGCCAGGTAACAACAGCAGTGTGGAGGGGCATTTCCTGGAGCAGGTGAGGGCAGTGTGTGAGTACAGTGGACATGGCTGGTACCAGGTGTACCTGCTGAGAGAGCTGGACCGTCGAGCTGGGCTGGACTGCCTGTGGGCGCTGTTGAACAGTCACACCTGGGACTGGGTCTTCCCCCCCACACTCCTCCGCCTGCAGGTAGGAGAGCTGGGCTCAGCATAGCACCTGCCTCATTACACAGTGCAAAAACTCAGCAATAACTCCATACTGCCTCTGCATGCTACATATCTCTCTATCACTACACTACCCACAATGCTTCACTGGCTCTGCATGTTACATATCTCTCTATCACAACACTACCCACAATGCTTCACTGCCCTGTATGCTACATATCTCTTTATCACTACACTACCCACAATGCTTCACTGCCTCTGCATGTTACATATCTCTCTATCACAACACTACCCACAATGCTTCACTGCCCTGCATGCTACATATCTCTCTATCACAACACTACCCACAATGCTTCACTGCCCTGTATGCTACATATCTCTCTATCACTACACTACCCACAATGCTTCACTGGCTCTGCATGCTACATATCACTGTATTGTCTATGTCATTTTCATATGTCCAATGAGCTGTATGCAGTGTGCTGACTTCTCCAGGTGGTGCGACTCTTTCATTTTCAGTACTTTTTTAAACTCCACAGAGAAAGGTTTCGGTGGGGGTGGACTGCTTCCTCTGTGTGGGTGGACCGTACCGAGCCATCAGGGATGCTGTGGGCGAAGTCGTTGTGCAGGGACAGACCCAAACCCTCCAGAATGTTCTGCAGGTCTGTTATGCGTTCCACATTCTCCCCTTTCCCTCCACACTCTATCTTTACTTCTCTCTGCCCTCTCTCCTCTATCTATCTTTTGCTACACTTTCCTCTTTTCTTCTCTCAGTCTGTACAGGTGTGTTTATTCTCTCACTCCAGAGACGGGGCACTGCTGAGGGCGTGGTTCATGTTGCCCTGGCACTGGCTCTGTTCCGCCAGGTCACCTGTCGCATCACATCACCTGAGCCAGGGCTGCACCTGGAACCTCAGGTGAGAGCTGCATCCACTGAGCTGTTTCTACCTATACACTGTTTGAAGGTGGTGAATGGACATTGCTTCCTCTTGCAGGCTTCTGAGTGTGTGAGTGTGTGAGTGTGTGCGTGCTGTGTCTGAGTGTCTGAGTGTGTGCGTGCTATGTGTGCATGCTGTGTGTGTGTGTGTGTGTGTGTGTGTGTGCTGTGTGTGTGAGAGAGAGACCCCAGTGTCCTCTGTGCCCTCCCCTCCTTAGGAGGTCCAGGTGCTGGAGGAGTACTTGAGGGGAAGCACCACAGGACAGCACAGGGAGCTCTGCATTTCCCTACTAGCCAATCAGATGGGAGGGCCAGGGTCCCCCTTCAGGATGATGGCAGGGCTCCCTGGTCAGCGGCGCAGCCTGCTGGAGATCTTGGTGCACTGCAGTGCTGTGATGCAGAGTGGCGGGTCACTGCTTTCCCCCCTACAGCGACTCTCCTCCCAGCCTGGAGCCATGAGAGTGAGCCCCAATCCTCTGACCTCTACCCATTAACCCCCTTACCTCTAATCCCCAACACCTAATCACTAACCCCCTAATCACTAACCCCTTTACCCACTAAATCCCTAATCACTAACCCCCTTACCCCTAATCCCTTACCCCTAATCACTAACCCCCTAATCACTAACCCCTTTACCCACTAAATCCCTAATCACTAACCCCCTAATCACTAACCCCTTTACCCACTAAATCCCTAATCACTAACCCCCTAATCACTAACCCCTTAACCCACTAAATCCCTAATCACTAACCCCCTAATCACTAACCCCTTAACCCACTAAATCCCTAATCACTAACCCCCTAATCACTAACCCCTTAACCCACTAAATCCCTAATCACTAACCCCCTAATCACTAACCCTTTAACCCACTAAATCCCTAATCACTAACCCCCTAATCACTAACCCCTTAACCCCCTTACCCCTGTGTGTCTGTAAGTGTGTGTACACTGAGGGTAAACAGACTGATGACTTCCTGTTTCCTGCTGTGGGCAGGGCAGCTTCCTGCCGTCCATGCCTGATGACCACACCAGTGAGGCCCTGCAGTGGATGCGCAGGGAGGGGCGCAACGTGCAGATTTACTGTGAGTCACATGATCTCTGCAGAAAATCTGTGAGTCACATGATCTCCGCAGAAAATCTGTGAGTCACATGATCTCTGCAGAAAATCTGTGAGTCACATGATCTCTGAAGAAAAACTGTGAATCACATGATCTCTGCAGAAAATCTGAGTCACATCATCTCTGCAGAATATCTGAATGGGTGACGTCAACTACTTTCAGTGGTTTGAATGTTAGTTTCCTCACTACCTTATTTCTGAGACAATTTCTCTTGATTCAGTATTATATTCAGTATTATATTCCCTGTTTCAAATCATCAGTTTGAGGAAATTTCTCTCACTCCATTGGCAGACTTATTTTAAGTATTTTTTCTCAAATCATGTATCTTTTTTATTAAATTAAGTCGTAGAGCGCCAACTAAGTAGCGCTGATACAGATAGACTTTGTGCTAAGAAGTGTATATAAGGGTAACTATTATAACACAAGGGCTTGGTTCTTGAGCATCATTTAAGATTTGAACCTGCAACCCTAACTCCACATCGGCTATGCAACACTGAGCTCCTGTAGTACTCAGGGTTT